>VMKM01000796.1:0-236403 GCA_008360985.2 Macquaria ambigua
CTGAGATAACTTTGTTATGATATGGCGCTATATAAATAAAACTTAATTGAATTGAATTGAATAACAGTAACTTTAAAAAGAAGTTTTGGCTTAAGGGACATATGACCCCTGGGCCTGTGCCCAGTTAGCCTGTTTGGTGATTCATCCATGCTCTCTGTGTAAGTATTATCAATAGGATAAGTAATGTCAGAAAAGCAAGAGGTAAAATGTAGGGTTTTCCTCAACCAAGGATAATGTGTCTCAAACCAATCGATTGCTCAGTGAGAAGGAAAAGAAAAGTCATTTTTGTGTTCTTATTTAACCCTGCAGCAATTGCACTGACTTTTGTGATATTTCTGTCGTATATAATTCTACTTCAGTTTAAAAAATCTAGCTACCTGTTTCATCAGGACTGTGTGGACGTGGTTTGAACAGATTTGAGTGACAAACAACCCACCATCTGACATTAGATTCTGATTCAAATGTTATTAAACTGTGATTGGTGCACGAAGTATGTGACATCACCTTTTTCTAACTGAGCCCCACCCACTTCAAACCAGTGAGAAGAGCACAGAGAAAAAAAGAAATACAGAAATATCAAACGGCAAATAACCATAACTGTTGTAACTTTGGCAGAAAATAGTGAGTTCATGTAGGATCTTATCACTCACACTGAGGAGCTGGTTGACAAAATAAGTTTTCAGGTCTTTTAAGCAAAAATGTGAAACATAAGCTGGTTCCCACTTGAAAATGTGCATCTTTTCTCTGTTTCATAAGTCCTGTAATTGTAATTGAATCCATTTAGGATTAACTGTTGTTTAGACAAAATAAGCACAAATATAGATTTTCACCCAGTTAATTTTGATGATTTATCATTATTTCCTGACATTTTGTAGACTACTTGATAAATCAATTAATCTAAAAATAATCAAGAGCTTACTTGATAATGAAAATAATCATTAGTTACTGCCCTCATGATGATGATAATGATGCATGAACGTACAATAAGCTCAGGCAACAGATTCTGTGCAGATATAGCATTGAGGTAGCAGCTTGTCAAAAAAAATGAACAGAAGTCAACTTCTGTAATGCATCTCCAGAGCTGGATTCTCCTCCCACACCTCTCCACATCATAGAGCTATTCCTCAAACAGAGTGTGAATTTGGCAAACCACAATCCCCAGAAATCCCGTCATACTTATGACCTTATGGCTTTATACAAAGGGATGAAAGAGGCAATGGGTACTTGAAAAACTTTTCCAGATTTTTATATGCCACTTCCTGTTTTAGATATAGATTTTGTCAACAGCATCTCAATTAGAGGGTGACTATTTTTGCTGTTGCAGCTCCACTTGGTGATTTAGACTGAAAGGACAGAACATTTTCAAATTAATACCTGCATAACGCAGCTCTAAGATGGAGACACCCTAAACATCAATCCCAGTGGCTCTTTTAAAAAGTAAGTTAGAAACAACATCCTGCAAGCTACCAACTTCAGACAGACTGACTGACTGTCCTGTCGCAGTCTACTGTTATGCTGTGGGACACAAAAATCCATCTCGGACAGAATGCCATCCTCTGTGAATACATGAAGACCTAAAAAAAAATCAGGTCCCCTTTTTATGTAGTCAGGTGCAGCACAGACCTCAACCACAAACATAAGGAAAACCTTCACTATTAATTTTGTCTTTTTGTTAATTTGTATGATGTGATACTGTTTTTGCCTTTTGGTATTTGTGCTTGTCCCAAGGCTACAGCAGAATGGAAAAAATGAAAACAGAATTACAGAAATTGTCAATCGATTACTAGAAATTTTAAAACTTAAAACAGGTTAAGGCAGGCTTTAGTGGTGAATTTATCACCAAGAAAGAAAGAGAGCTTAAAAGAGCTTCAATTTGAAATAAATGACAGGTAATAAGCGATCATCTTGGAGGAATAAATGTCTGAAATTGCAATAAAAAAGATTTCAGTTTTTGGTAGTTTTTGAACATACTAAGTAGTCCAACAAGTCAATTCAATTCAATTCAGTTTTATTTATATAGCGCCATATCATAACAAAGTTATCTCAGGGCACTTTTTCGAGTAGAGCAGGTCTAGACCGACTCCAGTCATACCATAATGACACAATAGGTTGTCAGTGCGTTTCAAAAAGTAACTACTAACACCTTCACTATATTACCTTTTATAAGTGATAATACATCAGCCATAACATTATGACCACTGACAGGTGAAGTGAAGAACATTTATTATCTCATTACAATGGCACCTGTCAGTGGGTGGGATATATTAGGCAGCAAGTGAACTTTTTGTCCTCAAAGTTGATGTGCTGGAAGCAGGAAAAATGGGCAAGTGTAAGGATGTGAGCAACTTTGACAAGGGCCAAATTGTGATGGCTAGACGACTGGGTCAGAGCATCTCCAAAACTGCAGCTCTTGTGGGGTGTTCCCGGTCTGCAGTGGTCAGTACCTACCAAAAGTGGTCCAAGGAAGGAAAACTGGTGAACCGGCGACAGGGTCATGGACGGCCAAGGCTCAGTGATGCGCGTGGGGAGCGAAGGCTGGCCCGTGTGGTCCGATCCAACAGAAGAGCTACTGTAGCTCAAACTGCTGAAAAGGTTAATGCTGGTTCTGATAGAAAGGTGTCAGAACACACAGTGCATCACAGTTTGTTGTGTATGGGGCTGCGTAGCTGCAGACCGGTCAGGGTGCCCATGCTGACGCCTGTTCACAGCCAAAAGTGCCTACAATGGGCACGTGAGCATCAGAACTGGACCACGGAGCAATGGAAGAAGGTGGCCTGGTCTGATGAATCACGTTTTCTTTTACATCATGTGGATGGCCGGGTGCGTGTGCGTCGCTTACCTGGGGAAGACATGGTACCAGGATGCACTATGGGAAGAAGACAAGCCGGCGGAGGCAGTGTGATGCTTTGGGCAATGTTCCGCTGGGAAACCTTGGGTCCTGCCATTCATGTGGATGTTACTTTGACGCGTACCACCTACCTAAACATTGTTGCAGACCAAGTCCACCCCTTCATGGAAACGGTATTCCCTAATGGCAGTGGCCTCTTTCAGCAAGATAATGCACCCTGCCACACTGCAAAAATGGTTCAGGAATGGTTTGAGGAACACAACAACGAGTTCAAGGTGTCGACTTGGCCTCCAACTTCCCCAGATCTCAATCCAATTGAGCATCTGTGGGATGGCTGATTGGTGTATGTCAATGCTGTGTTTAAAGCTTGCTGCGCTGCCCCCAAGTGGCCAAAAAATAAATTAAAGCAGGTTTAAGGTTTGTTTCACTTGGATTAGGCAACTAAAACTACCTGGCTGAGGTTAGGGAAAAACTGTAGTCATGGTTTAAAGAAACCAGTGTTGACTGTTGGTAGGAGGCCATCTTGTGTCAAAAAGGTTAGGTTCGAGTTAAACACAAATCAATGGGGAAACAGCGGGATGTGAACTGCAGTTAGACACTTACATAGTCAGACACTTTGTATGCTTGACCCCAACTTCCTCCATAAGAGGTTTTAAGATATCAACTGCTTCCACCTTTGCTGGTCTTGCAAATAAATATATACTCTTTCAGAAGCAGACGGCCTCAAATGATCACCACTGGAAAGTCTTTTATTGGAAATGAATTTGATGACCCCATGATACTTTCACCAGCCTCAGGCCAAAATTTCCTCTTGGCGAACACACTGGGCCGTGATGAAGTAGCTTGGAAACAAATTAAATATCATAAAGAAATTGCCAGATTTCTATATAATTGACTGGGGCTATTCATCCTCATTTGAGGATAAACCCTTTGCCTATAAAATAATGAGATACCTTTAGTGCAGAGTGCCATGAAATCTGCTGAGAACATTCATGCTCCCAAAACTGTATATTTGTATCAACTTCAATGTGTTTGTTGCTGCACTATTGGTAAGTCTCTACAAAAACCATAAATAGTCATCTTGTTCCTCTATCCAACTCTTTTGTATTACAGGGTGTAATGAAGTTTACGTCCTCTAGGGGCCGCTAGCCTGGCTTTAGACTTTTAGTCTTGTTAGGGCCTGAGCACGAAAGTGCCAGAAAGTGCAAGGAACCTATTGTTTTTGGAAGGATTATTATTAGGGCCCGAGCACTGAAAGTGCATGGAACCTGGCACTACTTTTATAATTATTCTACTTTTGTAACGCATTTTTGAAGGGCTTGGGATGCTCATCAACTCATGAAAGTTGGCACACACGTCAGAACTGGCGAAAATCACAAACTTCTGCAGTGACTGGGCTCGGGCATGGCCAGGGTGCTCCATAGCGCCCCCAAATGTACGCCATGGTTGGGATAAAGTTGCTTTGATCTTCATGAGATTTGGTGGGGTTATTGCTCTCATCATGAAGAACATATTTCAGTTTTTTTAAGAGCGTTTGCCCAACAGGAAGTCAGCCACGTTGCATTTCCTGCGTAAATTTCAACTTTCTAAACACATGTTTGAGGCCTTTAGGATGCTCAAAAACTCATGAAACATTGCTGGTAAATATTTCGATTTGATATCACAATTGTGCTTGGGTGTAGCACATCATCTCTATAGCGCCCCCTAATTACTTTTAGCCTTCAAATGCCCTTGGTATACTCAAAAGCTCATGAAATTTGGCACACACACCCTTCCCCATGAACATTGCGAGAATATACAGCGATTGGGTTCATGCGTGTTTAGCAGGCTCCGTGGCGCCCCCTAATGCGTGGCAGGCCTTTGTCAGGATAAGCTTGTTCTGATATTCACCAAATTTGATACGCACATTGCTCTTATCTTTTTGGACATATTTCCCATTGGCTTCATTAACCCTGCCCACCTGGGAGTTGGCCATTTTGATTTTTGTGTATTTTTCCTGTATTTTTTGCGAACTTTTTCGAACTCCTCCTAGAGGGTTTGTCGGATTCATTTCAAATTTTGTAGGTATAATCATCAGATGAGTGTGAAGCTAAATTGCGAAGGAATTGTCAATATCTCGAAAGATGATGTCATAGGTCATGAGACAAGATGCCATTTTAGACAATTTGCAAGTATGGAACTTTTCAAACTCCACCTAGAGGATTCAACAGATTCACTTCAAGTTTGGTTGGCAGAAACTTAAGACGTGTGATGCTAAATTGCTAAGCTTTTGAGTTACCATGGAACGCAATTGCCGTGGTGGGGTGGACAATTTGCATGTTTCGCAATGAAACAGGAAGCCCTTTATGGGGGCTTGGGATGCTTGAAAACTTTGCACATGTGTCAGAAGTGGTGAGAATTTACATCTGATATGGGTCTTGGGCATGGGTGTGGCAAAATGGCTTGATAGCACCCCCTACAAAATTTCAAAATCAAAGCCCCCACCTTTAAATTTGACGTAGATGTATGAAATTTGGGAGGCAGATGTATCATCCCAAGACTTAAAAAAAAGCCTCTTGGAGCCATACCCTAAACCCAACAGGAAGTCAGCCATTTTTAATTTTCTGCTCAATTTTAGGCCATTTTTGTCAATTGCAGGCCCTGTACTTAACAAACTCCTAGAGAATAAATCAGATCGTCTTCAGATTTGAGCAGTGCAATCTAAAGACCTTCAGGATGAAAAGTTGTTAAAAGTTTGATATTTTGTTTAACGGCATGCCCATGGCGTAGAATTTCCATGTTCCACCATGAAACAGGAAGTTGTTGTAACTCAAATGTACATTGTCCAGTCTACCCCAAACTTAACATGTTGATAATAGTCCTGGCCTGAAGACATCTACGTGCCAATATTGAGTTCTAGTCATAGCGCCCCCTACTGGCACCAGGAAGTAAGCTTTGTGTGACAAACATCATCTGATATCCATGAAATTTAAGTTGTGTGGTCCACACTTGACATACAGCAACATAATGCGTGTTTAGAGTGTGTTCTCTAGAGCCACATAGGAGAAACAGGAATTGATAGAAAATGTGCAAAACGTCATGTCCGCAGACGGTTGCGAAAATCCACAGCCGCATCCATCGGTGTCTGACCAGCACCCTGACGTGTGGGAAGGTGCGAGGGCACGTTCATCGCTACTTGCAGCTTTAATTTATTTATTATTATTGAACTGTTACTTGCTATTATGAACTGTAATGCATTTTGTGGGTATCAGTCAATTCCATTTCATTGCTATTTGCAGAGTGGGGCTGAATTAGAATTGGGGAGAGACAGATAGGAGAAGTAGGGGATGAGTGGGGCTGATGGGAGTGTACTGCTCCATTAAGACAACAGTTAAAGTAGTGGTGACTACAGAGCAGAAAGGAGACAGCTCTGACCAAGAATTATTAGTCAGCAGCACACTACTCAGCACTGAGGACAGGGCCAGGGTCTCTTTGTACTACGCTCCAGTACACGTGATGACTTGCTCCGTCCCTGTGCCAAAACACTGCAGTAGTTGTTACTGGCAATCACGCCTCTACCTGTGGCGGTGGCATTTTTCCAGCCCTGATGATGGTGACTTATTTCAGCTGCGGTGAGGAAGATTCTTCCTGCAGTGACGACACCTCTACCCAGGATGGAAAGGAAACATACTGTGAGAATTGCATTTCCACTTGACTGACTCTGGCAGATTCCATCACAATACGTGCTGTGAGCATTTAAAGCTCGCATTAATGGACTTTTTCTTATCCGGATGAGATATTCCCTTACATGGATTACATATTAATAGCAGGTTTAAAACATAACCTAGCAACTTTTCCTCACTTTCCTCCTCATATCACTTTTCTTTCTTTGTATCTCTTAGGGATCAAACACAGTGGGCCATCAGCTCTTAATGATGAAAGACAAAACCTACTGCTGTGCACTTCAGATACAGCTATATTGTTCTGATACTTTAATGAGACTGAACGCACAGTGTGTGTGTGTGTGTGTGTGTGTGTGTGTGTTATCGTTGTCTAATGGTTAGACTTAAGGGCTCAGATGAAGATTCAATTACTGTGGCCTGTTGTTGTTCACAGCCCGTGGCTACACACACAGAAGCAGGCGCGCACACAGTCACACAAAAGCATGGATCTATACACAGTCACGAGATTGCCCCCACCCCACCCCCCACCCCACACACACACACACACACACTTCATATAATGCCCATAGTTCATTGACTCAATGAAATTTGAATGCCCTCAACACGCAGATAAACAAGCGTGCACGCACACACTCACAACACACTCAACAACAAAGTCGTTTGAGAACCCTGAAGGAGCAATATCCAAATCTGCCAAAGAGAAAAGAATGATAATTCTATTGAGAGTCAATCTCGGGGCGTTTTGTGATTATGGTTATTTATTTGGAGCCGCGCGGTACAGTCAGCGTCAGAATGAACGCAAATATCGATCTCTTTCAGGATATGAAAACACCTGCAGGCCTCAAATCATTCCTCGCAGTCTCTCTCCACAACACTCATTCATTGGCTCCATCTCAACCTCCTCCTCCACCACCACTTTAGTTTCACTTTTTCTTTACTGCCGTCTCATCTTCTTTTGAGATGGGTCATCTGAGGAAAAAAGTAACATTTGCCACTTGTGTCTGGACAGTTGTTTGTGTGGTGTCTGTGTGGATCACTTTTGGAACTTGTTCTCCCTCCTACCTCCCCAGAAAATATACAATACAATTACAAATACCAGTAAGTAAAAAAGATTGAACTGTGATGTTTTTCCTTTCTGAATACAGCAGCAGCGAGGCCTAAGGATGGAGATCTGACAGGTCTGTCAATCCATCAGTCCATCTGTCCAACTCTTTGGCTCAGATCAAGATACTTCAACAACCTTCTGGCCAGCTTCCCATGATATTTGCTGTGAATATTCATGGTCTCCAGAGGATGATTCCCAATAGGTTTGGTGACCCCTAAATGTTTTTCTAACATCATCATCAGGCCAAATCTTTCCCTTTGTTCCATGACATGGTATGTGGAAAACTAATGGACAAATTCTCATGAACTTTTCAGTGGATATTCATGGTTCCACATTATGGAAGATGAACACTACTGATTGTGCTGACCCCCCCGATATTTCCTCTAGTATCACTCTCAAGGCAGCATTCCTACTTATATTCAAGCATCAATGTTTGTAACCAATGTCCAATTTATGCAGCAATTGGCCAGGTGTGCGAAAATGAGAATCTTTACTTTTTCGTGAGAACAACCAAGTGCAACACCATAAATACCTTTGAGGAGAGTCAGAATGAGAAAGTGTGCACCGTTGTCTCCATTTGAACAGTTCATTGCATCTAGCCCCTCTCTGCGACAGCAGATTTTTGCTCTTCCTTTGAGCGTGTCCATTTGGAACAGATTTAAGTACATGCTTGAACTACACTTGGCTTGGTTTCTTTCAAGGTCCCCAGCCTTAAATTTTCTGTGAATATTCATTGTCTCCAGAGGATGAACCTCATTCCTTTTAGTGATCCCATGTCCTTTCCTTTTTCTCTTGAGCACAATTATGATCCCCTGAGGAAGAATCCTATTGAATTTAGTATTTCCAGGACCTGTTTTTAGCGCCACCATATGCTGTACAGATTGTAAAGCCCCCTGAGGCAAACATGTGATTTGTGATATTGGGCTATATAAATAAATACAACAGGAAAACACAGGGGAGGGAGAGAGGAGCAGCCACCGCTATGACAACTTGACTTGTTGAGTCCCAACCAATAGAAATTCAACGAGACATGCACAAAAGAAAAGCAGTGGAATGTAAATCAATGAAGAAATAGCAATAAAGTGAGAGCAATAAAGAGAGACAGAATTGACAAGAGGACAGGGTGAGGTGTGGGGAGGAGGAGGAAGATGTTTGATGAACAAAAGTGTATTTGTGCTACACTAACTTCAGGAGTTAAGTAGACGATCTGTAGTGGATCTGAGTAATAAAATAAAAGCAATCATCAGCATGGAAAGAAGTGTTTATGAATTATTTACAGGTTCGAGGGATTTACAGTATATGCCAGCTGACTTAGCTAAGGACCCACTTCCTCTCCTCTCTATCTCATTATTTACTCATCCCATCTTCCACTCTGTTTGACCCACAGCCCTTTACACACACACTCCAGTCCAGTAGATCTACATAAATAAAATCGTTTTCATCTTTTTATGGTCTCTTTATGCCATCCCCAATAATTTTTGTCCGTCTCCACTTCATCTCTTACTCATCTTTCATCCATCTGTTTGTCCTAGATTTTTTCCACTAATCTCTTCACTTCCTCCTGTCTTTCTTCATTCCCTGTTAACTTCTTCTCTTCTTTTTTCCTCTTCTTCTTTCTTTTCATTCATTCCCTAACATGTTTCTGTTTGATAGATTGTTCTATTGGTCACATTGGTATTTACAGGACAACTTCACTTCAGTCAGAATTTTGGTTTGTTTCCTGTATCTCTGAAGGCCAGTTCAGACCAAAGATTCGCGACGAGACAAAACTATTTTAGAACGCTGCAGGGAAAAGTTGCAGCGGTGTGAACTGGCCCGTCTCAGCTCGACTCAAGCCAGCTGATGGCATCGCCTGCAACACGTCACTTGTTTCAACAGCCAGTCATCTTGTAGCGAAGTTAGCTGGTCACCTCAACCCTCTCGTTTTTTTTTGTGTTTTCACCATTTCATTAATGCTAGAAATGCAACTGTGGCAAGCAACTCTCTATCACTATCCTCATTTATATTTTAAGATGCTACAAATTATTTCCAGCTACAAAAAAAGCCTTAAAAGTCGGCAGATGGAACAGAAGTACAAAGAGTCGTTGCTATGGAAACAATACACTGTCTTGTCTAGTCGCACTGGTGTAAACTGGCAGGTTTCAGAAAATTGCAGACTGGCGCATTGCAAGTAGTTGCAAGTTTCAACTTGTCTCGTCGCGAATCTTTGGTTTGAACTGGGCTTTAGCCATGCTAATTGTTTTAGGATGGACAGTCAGTCAGGCCACCACTTGGTCCAGAGTGAAATATGTCAACAGTTATAGGATGGATTGCCATTTGGTTCAGACAATCATCCGATAAATCCTACAGACGATGATCTCCAGACTTTTCCTCTAGCACCACCATGAGAATGACATTTTTGGTTTTGAGCTAATATCAAATCTGTCTGACAAATATCAGACAGATTGGAAATAAATCTGGTGCAGATATTCATGGTCTCCAGAGGATGTACACAAAAGACTTTGTTGATCTCTTGACTTTTCTTCTAGAGCCATCAGCAGCTTGACATTTTTGGATCAGAGTGAAATGTCTGGACAACCATTGAATGGACTGCCATGAAATTTCGTACTTAAATTCATATTCCCCACAGGATGAATTGTAACAACTTTGGTGATCCCCTGACTTTTCATGTGACGCCGTCATCAGGTCAATATTTTACTTTGTCCAATACTTTGGTGAACATGGAAAACATTACCTTCTAAACATCAGCATCTTAACATTGCCATTGTGAGCATGTTAGCATCCTGACACTAGCATTAAACTTTTTCAAAAATCATATTTTAAAAATAGAGAAATAAAAATATATTGTGCTGTGTAGTCTTGTAATTGGTGGAGAGCAACTGTAGCACATGGCTCTGAAAACTGCAGTCACCTTGATCTTGTGAGTACCATCAATTATGTCAGAATGACGCCATATTGGGATTAAGTCGGACAGAAATATAGCTAACGTCACTGTGCAGTGATTTTCCGTGACTGACTGTGCAGAGGCCTAGCTCATTTAAAACAAGCCATAATGGTACCATTGCATACGACATAATGATAATGTATTTCCTTTTAAAACAAGATATTGGGACATTAGACAGCAAGGGATCAGTCTTAAGTGTAAACCAATTGGCTATTAGTTAAGGAGAGAAAGTCGGTTTGATTTGATAGAAGGAGCAGAAAAGCAGGATGACGTTATTGGTTGTTACAAGCTGTAACAACATCACTGACATATTATCACCTTATAAGTTTGACACAGCTAACATGTTAGCAAATCATTTCCTGTTTACACATAGAACAGACAGAGCAACATTATCATTCATTTGGAGTTATGTTTGTGACCGAATGAAGAATGTAAGTCCATTATTCACTCTTCTTTTAGCTCTGTTTGGTCTCTACCAACTCCTGAGAAAAATATCTGGCTCTTTAGCTGCTAAATGCTCCATTATGTTCACCAGCTAGCTGCTAACTCTGTCTGTTTGCTGTTTGGTGCTGAGCAGGCAGTGTACAGTGGGTTTAGTAGCTTTAAAGACACACTCAGTGAATTCATTATAGTGCTCAATGGTGCCCAGTAGAGGTAGAAATCAGGAATAACTTTGCTGATTATAATCACTTCATTCAGTTCAGTTCAAAGATTCACAGTCACTGACTATGTTGCTAAGCAGTCACAACACTATTCAAATGCACTTCAGTATGTACAACAGTAAGTGAACGCGTCACTGTAAATACGACGTTCAGCGTCAATTCTGACTGCCTTCAGGTCAGTCTGATCTGATGTTAGTCCAAGCTGTCACATTCATTTTCAGCCTTATCAGACTATGATTGTTTCTGTGGCTTTTGCTGTCTTTTAATAGGCTTTTAACGAGGGAGTAGCATACTGTGAATCACGGCTGGGCTAACAACAGCACTCCATTACCAGTGAGGAGCTGCACCACTAAAAGCTACTGATTTGGTCAGTGACAATGGTCATTCAGTATAGTCAGTTCACTTTGTAGTTTTGTAGATAAAGATTCGTACGTACATGTACTGTACACCTTAAGTGCCCACAAATCCCCCAGTTTTCACCAAGCTCATTGCTGTTTTGTTGAAACCCCAGTTTCAAAACCCCAATTATGGGAAATGTTGTGAAATTTTGCAATTTGGGGGCTCAACTTGTACTATAACAAAACCAAGGAGTGCTTCTCTAAAATAGACGACTTGCATCCCAGCAAGCAAACAAAGATAATAAAGTGCCAGAGTATGTTGTCTGTTCTAAGCTCCCTGCCACAATGATCCCCTCACACTGCCTCGTGATTTAAGACTGAGAGATAACACACCAGATGCTCTCCTGTGGGGAAAAACTCTGCCATGAGAAAGGAATGGCATCAAAGGAATCAGAGAAGTTTGGATTAAATAATGCATTCTGCATGTAACTTTAAATATCCTCAGTATGGTAGTTATTCAGATTCAGACTTTAGATTCAGATCAACTTTATTGTCCATCACAATCTATCAGAAGATAAAAACACATTAGATGAAATAGTAGTATAGTGTGGCAAGAGTGTTCATGTGCATTAGTACTGTTTATAATGTTAATGGAAGTTGGAATGATGATTTTTCACTGACTTTCTTGGTTCTTGATATGCTTAATTAGTCTTGTTAATTATCTTTGTGTCCAAGCAACAAATTAAACTATGGCCATTGAGTTGGTATTTGAGTGCACAGCCTTCAGATAATTCTTGTATGCTAAGTTTGTAAAATACCCGGAGGTGCCAGACAAATCATTCAGTCAATCCATGCACATGTTTAACCAGCCTGGTTCATTCATCCTCTGCCACAAACAAGCTCAACTGCTGTACAGTTGTACTTGGACATACCTAGGTTTGTGGATAGAAGCTCTGTAATAGCCAGCATTTATTTACAATACTGACTACACTGAAACAGGACTGGTGTAACCTGATGTAGCTGAGCTCAGTCAGACGTATTGATATGAATTTGCTACATTTGTGTGAAGCTCTGAGCTAAACAACCTCTGGCATATCTTCCATGAACTGACGAAGTTACACAACTACCAGCAGCATTTACCTACTGAGAGAGGGTGCCTATGAGCCAACAAACCTGTACTACTGACTGACATTATGGAAAATTGAATCACACACTATATAGTGTCTGTTACACTGGCATCAGATTTATTGCACTGACAAAGTCACAGGACCAGGTAAGAACATGAAGAAATCTCATCAGGACTGGGCAGCATTGAATAACTTTTCACTCTGAGGTTACCATCTGGTCTTAACTGCCATCGAGTGCAGGTCTGAGCTAACTTCTGTGTAACAATAAAGATTAAAGATGTCAGCATGCTTCAAGCAAAGTGCTTGTGGGATCATCAAACAGCATGTGCAACCCCTTCTCCCAACACCTTTCTGACGTCATAATTGGGGGACTGCATCCAAAAATGTTTGTAACTTTCTGAAACTGACAATCTGACAAGTATACCCGCCACTGGCCCGTAGTGTGGAGGCAGACGTGTTCAGTTGACACTTCGTATGAACAAGTTTGTTTGATGTATATTGTATCTTTAAGTCTAAAGCCCAGCTAGCAGACCCTTGAGGCATTTGCTACACTAATATCAAAGTGCTGAACAAATGAAAACAATTCTGCTGTTCCTTAAAGGTGCTGTGTGTAGTTTTCAGAAAGTCGTTGTTTTTGGTGACACCGGTGGCCGTTAAGACAATAGCAGTCAGCACTGTTGCTCGTCTCATGCTCGCACACAGTAGGCACGAGTGAGCATCCTGGGCATCGACCAAAACAGTGACATGACTTACATGTAGACTGAACATGATCGACCGGCATCATGTTGATAGATGAGGTAAGTGAAGTTACACTCTTATTATAGTTTGACTAACGTTATTTAAAAAAAAGTCGGATTTCAAGATGGACTGAAATCTGATTGTTCAAACCACCTCCAGGTGAAAGGTGTAAATGCATCTGTCTCTGCAAGACACATACGTTATATTTTCTCCTACCATTATGTCTCATTAAAGCTACAAGGAAAAAACGGCTCTAGCCATTTCTACACATATGATCATATACAAGGTGCTCTGAGCTGCTGTAGCGTTTATCTGATCCCTAAGCAGTTCATATGCTGAATGATCTGTGTGGGGGAGAGAGTATTGATCTGTATGGGTGTGGCGTGAAGACGATAAAACTTTTGTATCGCTCGTAGTTCATAAATACGATTCATTCATGTGCTTCTGTTAGTTTATGGATAGCTGTTAGCTAACAAAACTGTTATTGTTGTAACTAAACTGCTAACCTGATATTTCAGGTGCATCACCACCTCCTTCTGGACTGGATGAGTGCCGACCCTGATTTGCAAATGGGCCAACAAAGACGGATTGCAATCAGATTTGTGATCTGGCCTACAAGATGCGTATACAGTATGTGGCTAAGTGTAAATGCAAATGTCTTAAATCTCATCTGTATTTTATCAGGATCAGACATTGAAATGACAATTGTAAATGGGGCCAGTTTTTTCTTTTGTATTTTGCCCATAAGGAACTGTTGTCTAAGCCTAAATCTGATTGTCAGTCATGTTATACGAGGATACAGTAAACTGCATTTCTTTCTAAACAGTCTCATCTAGTTGGTCACCTCAGTCACCTAGACTGTGTTCCTTCTATCTTTATCCTTACCTTCTATCACTTTTGTTTCTCTTTTTCCTTTTTTATGGTACCATTCTTTGCAAGTGGCTAAATTAAAGCACTATAATGCATCATAAGTACATTGTGAGTCCCTGATAAGGATTATAATCACAATAGATAATGGGACACCAGTATAGTTAATAATGTGATACCAAATTAAATGTAATTTTCTGATCTTTGCCTGATAATTATAGTGTAACAAAAGTCAGCATGTTTCTAATGGGTCCTAATCTGCTGCTATTACATCACAGTGCACTTGAGTAGAAGCACTACTAATTTCCTTTTTGAGAAAGCAGGAGATCTAAGATGGCCAGCGAGGGTACATGCAGCTGCAAGATGTGAGGATCCCAGTTATATCTGAGATGAAAAGCCAACCCAGCATGAAGATTACAGTAGCCATTTCTTTTGTGTTACTCCAGGCTAATAGAGCCCAGCACTCCTAACACTTGGCAGAGCTTGTAAAAGCACAGCTTGTTGTAAAGGTCTTTTAGACAACTTTGGAGATGTTGGAAGGCATATTATTTCCCTTTTATCTTAGCTAGGCGAGCAATTTCCCGCTGCCTCCAGTCTTTATGCTAAGCTAGGCTAATCAGGGTGTGAATCTATCTCTATACTGGACACATGCAGATGAAACTGATATTGATCTTCTCATCTGACTTAGCAAGTCCATGTTGTTACAGAGTGCCCATATAAACAGCTCCTGCAAAAAATATGCAGGGATGTCCATCAACAAAGCTGAACCTGGCTCAACTTTTTGCAGCAACACAATATAACATAATTTGGCAATCAGTGGTGGAATGTAACACACATTTACTCAACTGTACTGTACTGTACAATTCAGAGGTACTTGTACTTTACTTGAGTATTTTAAATTTCATACTACTTAACACTTCCAATCAACTATATTTCAGAGTAAAATATTGTACTTTTTACACCACTACATTTATCTGACAGCTATAGTTTCTACTTTGCAGATTATCATTTTATATACGAAACATATGATCAACATATAAAAGACGATGCATCATTATACATTAACTATTTCATATACTGTTGGGTATTTTAAAGTCAGCTCCACCTCAACCAGCTGTGACATTAAAATGCTGATTATGTGTTAATGCGTCAGTAATAATATTCCAGTAATATGACATATATCATAATATAACACTCTTAACGGGCTACCCTGTACGAGTACTTACCTACATTTTGCTGTCAATACTAATGTACCTTTTTTTCAGTACAGTCAGACTTTTACTTGTAACAAAGTATTTTTACAGAGTGATATTGCTACTTTCACTTTTTCCACTGCCAATCAAATACTTGCAAGGGCACATTCCTCGTATATCACTTTGTAGAGTGATCAGCATAATTTTATTGTTTATCTCACAATTGTTAAGATGAAAGTTACTATGAGCCACTATGTTAGGACACGAGTTACAAAATCCTGTCCTATCCAATGGATAAATAACCCGCTGGGCAGTCTTTTGGCATCTGATAAACTCAGGAATTTTGTTTCCCGGTACCAAGTAGAAACATACCCACACCAACACAACACACTTGAAGTGTGGCTTTTCGATCCCTTGCTTCTCCTATCTACATGTCAAAGTGTCCTGGAGCAAGACACTGAACTGATGGGCTGCCCTCATGGCCCGGTGTGAATGTGTGAATGAGAGGTGAATGGCTTTGTCTGTTAAGGTAACCCTAAGCGCTATATAAATGCAGTCCATTTACCATAACTATTGGATGGATTGCTATGAAATCTTGTACAGAGATTCATAGTTACCAGAGGATGAATCCTAATGCCAATCAGGGGTGATGACATTTCCTCTAGTGCCACCAGCAGGTTGACATTTTTCATTCGAGTGAAACGTCTCGAGAACTATTGGATGGATTGACATGAAATTTGGTACAAGTATTTATGCTCCCCAGAGGATGAATTGTAATAGCAAAATTCAATTTGTCCAATACTTTATACCTCCAAAACTAACGACATTCCCACCAGCCTCAGCTGTAAATTGTGTTTAGTGCTAATTATCAAATGACATTACCTGATGAATATCAGACTGTTAACAATGTCATTGTTAGCATGTTAACATGGTGACATTAGTATTTAGCTTAAAGCACCACTGTGTGTAAGGCCATTGGTCTTCATTGATTTCAATGCAGCCAGCTTGGTGGCGCACTGATGGTGCCAACGCTGGGGGTTCCGGCAAAGAAAATGCTGAGTCATCTGGCAAAAAAAGTTGAACCAGGCTCAACTTATTACGCAACGTATTCCAGCAAGAATTGGCCAACATGCAAGTGCACATTCCTGGTAGATTACTTTGTAACGTGAATGCTATATTTCTACTATTTACCTTGTGATCGTCGCAATGAAAGATAAAATAGTATCTGCTGTGATCGTTGTGCAGTGTTTTGGCATCTGACAAGCATTTAAATGCATAATTCTGTTACTCCTAGACTAGACTTCTTGGATCGTATGACCGGTATCTTAAACAACATGCCCCCACCACCACAGACCCCTGTGCTGTTTGAATACAGGGGTTTTCAGTCTGAGTCCCCGCTAAGTACAGTCTTGTTTTAAGGAACATTGAGCAGCAGGCGTGGATGCAGAGACAAAGTAGAGAGAATGAAACTCATTAAAAGTCTCTGAACCTGACTGAATGGAAGACATGCATTTTAAAGTACAACAGAACCTAAAAATATTCTTGAGGCAAAATAATATGAAACAAATCCAGCTGTGACATCAACCAATAACTATCGACTGCCTTCTAACTGCCCATACTGGGGTCTATTCACCAACATTTGATCCATGATGAGCAATCACATTATTATTCCCCAGAAAAAAATGAAAGGCTTTGGCTGTTTTAAGCCTTCATCCATCGGCATCACAGAAATTAAAGTTGTGTCACAGCTGCATTTTCACTCTGAATTTGCTTCACTTGTTTTAGGGGGAAAATGAAATAAGATTTTGAGATTGAATACAAGTAGTTCAATCAGAATTTGTTTTTGTTTTTTTGCGGTGCAGCTAAGATGTCAGGCACGTAGCCAGTCAGTCAGCCAAACAGTGTTATTAAGTTTTCTGCAATGCTTCAGTTCTTCATAAAACCATAATAAAGGATCTGCTTTATGAATTCTCGTCAGGATTCGAAGCCATATCCATATTACAGTTACAATTCAGCTCATTAATTTTTGGGCATTATAATAGTTGCTGCTGGGGTGTGTGTGTGTGTGTGTGTGTGTGTGTGTGCGCGTGTCAGACTGACTATCCCATTTTCTTTCAGTGTACAGCTTTAGTTCTGTTCATTTATGATACTAGCTTTGTGTTGTTTGCTGTATCAATATGTAATTAGAAGCTAGGAGCCACTGCAGTCTGGACCGCCTGTGTGTGTGTGTGTGTGTAATGCCATGAAGTTCCTTTATGTGCCATCATTATACTTATGAGGTACAGACAACCCTGCAGCCACTGGAGTGCACAGACACACACATATCAGATGCACATACACACACACACACACACACACGGACGGTTTGCTGTTTAATGGGGCTCTTCTCTTCTTTAATGAGCGTTGTAGTTGCTCTTCTCTCTGCTGTCCCCCTCATTACCTCTCTGTCTTCACTCTCTTCTTCTTTCTCCTCTTCTTTGCTCTTTTGTACCTGCGCCTCCCTCTTTCTTATTTTTCTCCCTCACTTCTTTATTCCGTGTCATCTTCCTTACTTCCATTCATTCTTTCTCTTCATCTTTTCGTGTATGTCCTTCTCTTGCAGCCTTTCTCTTGCCCTCCTCCTCTCATTTCATCCATGTCTTCCTTCCTTCTTTTCTCTTCTCTTCTCTCCTTCCCTTCCTTCTTTCTTCTCACTCTATTCCTCAACAGAAGAAATGGCACAATGTCACGATAACATATTGTTTAAAACATTAGTCGTAACGCAGTCATGGGCAACTCTTTGAGCAACTTCTTCTTCATTGACAAAACTCAGTCTTATGTTCTTATTAAGCTGTCACTATCACTCTCTTCACCAACATAAATACCCACTGATGACAGCAGACAATATTTAGCTTGAGGTAGTTCAGTTTACCTCATGTATCTTTAAAAGGACTAATTGACTGGAGCACACTGATTAATGTACAAGCCTTTATTATGACAACATGTTAATATTTCAACAGCTACTGTGTCTCATCGTCAGCATAATACACATACCTAGTCCACTGGCAGTGAGATTATGGTTTGATTGGATAATAAATACAACAGGTAGGTAATCTCATGGGACAGTTATGAGAAAAGTGTCAGCCAACACTTTTCCGCACTTGAAATGTCGGTAATAATCCCTCATTGCACAGAAAAACTGTGAGTGTTTCTTGCCTCATCTGTTACGATTCACAGGGAGGACCCAAGCGCAGGATACAGACACAGGGATGAAGTAGTAAGAAAGGTTTAATTGCAGGGGTTTACGGGGAATGAAGATGGAGTGGAGAGGAAGATGGCTGGCAGGGGCAGGAGGAAGTGGGGTGATGGTGGATGGCAGAGCCGGGCTAGGGAGGACGGAAGACGAGGGCGTGAGCGTGGGAAGGCTGTGGTTTGCACGAAAGATGCCCCCTGGGCACATACGGCAAAAAAAAGTCTCAGCAGGCTTCCTCACGCTTCCACATTGGTCCCATAGAGCATGCACACTCATCAGTAGGATCAGATCAGTAGAGTCAGTAGGATTCATCCTCTGGGGATCATGAATATCTGTACCACTTTTCATGGTCATCCAGAAGTTAGTCTTGATCAGTGGTGGACCAACTGACTGACTGACATTTCCATTCCTACATCCATGCCCCTAGCATGGGTAGAAACCCAGATGTATGATGCCTAAAACTCTCACGGATGTTTTGCACATCATTAATGCGCTCTGTGCATTAACAGTTTTAAGTAAATTATTAATGCACTCTGATTGTACACTCTACGCACTACGTGTCTTAATTAAAATTACATGCAGTATAAGTAAACCTAACACATACTGTTTATGATACACATACTGTGATTTGTGTTGTTCTTTAATATTATGAATAAAAGAAAAACAGAACACATACAATGATCACCTATGCAAGACTAAACTATGCCCTAAGTCATTACTGTTCTTCTGTTGTGTATATGTATGGTCAGTTTCTTTTTTACTCAACAGTCAGTTCTGTTTGATTTTCAAGAACAACCTTGCAAGGAATTTTTAACAAAGCCAAGCTGACGTGATCTAATCATCTCCAGGTCTGTGTCTTCATTTATATATTAAGAAATGCTCAGATGAATCATGTGGATTATTATCAAGTGAGAAGACCTTATCTGTGGTTTCTGTGAGGTGAGTGACGACATGTCTAGTTTGGGCTATTATTCTCTCAGCAGTGAATGCACCTTCTTCCAGACAGAAAAGAAAAGGCTCTCTTAATGGACGTTTAATACAGTGATCTGTACACAGGTTACACTCATGTTAGTTGTATACCGGCTACACTTGAGGACAAAAGTAATATTGTGGACAGCAGCTGGAATGTTTACGTGCCGTTTAGTGGTTGCAATAGATATCATGGCAGTGCACCTGCATCTGTCCAGCTTTACCTGACAAATATAGCGGCAAAGTGCCAAGCAAAAGCACGTTAAGCCATGTACACTTGTGTGTACAATTAGGACTTGTCTACCCACTGAGCAATTTTGAGTTATAGCCCACTTCCTGTTTGTGTCTTTACTGCCACCTTTGTCACAGACAAACTGCTCTGCAATAACTGACCTGAGTGTGACAGAACTGCAGGAATGCTCAAAGCATTTATTCAGTCACAAACTCAAAATGCTATTCAACCCTCTTGTATTAATGCATGCAGTTTTAATTCAAAGTATACACAGTTCACTGAACATTTCCAGCACACCAAGGGCTTTGAACCTGGAATCCAGATAACAAGTCCTGTTGTCTTTGTATCACAGCCCAAAACATACATGGGTTTGAATGTTCTAATGTGCTTGTTAAATGGGATGAAGGGTATAAACCCAAATGTAAATTAAGCCCATTTAACTTGCAAAGGGAATCACTGTGGAATTGGATTATGTGGCTACATCTTTAATCCTATAGACCAACGTATGGATCAATATCATCTAACTAAAGTCAACTTCATCATGTCACAGCAAATTGTTTTGGAGTATGAAAAGCACAACCCACTTGCCAAACAAAAGGTTGATACTGGATAAAACTGTGAAACCCCGGATTTTGTTGGCAATGTTCAATGCCATCATTTCTAATTTGGTATTCCTAATTTATCAGCACATACACAGTAGCAACTATAGAAGGTGTAAAGGCCGGGGTATGTTTGAATAAAACTAGTTTGTATGAAGTATCGGCCACGTCTGAAGGCCACACTGTTTACAGCTGTTCCAAATTATCACACTCAAAGTTGAGAAAACTACTTGTTTTTTGGTTGGTCTGACATTGAGCTGAACAGGCTACACCTTCAATTTCACTGAACTATATTAATAGCACAAGATATAAGCATGCACTGCAGATATGAGCATAATTTCTAGGGATACTGGGTTGAAAGTCCTCTTGGATAGCAAAAATTAAAGACACTACCATTAAGACAGAGGTATTCCCTTGACTGAAATGAACCGCCTATATTTTACTTGACTCTGAATCATCTTTTTTTAAAACATGAAAAGAAACAAAAGTTGCCGGCAAAGGTGACCTCAGCTTTAGCCTGATAATAGTTCTAAAAGGACTGTTGAAATCTGTGAACAGGTACATTAAGGACTTCTGTTTCTGCTGAGTAATTGTGATCTTGATCAGGCAGAACAATTCAGCAATATGGCTCATTTCCTCTGTTGCCAAATTCATTGGCATGCCACAGTTGAACAGTTTAGGCATCCAAAGATGCTTTCTTTCACATATGGAGATATTGGATCAAATACGCAGGAGAAGACGCAAACCGTTTGTTTTCGGCAGAATTCAGAATGGCAGCTGAATGACATTGGCTGAAATTGATAATATCTGTTGGACTCATCTTGATGCAACTTTGGGAAAAAAGAGTTTTATTGATACATGACAAATGAAAGTTGAATCTTTGTTGAAACAGCCATAGCTAGACAGTCACAAACTTGAAACCCATGGGCCCATGACCTCTTAATTTCTTTAAGAGTTTGCATTCTGTTCCATTAAAATATATAATGTTCACAGCCTGCCTAACACAAACACACTACTGGTTGGATTGTTGTTAAAGTTGCTTTGGATATTTATGACCACCAGAGGATAAACCCCAATGATTTTGGTATGAACTGTTTCCATTTTTCTTTTCTCACTTTGTGAGATGTAGCACTACTCCCAGGACAAAAATGTGAACTTTAAACACAACATACAGTAATACAGTATCTCAGAATCTAAAATGGGTGATGCTATTACATTTGCTGAGTACATTCATGCTCCCAAAGGATAATCCTTCTCTGAATTGAATAACCCTCAAGACAATTTTACATTTGCTGACTCACTACTGCTAAGCCTCTAACAGAGGTGTAGTGGAAGGTAAAAGCATACACCAATCAGCCATAACATTATGGCCACTGACAGGAGAAGTGAAGAACACTGATTATCTCGTTACAATGGCACCTGTCAGTGGGTGGGATATATTAGGCAGCAAGTGAACATTTTGTCCTCGAAGTTGATGCGTTGGAAGCAGGAAAAATGGGCAAGCGTAAGGATGTGAGCGACTTTGACAAGGGCCAAATTGTGATGGCTAGACGACTGGGTCAGAGCATCTCCAAAACTGCAGCTCTTGTGTGGTGTTCCCGGTCTGCAGTGGTCAGTACCTACCAAAAGTGGTCCAAGGAAGGAAAACTGGTGAACCGGCAACAAGGTCATGGGTGGCCAAGGCTCAGTGATGCGCGTGAGGAGTGAAGGCTGGCCTGTGTGGTCCGATCCAACAGAAGAGCTACTGTAGCTCAAACTGCAGAAAAAGTTAATGCTGGTTCTGATAGAAAGGTGTCAGAACACACAGTGCATCGCAGTTTGTTGCGTATGGGGCTGCGTAGCTGCAGACCGGTCAGGGTGCCCATGCTGACCCCTGTCCACCACCGAAAGCATCTACAATGGGCACGTGAGTATCAGAACTGGACCACGGAGCAATGGAAGAAGGTGGCCTGGTCTGATGAATCACGTTTTCTTTTACATCATGTGGATGGCCGGCTGCGTGTGCGTCGCTTATCGGGGAAGACATGGCACCAGGATGCACTATGGGAAGAAGACAAGCCGGCGGAGGCAGTGTGATGCTTTGGGCAATGTTCTGCTGGGAAACCTTGGGTCCTGCTCCCCATGTGGATGTTACTTTGACACGTACCACCTACCTAAACATTGTTGCAGACCAAGTCTACCCCTTCATGGAAACGGTATTCCCTAATGGCAGTGGCCTCTTTCAGCAAGATAATGCGCCCTGCCACACTGCAAAAATGGTTCAGGAATGGTTTGAGGAACACGACAACGAGTTCAAGGCGTTGATTTGGCCTCCAACTTCCCCAGATCTCAATCCAATCGAGCGTCTGTGGGATGTATTGGACAAACAAGTCCGATCCATGGAGGCCACACCTCGCAACTTACAGGACTTAAAGGATCTGCTGCTAACGTCTTGGTACCAGATACCACAGCACACCTTCAGAGGTCTAGTGGAGTGCCTCGACGGGTCAGGGCTGTTTTGGCGGCAAAAGGGGGGCCTACACAATATGGTCATTATAGAAGAATAGAAAGAACATTTTGAAATCACCTATACTTGATGTTTGATGTTTGCATGGGTCAGTATACGGTCTCATATTGTTTTCTCTTAGGGCGTCAACCCACCACCAGTGGTAAAGCCAACTACCCAAGATCCACTTGTGCTAAGTGGAGATAAAAAGCAAACCCTACATGCAGTACAAGTAATGACTGATACTGATTTCAAGGGCCAGACAGATGACACAGGCCAGATGGGTATCCAACAGTAGTTGAACCTAAATGCATCAATTATAATCTGTTGAATGAAAAGCCACAAAGCAAGCAGTTCTTGTGGGCAGCTGGCATTTTCCTGATCCATGCTGTTAGTCTTTTAGATGTTTTTTTTTGTAGTTTTAACCAGTTATCTACTATAGCTGTTGCAATACAATACAAAACAATATCATATATTATTAACCCCTAACTGTTATAATTATCTCCATGCACGTTTTATTTTATAGTTCACAGCTTGGGTTTATTCACTCTTTCATTTACAAGTGCGGCTTTGGATCTAAGAATAGCTAAACTGTCATTTTGTTGGGCAGCAACAAAAACACACTGAGTTCAATTAAAAATCACACATGGATTTTCACGTGTGACTTCATTTATGTGATGAGTCATGAATACTGTAATCTACCGTATTATTCCAAGGTACATAACGTGCATGCTGTTTTCACATCTGAAAATATTTTTTTCTTATGCATTGCGCAGGCAAGGTGTATGTTTATCTGACTACAGCAATATACAAGATTAATACATTTTGTTGAGTTAGAGTGTATTTGCTGTGCAGCAGGCAGTCATCCAGAAGATGTTATCAAGCTTTCTGCATTGCCTCAGCTTATCATAAAACAATAATAAAGGATTGACTTTATAGATTACACTCCAGATGCAGTTCTCATATTCATATTCTATTTGCAGTTCAGTTCCTTGGTTGGCTGGTTGGTTGAATGATTGGCTAGTTGGCTGTAATAAGCTGCAGATCAGCAGTATTGAGTTAGTTGAATCTGGTAGAATCTATTAGTTCTGGAGAATTTCAAGTGAATGTGCAAATAGAGCCGACACTATCAGCTGGCTGCACACCTGGAGAGAGAGAAAGAGAAGGGGAGAGAGAGAAAGAGGAGAAAGGAGGAGAGAGAGCGGTGAGATGATGCCTAATGTGGTGTGTAATGCTGTTTTTCTGTCTGTGATTGGCTCCATTTAACCCTGAGTAACCCCCCCACCCCACCACCACCTCTTATCCAGCCAGCTGGATGACTGGCTGAGCTGCTGCCAACCTATAGGCCATACAGATCGTATATGAGGAAGTGTACTTTTGCTGCTATCTCCACTTGCTTTTGGAAGGAAATTCATCTTTATCTGTCCTGACCCAGTTGCTGTTACCTGGCCGTGCTGTCTAAGCCACATCTACTGTGAATCAGCAAAACCAAAACCCATCACTGGTCACACGGAGGGAAATTTGGATAAGAGGACAGAAGTGGAAAAAGTGGAGCGAGAGAAGAGGAAGGACCAGAAGAGAGAGAGAAAACTTAAAAAAAATTATTCCAAACTAAGATCATCACATATGGAGTGACATTAATTCTGATACACTTGTGCTACATATCTCCCAACACCCACATCTGATATTATAAACATGTAATATTAAGATTAAAAAAAAAACAGTGAGATACTGGAGTGACATTGCTGTGGTGCAGCTGCAGATCCATTCACTAGTGCCATGAGCAAAAGATAATAGTCTGATAAGGTGGATTTTTTCTTAAATGTAGAGTAGCCTCCACTGTCAGCTGTCATATTCATAGGGGATTAATATTCTGGGGAATGTGGGTGATTAAACATTACTCATGCTGAAATGATCATTCATAACGAAATTTTAACCGGTCCCAAAGAAAAAGGAACTCCTTTTTGCAATCTATCGAGGATGTGCACACAGTCAGACAGCAGAAAACATATTGGTACCATGTCATCATTCTACTTGCTGGAAAATGAAATATTGTGTTTAGAAGTAAATTTTCTATAGGACACTCATGGCACCCATGTGATCTGATCTCAGCCTGGTGTAAATGCAATCTGTACAGCATGACCTTCTTCTTAAGAAAAAAGTCCACTCACCAAATGTGCATATTGAGATCAGATCACAATGCCGGCACAATCTAGATAACAAGAACCCATTTTAATGGTGTAAATGAAAACATACATACTCCCAAAGCATAAAGTCCTCATACCTAAAGCCCCATTTACCCATGGTAGGTTATCTGGATAATGATCCGATCCATGGGCCTTTGTATTTACACCGTTTATAAATAAGTGTTCATGTTATCTCGATTCTGCTCGCATTGTGATCAGATCTCAATATGCAAACTAGCTAGACACCACCTCCAGATGTGGTCTGGCCAATCCAATCGCATTCCAATCACAATGCGTTCTGCGTACATTTATAACATGTTTTTCCTGGTACTGATAGGATATGTTGATACAGATTGAATGTTAATGAATAGTGTAAATGGGATATAAAAGACAGTTAATAGTTTAGCAATTGTTTGTCAATGCCTTCCAACACTATTCATATCTCTTAAGTCAATAAGTTTGACCTGGGAAATGGTAGGTCACCAACAAATTCTTAGCACAAGTCCACTTGCTGGAAAAAGGCCTGCGACTGTAGTTTGCTCAGTTGTCATGGAAATGGTTCAGTTGTCATTATGTGACATAAGTATTGAACTTTAGCCATATGATAACAGGTGCTGGGGAGAGATACCCCCTGCAACCCCTGTCTGTTCAAGGATGTTCTCTGGCATTGGATGTGAATGTCCTCCTTGATCTTTCTCCAGCTTTCCACTGACTCCTGGTCAATGACTGACAGCTGGGGGGACACTACATTTGTGAAACAGCAATGACCCTGGACAAGAATGCTGCATTGTGCTCACCCCTCTCCAACATTGTAATCAGGGTTCATGCACAATCCAGGTGTGAACATAGATTTGAGAGGACTCCTAGAGTTGAACCATGCATGGATATAAAATAGCAAACTGTGGTCTGTAATGTGCACAATGTGCGCAATGTGTTTGATGCTCACTTCAGCAGCATGCTTGCCACTGCTATTGCGTATAGAAGGCATATCCAAAAGTGGACAACAGCTCTTAAAAAAAGCCATCCAGTTTTGGTAGCTTGACAATCGTATCCTCTTGCTTTTCTCCTCTCTCTCCTGAAATCTACTTTTGTGTCTCTAACATGGATGTATAAAAGAAAACTGGATACTGCATTAAAAGATGGTGCCCCGTTCATTCCTGTGAAAGTTGTTCACTGGGCACATACTCCGGGGGCTTAATCACCCTTCCATATTTTTGGGCCCATAGAGCATGCACACTAGAGTCCTTCACTAGCTGAACTGGTTAAGAGCATGCAAGAGTGAGAACCTGGAAATGAGTTTGCATGTTTGCACTTCTGGTTCCCTTGTCTCGAAGTCAATGGGTTTCTTGGATGGGTTTTTGGTTAGATGCCTGAAATAAGGTCTGTGGTAAACATGAGTTTAAGAGATTTTCACGTTTTGTTATATGCCATAAAATACATCAGTAAACTCGTGAATTTTAAAGCTTTTACGTGTCTTAAAAAAGGCAGTTCTAACAAGTGGCTAAATGAGACTTGAGGTTGTCAGGGACATTAAACGTCATCACGCCAAACACAGACACTCATCTACTCACTCGTCCGCCTTTACAACCTTGTTGTGTTTATACTCGTGCTCTTGCAAACTATAGAGACAGAGCACATCGTGTCATACTCTGAAAACCACGCCCACCGGAGGGGAAAACAATCGGCGCCACAATATGCAATTAAGGGCTGAAACAAAATGCCTGTAGCTAGCTAAAAACACTTGATTTCAGCATGTCAAAGGATTATTTTAGCACCCTATGTCTGCCAGAGAGGACAAACTCAATATTGTCTGTATCTCAGTGTCCCTTCTCAAGCTAAGTTACTGTAGTTAGCTAAGGCACTTGCAAACATAATACTGCATAGCTTTCTGATTTAGCCACATTCTGCTACACAAATTGCTTACTGTCAAAATGCTTTAGCTTAACTTACAGTAATATAGTTAGCCTAAAACTGACATTTGGATATTTGACTGACCAGTGACAAAATGCTTGCTGCACACAAAGACACACTGAGTGTCAGGATCCCAGTTTTCCCATTCTTCCTGCTGATGCCTCACGTCTGTATCTACTTTTGTCTTCTTAAAGGTTCAGTTTTTCGGTTTGGCAGCTTATAAAAACTTAGTTCTGGGTTCTTTACCCTGTTGGTAGTGCATCCTAAAAGATGTGAAGATTATCTTTCTGAGCAAAACGTGTAAGTATCATAAACTTTAGTTTGCCACAGAGCTTATTTTCTGCAATAATCCAAAATCCAATGGAAAAATCCCATTGGTTTGTTGTCGAGGAAACCAGGGTGATGCTAACTTCCGGGTTGGCCTACAAAAATACATAATCCCTGCAGCACTCTATTGCAGTTAAGTCTTTATTTAAATCACATAACACAAGCTGGCCACCAAACAACATTACAAAATACATATTGATAAAATTAAATAAAACAAGCTAATGAACTATAATTACTGATAATATAAACTTTTATAAAGAGGTTTACGGGGAGATCTTATTCTGCATAATACATGTAAAAAGAAGACAATAAGGAAAGAAAAAAGGCCATAATTTTATAGATCTAACCTTCAAGGCTAACCTCTAGTGTTAAGGCAAAAATGGAAACCTTCTCCCTTTTTGTCCTTCATGAAACATGAATGAACACCACTGCTCAGACGCTGTCATATTAAAAACTTACCACAAGGTATAACAGTATAAAACTTACCACCGGGTATTATCTAACTTAATAGCTATCTCAAACCTTAGCTTGTAAAATCCTACTACTTTCAGTTGTGAATGTAGCGAGTCATGAATTTCAGTGAACACACTGTGTAAAATGAATATATGTGTTTTGGGAGAGATGCCATCAGAGAGACATAGAGATGTGTTTAGGGAAAGTGTAATATACATCGTGGTATATTCTCCTTGACAGCGACATGCTGCCGTTTATTTGCACATTGCAAGATGACTATTTTAAGAGCTAATATATTTTTCTTTGTCTTCTCCCCTTTCTGTCTCCATTTCTCACACTGTCACTCTGTGTTCTCCCCTTAATTCCCAGCCTCCACCCCCCCACTCTTCCGAGTAGAACCTTGTAACCAGCAGTGATTTGATTACTCTGCGTAGCTACAGCCTTTCTTTGTTATCAGCCTTCATAAATGTTTAAGGAGCATTAAGGAGACGCAAACAGAGCAGACGGACAGAGGGGATATCTTAATGCTTAAATGACCATTACCCTTCTCCATTTACAGATTAAAAGCTTTACTTTGTTTCCTCCGCCTACTACTCATCCTACCCTCACTCACCATCATCCCTCTCTCTGCATTTGCCCATCGGGGCTCTGGAGAATCATTTTTGTTTAGGTAGAAGAAGAAAGGATTAGAAATCAGAATCAGAATCAGAAATCCTTTAATAGTCTCACAGTGGAGAAATTTACATTGTTACAGTGCAGATAAGAGGTAGAACAAAAGATAAATAGGGATATAAATAGAAAAATAATTAAAATTATTAAATAATAAGTAAGAGCACGGTAGGTACACATCCATAAAGTATATGAAGTGTATAAGGTGAATAAAGTGTGTGGTAGTGTATATATTGCACATAAGTGTTATTATTGCACGACAGTGAGGTAACAGTTCGTGTAGTGGTCTACCAGGGTCCATGGTGGTTGTACAGTCTGACCGCTGCAGGAAGGAAGGACCTGCGGTATCTCTCCGTGAGACACCGCGAGTGAAGCAACCTGTCACTGAAGGAGCTGCACAGTGCAGACAGAGTGTCCTGGAGGGGGTGGGACGTGTTGTCCAGCAGGGATGACAGCTTGTCCATCATTCTCCTGACTCCCACCTCCTCTACCATGTCCAGAGGGTTCCCCAAGACAGAACTGGCCTTCTTTACCAGTTTGTCGAGTCTCTTCCTGTCGGCAGTCGAGATGCTGCTGCCCCAGCAGACCACTCCATAAAAAATGGCTGATGCCACCACGGAGTCAAAGAAGGTCTTCAGGAGTGCCCCTGCACTCCAAAAGACCGCAGTCTCCTCAGCAAATAGAGTCTGCTCTGTCCCTTCTTATACAGAGCAGCAGAATTATCTGTCCAGTCCAGTTTATTGTTCAGGTGAACTCCCAGGTACTTGTAAGATTTTACAATCTCAATGTCCGTTCCCTGGATCTTCACTGGTGTGGGGGGAGAATGTTGGCGCCTCCTGAAGTCAACCACCATCTCCCTGGTCTTCCGTGTGTTGAGTTGGAGGTGGTTCCTCTATGATTCTGACCTGATACTGATACTATTTGCCTATATAGCAACAGAAGATATGCAATGTTGATTAAATATGTATTCGGCACAATGAAATATCAGGTGTAGCCTACTGACTTTGGCACACCTTATTTGACTTAGCGACTTAATCCATATGCCGAAGGTCCTGGTTCTAAATTATTAAATTGATCAGCTTTCAGCCTAACCTAAGCCCAAACCCCAACCACCGAGAGGGGCACAACGGGGAACAACATTTTAACAGGAAGGAAACACTATTCAGAGAGGGAACACACAATACCTGTTTGCAGAGAGTACACAAACCCAACAACAGCCAAGTTTAATTTTGGCCTGAAATCAAGTTACTCACAGAATTAACGTTAATTAGCGACAGCTGATATGACCATTCACTGGTGATGTTTATCACCACATTGCTCCTTCTGATCCTCCAGTTGGTTAGATCTTAATTTCCAGCACCTTGTTTTGTGTTTTTTTACCTACATGAATATAAGCTATTTGCAGTTTCAGTGTTGAGGTATGGATGTCAACCTTCAAAATAAATGTTATCAGTCAAACTGTGTAAAGGGAGAAGAGGAATAAAGAAAAACAGAATGGAGTGGCTACTTTCCTGAGATATGGAGTGAAGGACTGATAAGCCCCATATTCAAAAGTGGAGACAAGACAGACGCCCAAATGAACATGGGATCTGCATAAATTCATGTCTGGGAAAGGTTTTATGTAGTATACTAAAATTACAAATCATAGACTTCATTACAGAACATCATGTATTAAGCAAAAGCCAAATTGAATTCCTACCATATTTTTACATTGCTCACAAAAATGCAAAAGTTCATGCTTGCTTTGTGGATTTTCAAAAAGCCTTAGATTACATCTGGCACAACAGCCTTTTCTTCAAATTAATCGAAAGTGGTATCGGAGGAAAAGTATACAATGTGATAAAATCAATGTATACTAATGGAAAATGCTCAATTAAGATTAGAACAAAGAGAACAGAATCTGGTTTCCAGCGACGTGGAGTAAGACAGGGCTGTAACCTTAGTGTCACGGCTGTGCCCCAGTATGTTCCCCTGTGTGTCCTTATGTTTCCCATTTTCCCCTGTGTCTCCTGTGCTCCCCTGTCTGTCTGTCTGTCTGTATCTGTAGTGTGGGCGTGGCAATCCCTCTCTGACTCTCCTGGCTCCTGGATCCCTGCTGATTATGCACACCTGCTGAACCTGCCCACCTGCTGTCCATCAACCCAGCAGCATTTCAATCCCAGCTCTTCACCCACTCGGAGCCAGATCGTTTGCTCAGCTTCAGTAGTCGGAGCCTGTATCTCCAGTGCAGTGTGTTTCTGAGTACTATTCCTCGTGTTGATTCCATGCTAATATTCATTGTCTTTTCCCCTGTGCCATAGTGGATCATCTCCTGCCTGCCTGCTAATTCCAGAGTTAACTCCAGTCTGCCCACGGCGGCACTCACCCTCATCTGATAGTCCAGCCTGTTCCGGCTCTGCCATCCACCATCACCCCTCTGCCCTCTGTTTCTGCCAGCCAACTTCTACTCCTCTCTCCACCTTAATTTCCCCGTTTCCCTACAATAAAATCTTCCTTATCTCACCTTACCTCTGTATCTGTGTCCTGCGTTTGGGTCCACCTCGCACCTTAGCCCCACACTATATATATATTATATATATATTAAATATTAAATTACAAGACACTGAAATTAAGTGTCTCCTTTGTGCTGATGACCTGGTCCTGCTGTCCCCCACAAAAGAGGGGTTACAGCAACACTTACTGTCAAACCTGGGCCCTGACAGTCAGCCAACCGCAAAACAAAGTGTTCATTTTATCAGAACAGGTCCAGACTACAGAGAAAAACAATACCAGTTTCACAATTGGAACACAACCTTGTCGAACAAACAAATCATTATACATATTTAGGACAAACAATTTCAAACAGGGAATTTTAGCTTGGCTGTGAATGAACTAAAAGACAAACACTGAACTACCAATTAGAACCTGGCTCAAAATATTCAAATCAATCATCAAACCCAATGCATTATATGGCAGCGAGGTGTGGGGTACACAAACTCAACAAGACTGGACAAAATGGGACAAACATCCCATTGAAATCCTGCATGCAGAGTTCTGCAAAACTATCCTCCAGGTGCAGAGAAGAGCTCCCAACTCTGCATGCAGAGCTGAATTAGGCCAATATCCTCTACTGTTAAATATTAAAACCAGCCCTAAATTTCTGGAATCCATTAAAACCAGTGACCCACTCTCCTTTTCCTACAAAGCCCTATGCTGCCAGGAGCTCAACCCACAAAGGAGTGCCCTCTGCCTACTTGTCCTGAGACTGGGCAAACCATCACCCACTCAGGAGATTACACCACAAACACCTCAGCTACAGGACACAAGCACACAGAACATTAGACCCAACCAAATTATAAGGAAAGAAAAAGAAAAAAAAACAGAGATTACTGGACAGAACTAACTAAATGGATAGTACACTGTGGCAACTTACTGGACCACAGTGTCTGATAGAAAACCGAGAACAGTGAGCAGAAGCTGACGGTGGAGGTAGGCCGGCTCAGAGACCTGGCTGCCCAGAGAGGAGAGGTTGTGTTCTTGTGACTGTGACTGACCAGGGAACAGTAGAGACAGAGCCGCACTTCCTAACTCACTGCAACCAATACCAATATTCTGCAAAATAATAAAAATATTCCCAGAGTTCCTCTATCTAAGTGACTCGGAGAGTCCTACTGCCACTTCCCACATGGCTAGTAATCAGTTATATGTTTATATCTTATATTATTCTTCCCTACCTTCCATAGCCCCTCTTGCTCTCCATGGCCTTTTGTATTGTTGTTGTTGTTTCTTTATTTTCATTCTGATTGTGTAGTTAGTGTTAATATGCTTTGGCAACACTGCATTGTTGGGGGGTGGGGGGGTCAGTGGTATAAGATCAAAGGAATGGAGGTGGATTTGGAGGTAAAAAGAAGCTAAGGCCTGAATTCAAACAGGGGCATTGGTGAGAGATGAGCCATGGAGGCTGAAAATACTCAGCGCTAATTCTGGAGCTGCTCCTCAGAGACTGAATGGCAGCGCTGGAGGAGACGCAGCACTCACACACACACACACACACACACACACAGACACACACACACACACACAACAACAACAACAACACAAACGTCTGGATTTTTGCGTGCACACCTACACACTGACATATAAAGAATCTTGCCTGCGATTATGTACTGGCACACACATAACACACACACGCAGCAGTCTGCTGAGGAGCAGCCGATTGGTTCTGATTTTTGCCAGTGGGGAAGAAACCTGATTATTTAATAGGCCTCCGAATGGACCTCACAGGGAGCTTTGTGTGTAAGGTGTGTGTATTTGTTCAGGTACTTCTATCTTTGTGAGGACAGTTCATGTTTTAGACCCACACATGACAAGTTATTAGCCTGACGTTCAAAAGCTTGTTTGACATTTGGACTCTTGGTTTTAAAGTTAAGTTAATGACCCACGACATATAAATAAATTGCCCACTTTTTCTTTTCATCACAAATGGCTACAACACAATAGTGATTCAACCAAAACACACTTTATGAAAGCTTTTATATTTGCTCTTCCAAACACCTGGGGCTCTATCATTGTGAATCAATGGCGCACAGCACAAGAGCACAGGGTGTGGCGAGTGATTTGTGATAATTTTTGTGGCCTAAGGTGGACAGCGTAACTGCAGCAGATAATACATTAACAGCTGGTATGGTGACGACCACTCATATCACCCCTTTTCCTTCCCTGCAAAAAGAGAACCCTCTCAGAGCAGAGTGGAGCCATCTGACAAAGTTGGACACCAGTGTCCCTGTGCAGAAGAACACTTTAAATTCATTATCTTTTGATGAGACTGAACATTTAGTGTTGCTCCAGTTGTAAGAGAACCACTGTTAAATGTAGCAAATTGGAATAAATAGAGGATGAGGTCTCTGGACTCCATGTATTGCAGCACACAATGCCAGTCTTCTGTGGAGGAAAATAATTCAGACGCCTGACACTGGCACACCCACTCAGAGGCTTGAAGGCTGAAGAAGCATTTTTGATGTATCTCAAAAGACCCTATTTTCTTGTCAATAATTTCTTCTTTTCTTAAGTTCACATCCATGATTGTTACAATTTTTGGGGAAATTAAGGTTTATTGAAGTTTCCCAAGGGTCAATGTACACCTTAAAATAGGTCAAGTTAATCGACAGAAATACATTAAACATTTAAAGCATTAGACTTGAGTCAATTTTTGTAACTTGTGCTTGTATGTCTACCCTACATTGTTTCTCTGTGCCTACAGGTGACCTCGTACGTAGGTAAAGTTGAGACACTAACACCCCTCCTGGCACAACCGCTATCCCTCCCCTCCCTTATTAGGAAAGGTATATTTAATATCTACTCTGTAAAGAGTATTCACCTCCTCCGACTTCTGTAATTTATTATTATGCATTTTGTATAGAACACTCTTTCTTCTAATACATTTTTTCAATTTTCTTCTACTAGTTTTTTATTATGAGGAAATTCATGTATTTTGTACTCTATGATATGTATGGTATGGGGTATGGTAATTGTATCTCCTTATCTCATAGAAATGTTAATGGAATATTTATATCTAATGTTGTACGGTAGAATTATAGTTGCTTTTGCAACTATTATTGTTGATTTTTTGAAGTGCATTTGTATTGGGGAATGTGAACCTGTTGGATTCTCCGCTAATCAGCACCTGATTATTTAAAGGCACACCTGATAGCAATCAAGCACAGAGTGAATCTGATGAAGCAACATGCCAAATGCGGAGTTTTTTTGTTTTTCATGTTAATATAATAGTGTCAGTCCTAGTATCCTGGTGTGCACTGGAATATAGATTGTTTTTGGTTAACATTAAACATATGTTTATGTATGTGCATACTATATACAATACACACAAACACTATATATAAACACACACATATGCTATATGGATACACATAAGTATTTGTTACATAAATTGCCATTTGAGATTTATTACAAGATTGTTCCATATATTGATTACCAAAAAAATGACACAACCAAACACTATGATACCAATACTAAAAATTAACTAATTTAAAAGCCAAAAGCAACAAACCAAAAGTAACAAACTGAGTGGCTGTATAATATGAAATTAAAGCTGCCTAGAGATATATAGGGATGACTAATTGTGATTTCAGTTATTCAAACAGGCTTTATGCTAAGGTTAGTTTCTGAATTAGCCTACATTCAGATGCAAGTGGGCCTCTTTTGCTGAACATGGCTAATGGTTAATGTTAAAACGTAGTAGCACAAGTAGAGACCAAGTAAGGCTGTAGCCACAATACCCCTGAGTGAACTGAACTGAAAAAGGTTGTGTTTTATTGCTTATGGATTCAACTTTGCACTTGTAAGAGGAAGATTGTGTTATTTCTTCTTTCAAAAGTGACATACTCTCCCTATAAAGACTGATGGTAGTTTAGGGAAAGGGAGTGAATGGCATGATGAATAGCAATACAACCACATTTCTGCCAATGTTTATTATTATTATTATTATTATTATTATTTAAATCATCGGAAAACACATTGAGGGAGAACCCTCATTTACAATGGTGCCGAGGTACAGACATACAATAAGAGCAGACAACTAAAATCATCAAAGAAAGCTAGGAGGTAGCAATGAAGGAAGAATACATGGCTAAAACAAGGTAAATGTCAAAAGGTAAAGGTGCAGGAATGAGGCAAATCAATAAATAAAACAATAAGAACAATTAAAAGATTTAAAAGCAATACCAATTACAATCAATAAAATTAGCAATTAAACCTTGGAATTGTCTCAGCGGTATTAATGAGGTCATCTTAAAGTTTTTTTAAAATCAAATTCCAAGTATGTGGGGCACAGTAACAGAAAGCACATCTTCCTAACTCTATGAATTTTTGGCACCTACAGGTGCTGAGCTCTCCTCATTGACAGAGCAGGCAGGCCAGCATTTTGGTTAAGTAGACAAAGGTGTGGCCCATAACTGTCCCCAGTAATGAATCTCAATGCAGAATGATATACTGCATCTAAAGGTTTGAGAGTGGAACTGGCCGCCCCTCCATAAATAACATCACTGTAGTCCAATGCAGAGAGTAAAACTGCTTCAACAATTATTTTTCTCATAAATAAAGGAAAACAAGATTTATTTCTAAAAAGAAAGCCCAGTTTCAATCTCAGCTTTGATAACAGCATGTCAGTATGGGCTTTAAAAGTAAGTTTCTCATCAATCCAAATACCTAGATATTTATAGTATTGCATTCTTTCTACAATGGTGTTATCTACAGAACGAATTTCAACACTGTCATAGTCAGTATTTCTTGCATTCAAAAACAACATCCATTTTGTCTTTAACCAGTTTCAAGTTATGAAGGTGTTTTTGAAGGAGGTTAAATGATAGCTGTAGATTTAGAATGGCGGCATGAATAGAATCTGCACAGGAATAAGGGACAGTGTCATCCGTGTAGAGATGGAAATTGCAATTGTACAATGTAGAGGTAATATAAGTTTATATAAATGGTCAATAAGACTGGTCTAAGGACTTAACCCTGGGGAACTCCCTTTGTAATGGGGAAAAAAGAGGACTGGACATTAACTATCTTGACACACTGTGACTATATTGGACGAAAATTATTTAATTCAGAATTGTTGCCGCCTTTTATGGAGAGGAAGAACAGTCTTCCAAATTATAGGAATGATGCCAGAGGTAATGCTAAGATTGAAAATATAAGTTATATATTCAGAAATTAGCTGTGCAGAGGATTTCAGAACAAATGATTCCAGTTTGTCATCACCTGTGGAATTTTGTGCATCAATATTGCATAAGGCATCGGCTACCATCCTACTGGAGACAGGAGATAAGCTAAAGGAGTGGTTTACTTCAGTACTAATATTAAGGATGGATGACCTATGTTCTTCCAAACAACCATTGGGACTAAGACTGTCAAATAGCTGACCAGATGCAGCAAAATGATTGTTAAAAACAGTGCAGATTTCATAACTATCAGTTATCTGAGTAAGGCCATTAACAACATAGGCAGGTAGAGCGCTAGTATTCTTAGAGGTAGATTTGACCATTTTCCAGAATTTACTGGGGTTCTACTGTAAGGGGAGTTAGTAAAGGAGTGCAGATAATAGTCAGTTTTTGGCTTTTCTGACAGCAACAGTGCACTTATTTGTCAATTGTTTAAAGGCAAGCCATTGACAAGGGTCATTGGTGCACCTATCCAGAGTCCATGCTTTGTTTCTGAAATAAAATAAGGTAGAAAGCTCTGCAGGGAACCACAGAGTGCTACATTTTGTTCTTGTCTATTTAAAAGGTGCACGCATATCTAAAACAAAGTTAAATCATTGGTAAAATAACTTAAAGCTAGTTCAGGATCAGGGATTTTGAGGGTGTCCGCGATTGGACTAAAGTAAAGGTCATGTATACATGCCTGGTCATTTTAAGTGTCTTCTGACCACTATGTGTGAATTAGTTTTCCTCTGTTTCACATTTCTAATGCAAACAATCAGGCAATGATCACTAACACTGAGGCCAAGGACACCTCAGGCAGGATATTTCTCTGCTCTGTTTGATGATATGAAGTCAATTAAGCTTGACTTGGAGAAATCCTTCAGGTTGGGGGCAAGTAGGATGGAAAATAAGATGTGTAAAATTAAGATTGTAAAAAGTTCTTTAAGATTATTAGATGCAGAGGTAAGCCAGTCTGAATTGAGATCACCAAGGATGATCACCTCATGATCAATCAATGGTGTGATTCATTCAAAAAGGAGGTGTATAGACACCAATGACTATTACTGAATTATTATACCCCGGATCCAGTTTCAGGGAAATAAATTCTAAATATTTAGGAATTTAGACTGAAGTCGGCTCAAGTTCAGGGAGAGATGATTTTACATATTTTACACTTAAAAACACCCTTGGACTCATTCATTGACAGATTCTCATCACAGTTTGACAGGAGTAATTCCCATGGCAAGTAGGGTGACAAGATAGAGAGCAGACACAAGTTAACACATATCCAATTTTAATGTATTTTTATTGAACTTAATTTATTTAGTACATCAGGCCAATATTAACATGCAGGTTCTTAGCTTGTAAATAGAAGCTACAGGACAAATAATTCACAGCATGGGAGTGAACCTGCAAGAAGAGCTCAGTAGTGTTTTTCTTAGTTTCTCAAGCTCAGACTTTTTAGTGAGTTGAATGCAGGAATCAAGGTATTGTTACTGAGGCTTGGATCTTGCTGTATCAGGCCATTTTAGTGGGCTGCAATCTGTCCTGTACTTAAAACTACTGCCTGAAGGAAAATCAATCTGCCTGTAAAGTCGATTCAAATTATAGCAATCCCCGCATGTAGTACGTGTGTATCATTATTTATGTGCATGCCTATTACTGTGGCCATATGTTCCAGCAAATGCCCTCCCCAGCGAGTGCAAATATCACTCTTCCGTTTGGAGACTTGATTAATGCAGACTTTTGCAGATGCATAGAAATGTTTACTCTTTGCCATCCATCTGTATGCACCACGTCCAGCCTAACATGTTCAAAGCAACAGTTAGTGTGACTGGCAATCTCATTATCGCACGGGTTTTATATGTCGCTGTTCACTGAAATCCTTGTATCTCCACATTGTCATCAAGAAAAACAACTTTCTTATGTTTTAAAACTATCTGATTTATGAGAGTTCAGAGATGCTTTTCCAGCAATAGAGGAACCATGTTTTTCTTCAGCTCATATGAAAGCATTAAAATCACCTAAATCTGGAGATACAAGCTTTTCACATGAAACCATTAATTCGGTACTTTATGTGACATATGCTACAAAGTGAAGGTGGAAAAATTACTTTTCATTTTGATTTCAGTGATTTTTCACTAAAACAAGAGTTCACAAAAAAAGACCAATTTTGACTTACTTGACCCTTGGAGAGCTCCAACAATTTCACACATCAGCATGTGTTTCCAGGTGTTGGGGACTACTGCATATGAGTAGTATAAAGTAGTATAAATCCTTTAGTGTCTCCAGAGGGAGCTGTGTGAAGTCTGATAAATTGCCTCAAGTGATGTCACTTGAGTCAGCGTCGGTTGGGGCTGAAGACCAAAAGTTTGAAAATGAAAACAATCTGTTGGTGTGGAGTTAGAGAGAAGTGAGCTTACCAGACCTCTGTAGCCCTCTGCTGCAGGCTAGAGGCTCCAGGCTACATTAGCTACAACTAGCATAGCACACCCGACTGTCCGACCGAACTGTAAGCAGTCAGCTTGCATTGTGGGTAATGTAAGTGGGAGGTTTTGACAAGGAAGACAAATGTGTGGAATAAAAAAGATGATATCTCTGGTTCCGCTGCATCAACTTTGATCCTGTTTTTGAAAAAAAAAACTGTCCATCTTGAGTCCGATAATCTTATAGAACTGCAACAATAAATCGTAGGAGTACACATCTTTTCACTTGTAAATTATTGGACTATTGTTTTATCAGTTTACGCTTTCTGAGATCAAGAATTAACTTTGATGCTTCACTCTAAGTCGACACAGATGAGAAATCCTAAAAGTGCAATGGATGAAATCACAACCCCTAACTGTACAGAACTCTCATATCAACAGATCTATCGCCATGGCAACTGAACAAACTCCACCAGAAGTATGAAGACCATGTGATAGTGGTAATAGTCTGGGACTAGTGGACCTTGAGTTGGGGTGAGCTAGTCGAGTGCCTTTACTAAATACTGACTTGAAGGGGGTGAATATATAATTACTTTTTTATATTTGTACTTAATAAAGATTGATTTGTACAAATGTGTTTTCATTTAGACATTAAAGTATGTTTTCCTGTTAATTACTGTGGGTGTAATTAGCATTTTCTTTTACAGTGATCATGTTATAAAAATGATACATAAAAAAGTCCAAGGGGGCGTGAATACTTTTTATATTATCAACTCTACACCTTTTGCTAAGCTCCTTTGTGAATAAAGAGACGATGAAACAAAACACTCTGCCCCAAAACACATTTGAGTTGGGGAGGGCTCTATGAAAAGAGCTACATTTCCTGCACTGTTCACCTGATGTGGGTGTGAAGAATCTCAATTAAGTCACACTTAAACCTTACTTTCAAATCCAACGTGCTGGAGTACAACAACAAAAAGGTATGTAAATCTGCACTGCCAAATCTTTAAGAAGTCATTCGGGAAGAACAGACACACTGGAAGTCGAGGTAAGGAAATGTCAGCTTGTACATTTATTTTATTATTCACAGGTGAACACAGCAGAGGCATGGAGTGGTTTACGTATATCCCTTGGGGGCACATTCAGCAGGGCAAAATGTCAATGAATGATCAGAAATAGAAATATTTCATGCGGCGCCACATATATGCCCCCTGGAGATACATAGCTTTTCACCAGCACAGTTTAAAACCAATCAACCACCGATATCTATCGACTGGAGTCAATGTACTTCTATTTATTTTTTTATTTGTGTGAAGGAGAGCCCAGTTGGAGTTCATGTGCCTAAGAAACAGTCCAAAGTTTCACCAACAGTCCAACAGGCAGAAAGCACAGGACCAAAGGAGCATTAGGATGAATCACACACTAAAATGGGAGAGAGTGGGGAAAGCCCTGCGGTGATGTGCCTCCCTCACTCTGGCACTGTACACTGACATGCTGTAGACAGGAAGTGGGGGGGAGGTGAAGGGGTGACAGGAGTGTTTTCAGCCTCGGTCAATGTTCTTAAAATGGAGTGCATTTATCCACTTGCTTGTCTCCCGGGCCCGGGCTTTAGTTTGGAATTACCCGAAGGAAAGGTTTACATTTGACAGAATGAAAGAGAAAGAGAGATCCATCCATATTCAAACAGAGGGATGAAAGAGCAGAGCAGAGTTCCCTTCAAGTGACAGCTCAATCCGCGCGGCTGTCTTCCCTTTGGAGAGACAACTTTTCATTGAGTCAGACTGTGCAGCCGCTCGCTCATGAAAGCTAGTCTCATTTCCGAGTCTGTGACTCTGTGTGTGTGTGTGTGTGCGTGCACGCGTGCGAGTGTCATTGCCTCAATCTCCATGGTGATGATGTCCCATTCAACCAGGCACCTGCCGGGATAAGAGGTGGGGGAGGAGGGAGGAGGGGGAGGTTCAGTCAGTCAGTCAAGCAGGGAAAAAATGGCCGCCGTGCCCTCGCCAGGTGTTGGTGTATTGAAAAGAATCAGACTCCCAAAGATCATTCAGCTCCATTTACCTTTTGGGATCACCCGGGGTGCAGCCACCTAGATGAGACCGGGGTAACCATGGCAATGCATGCCGACGGTGACAAGCTTGTGCATCTGTGTCGGCTGGAAAAAACATTCAGCTAAAGACAAAAACACTTTGCAGAAACAGATCTGAAACATAATTTCATGTGCGATGCGGTAAAGTGGTTCTCAAAGAGTCCAAGAAGTCCCAGGATCCAATGAGAGGATACCTGGGGGGTCCTAGAGGAAGCTCCAGGATGTCCCAAACAATTCATTCACTAGATATTTAATCGTACAGAAATGATCCCAGTCAGAGTGTACTTGAATGAGACAGTTATACAATTGAATACTAAACCAACAGCATTAATATTCTCATATGGGTCTGGGAATTCGGTGAAATTATACAAAACAATGCTAATGAACTGTCAAATGAGAAGACATTGCCCACAATTGCCTTATTACACACATTTTTACATAGTTTAACAAATAAAAAGTGCAAGGCTGGTTGATAGACACTGCTGCTTTGAAGTGAACATTACAAAGTTGGAAAAGAAATGAGAGGTTTTGTGCTTGTTGAGGGGGTTTTAAGGTTTTTGACAAATGTTTGGATTGAGTGATACATCAAGTAGACATTGGCCAGGAAATGTGGTCTACCTCAAAGATATCCCTCTTTGACCACAATTCCTAAATGTGTTTACATTTTTTTCATGTCAGATGTCCAGATAGAAGAAGTCGTCAGTGAAACCTGCGGCATCCTTACTTACGGAAGGAAACTTTTAATTCATAAAAAATAAAATGCACTCTTGCTCAATTCAATACACTGTTGGATGTTGGGGGGGTGTTGCTGCTACAGTCTTGGTCAGCTATGAGCAGTAGCTTATGGTGGCTAATGTTAGCTAACATTAACAAACTTTAGATAGATATTGCTGTATAACTGACATTACTGAGTCAGTTTCTATGACTATTCTCTACTTGTGCTACTGTTATACTATGTGTTAGCATTTACCATTTTCCCATTAATGTCACTTGTGGCCAAAGTGGCAACTGTTCAGCAAAAGTTACATAGTCTCACTTCAAGGAATTTGACTAGCACGGCTTTCAGTGGAGTCTTTGAGTGTTCCATGATAGTCTAAATGCTGTTTCAGAGGCATTAATAATGTCTTACATATTTAAGGAATACCAACATTTTGTGAACCCCTCTTGTATACCATTTTACCCAGAGTCAGATGAGAGGATGGATATCTGTTTAATCTGTGCACCCAGTACAGAAATACAGTAGGTCCAGGAGTGTCTAGCCTAGCTTAGCAAAAAAGACTGGAAGCTGGGGAAAATAGCCAACACACTTTCAAACAATTCCAAAGCTGTCTTTTTAACATGCCGACTTTGATCATGTAACCCTTGGCATAACTGCTTATTAAACAGACCAGTATCTCTGTAGGATTCAATAAAAAATGTAACAAACTTTACAGATGTCAGCCATTGTGTTCCATCCAATAACTTGGATCTGGTGACCCCACTATGAGGACAGTGTGCAGTCACTTTGCTCAGCAGTCATGTAGTTATTCGAAGCTGAAGCTAAGCTAGCAGTTTCCCCCTGCTTCCATTCTTTTTTTACTAAGCTAGGCTAAACACGTCAATTGGCGCACAAACATGAAACTAACATTCTGTTATATGAGGCTGAAGGACAGCAAAAATGAGTACATAGGTTAGAATGTCAAGTAGCTCCTTCACATATTATAAGATACAAGAACAACTTGTAATCTGAAACATCAAGATTCATCTTTTAAAGGGTCAGTTAACCCAAATTACAAAAAAAAGGTGCAGGGATCTCAGAGAAAAATATCTCAAAACATGGGCAAATAAAACCCAAACCATCTGTCTGGATATATACCACTGGAGTGTAAGTGAGAAAATATGTTTGGGTTGTTTTTTTATTTTTATTTTTATTTTTTGTAATTGGCTTCAAGGGAAAAGTTAACCTCCAGTCTTGTAATTAACTTTTTAGTTGTATCAGCTCTTCCTTGACCTGACTCGCCTCTGTGCTTCTCTGACAGATTTCTCACTGTAGCAAAGTTGGTCATTGGTGCAAAATAGCAGCTCTGGGAGGAAACATCAAAGGAAATGCTCCATCACCAAAGCTGTTCTGAAAAAGCATTTTAATGTTTTAGAGGTGACTTTTCCTTTAACACTTCTTGGACCCAGTGTAATAGATCGAAAGCAGATCCAAGAAGCAGAGAGAGTCAAGGGCAAAAGCTGCAGGAATGTCAGTTTAGCAACTGTGACTGTGTTTGTGCATCTTTGTTTATCTGCGTGCATGACTGAGAAATAGCAACGAACGAGTGTGTGTGTGTTTGTGAATTAGAAATCGAAAAAGGACAGAGCCTATGCGTGTCTATGTGTGTGACTTTGTGTGTGTATGTGTGTCTTTGAGCACCGATGCGTCAGGACCTACAGAGTGTGAAATGGAGCAGGGAGGTTCAGGCTTCAGCCGCGACACCCTGCAACACACACACACACACACACACATCTCTCTCTCTCAACCGCTCATCCTCTTCTCTATGCCTTCATTTTCCTCTCCTTTTCTCACTCCCATGTCATCTCCTTCCTCCTCTGTTTCTTCTTCTGCTCCTTCCTCCCTTTTTCTCTCTCTTTCCATCTCTTCAGCTTCCTCTGTATCTCTCCGTCACCGCTTTATTCTGCTGCTTTATCGCTCTGGATAAAGCTCTTCCTGCTGTGGAGTTTGTTTTTCCCCCTGCTCTGCCTTTATCTTGCGTTTGGATGCCGTGTATGTGCAGTAGCATGGAGAGTGAGACATGGACGGAGAGAGAAAGGAGAGAGACAGCATCCCCATGTCAGGCCAATGATGGATTAGAATACTAAAATACTGGAGAGAGAAAGCAGACACACTAGACGCTCAAATCTGACATGGTGTGCGTGTGTGCGTGTGTGCGCTTTCGTGCGTATAAATCTACTGCACGGTAATAGAACAATAAAAAGAACGCTTCTTTCCAAGCACACACACACATACCCTCCTTCTCTATTCCTCTCTCACCCTTGAGGCTTTCTTTCTCTATCTCTCTCTCTGAGTTGATTTAACGCATGGCTTCTCCGCTTGTTTATTTCAGTACATATTAATGTAAATCACTGGTGTCCACTCCCTCCTCTCTCCTCCTCCGCTGTCTCTCTTTCTCCCTCTGTCCATCCCTCTTGTCATCCTGCCACCGGGTGTCAGCCCTGGCGACAAACAGCCGAGACAACAATTAAAACGAACAACGGGGCCCGGTAAAAGGCCGTCGCTCCAGCCCCCGCCGGCCACGTCAATCAGACGCCTGATCTCAATTAACCCCCACTATTGGGTGGTAGGAGTTGGGGGGTTTGGGGGGTTCTGACCTGACCATCTAATTCTGTGTAATGCAGGGAAAGATGGATGGAGGGAGTGATTCGGAGGTCAGAGGAAACTGCTCATCGCCTTTTGAGGGAATTTACTGTAATTTACTGTATGCTCACATTTGTCAAATTTAGACGAGAACTGCCTTGTGCTTGAATCAAGCCAACTTGTTTCTGATGCGTCTTTACCCCTGGTCACACCAGAAAGTGGCACAGCAAAACTTATCTGCACATCCATGTGAAGTAGGTGGTGTTAGAAGCTTGGTGGCGGAGTGCCTGCTCACAGACAAGCTGACTGCTAGCCAGTCTGGAACATGCTAGCGCTAGTCAGTCACAACAGCTGTCCAAGCTAGCTGGCTTGCTAACTTGCGTCGGCCCTGTGAGCAGATAGGAGCAATTTCATTTAAATGAATTGATTGAGTTCCAAAATGTTATCGATGCTGGTGTGACCAGCCTGAACTCTGACAAAGTCCAGTCCCACTAGGAATTTGTGATCTTCCAAATAGAAGGAATTCATCACACTTACACCAATTCCCACATTATATGTAAGGCCTTGCAGTTTTCTCCAATCAATTCAATATGTTCACAAAAAATGGTTAAATCAGGAGAATTTTCAAATTGTACCAATCACTGCCCTTTACCAGTTAAAAGAACCCCATTTAGACTCACTGGTGTGAGCCCACATCAAATAAAATTCCCAGACAGAACTCACTCTCAGGCTGTGTATGGCCTCCAACCAGTTGAAATCTCAGCAAACCATTTCTAACAACTTTCCTCAACTGAGTCACCTCTAACCAGATGCCTCAAATCAACCATTTGGTTACTGGAGTTTGTTAGGAGTGCTACACAGCCTGGGCGGCTGAAGACCAAACTGTATGTTCAACTTACTGGCTATGTATCAGCACGGACTGCTGACTTGTACTATACTACAAAATACCCTTTCTACACCAAAACTTCTGATCATTCACCTGTATGAAACTAATTACTTATGATTATTAGTGAGTTCATTATATAATTACAATTTTTCAAATATGTTTTACAATACAGCAGTTCATTGCAAAAAAAAGTTTTGGTTATTTTAGGCTGCAATAATCATGAAAACAACAAAATCCTGGTGGGACTGATAACAGTTCCTTAAAAAAGGGAAATCTGCAGTGGAAACATTTTGAACTGGCAAAATCCTTTCTATAAACTCCAGTGTGTGTTCATGGTAATGAAGGAACATGTCACCCAGTGCAACAGTGTGGCTCACTGATGTGTTTTTAATAGTTTTCGGACAACAATGGAGCTCTATGGCACAGAGGAAGAAGATGTATCAGGCTGTGACACACACACAATACTTGTTAGTAGATACATTCACTGTTGGTTTGGGTCTTTTTGACAGAGAGAAAAATATAGAATTTCACCTGATCCTTTAAATATTTCTTCAAGGTTGAATTTGACACCAAATTACTTAGGTCCGAAGATTTAAGGTGCAGAAGGTGTTTCTTAAACCTTTACAAAGCTGTCATGATTCATGCTGTCAGCTCTCTGGTGATTCCCTGTAAAGCTTAATGAAAACACTTCATGGAGACATTTGCAGTCATTACAATGAATGAATCTTTCATTGTAATCAGTATCTCCTGTTAGATTACAGTGCCTGATTACTGTTTATGACTCATACTTAATACTTTGGCAAAGTCCTCCTCAAAGAACACCAGTATTTATTGCTCAGTGTTAGTAAAGAAGTATCTCAGGTGAGCCGACAGAGCTTTACTCTGTCTCTTATCACTGTTTCACTGATTGACAGACGCTTTGTCTGAGGGGTGTGTTCAGACAGAAAGGCCTTTGAGATTGTGTGTGTGTGTGTGTGTGTGAGCGTGTATTTCTCAGTAGTGGCACACAGTGCCTGAGGAAAGACAAAGAGAGGTTAAAGTACACAGCAGACCTGTCACCTCTCTCTCTATCTCTCTCCACATCCTTTCATTCCCTTTGTAGTTTGTTTTCTCGGTGGCTTCACAAAGCAAACCTCCTCTTCCTCCTTTATCCTTCCTTCTCCTTTCTGCCCACCCTCTTCTCTTTTCTTCTTCATGTTCTTTTTCTCCTCTTTCTCTCTGCTTTTATTTCCTGCTTTTTCCTTCCTTCATCCTTTCTCCATTCTTTTATTTCTTCACCTCCATTCTCAACTGTTTCCACCGCTCTCATTAATCCTCCTCTTATTCTTCTCTTCTTTTTCTCTTCTCAACTCTCTCCTCTCCCCCTTTCTATTTTCCATCCTTTCTTGCTTACCTCACTCTCTTCCTCACTACGTCTTTCTTCTTCTCTTCTCCTGGTTCCCTCTCTCATGATTTTTTTCCTCCTCTTCCCATCCCTCCTCTCATTTCCACTCTTTTCCTCCCTTGCTCCCTTTTTCTGCCCTCTTTTCCTTGTTGTTTTCAGTGTCTGTTTCCTCATCTTTTCCCCTACTCCTCATCTCCTCCACTCCTTCCTATATCCTGTTTCCCTCTTTTCTCCTCACCTCTATGTATTTCCTCATTGCCCCTTTCATTTCTTTCTTTCCTCTTCTTTTCCCATGTTTGCTCCTCCTCTTTTTGTTTCTGCTTTTCTTCCGCCTCTTGTCTGCTTTTTCTCATTTGTTCCTTTCTTCCTTCTCCCTGCCATCCCTCATTTCCGTCCTCTTTTTTTTCTTCTTCTTCTTTCCTCTTTCGTCCTCTTCTCCTTGCTGCTTTCTTCCGTGTCTATTTCCTACTTTCCTTTTCTCCTTCACGCTTCTCTCTTCTTTTTTCTTCCTCTCCCTCCAATTTCTTCTTCTTCTCCTTGCTTCCCCTCCTGCTCCCTCTCCTCCCCTTCTTCCTTTCGCTTGTTTCCCTCTTTTCTCCCCTCCTCACTTTTTTCTTTCTCTTGCTGTCTTTCTATTCCCTCTTTCTCATCTTTTCCCTCCCTTCTCTTGCCTTCCTTCCCCCTCTCCCTCCTCTGTCTCCTTGCCCTCCACCATCAATGGCACCCCTGCAGATGGAAGTTAATTTTACACGCTCCCAAGAAATAGGAAAGGAACGTGGAAAAAAAATTAGTGTCAGCAAAAGATTTATAAGACATAGAAAATCAGGAGCCGGCGATTCTCTCTGCTATGTTTGTGCTCCAGGGTCCTTTCTGTTCTCGCTATAGCGCACTATTTCTATCACTGCCTGATACCCCCCAACACACACACACACACACACACTCACACACACACACACTCCTCCCCCCAGGAGCCTGTCAGATGATAAAGAGATGTTGTCAGGGACTGATTATCAGCCTCCCAACTAAAAACAAGTAAAACATCAAACGCACAAAGACCACACAGGGACTTGGCCTTATTTTTTTTCTTAATTTCTCCTCCATACATCTCTCTCCCACTCATTCTCTAACTCTTTTCATTTTGTCTCTGTGTCGGTGTCAGAAGTAGCGTGTGTTTTTCGCCTGCTGGGGAGCTATTTGATTTGTTCTGCCGTTTTAAAGCTCATATTGTTTCTAGTATGTTGTTTTTATTATGACGGCTTTATTCATATCGGTGCCTGTGGCAGCTCGGGTCCCGGTCCTGAGTCACCAGGGAGGGAGATACGGACGGGGATAGAGCAATAAAGCAAGAAAGAGCTGCATCGGCTCAATACATGGCAGGCAGTATGTGTGCAAATGTATGTGTGTGTGTGTCAGTCTGTACAGTTTGTGTGTCTATGCTGACGTGGGTGGGAACGATGAAGTGCAAGACTCAAATTATAACAAAAAGCTTTACCCAATTTTCTTGGCAATCTCTCTGCCTGATCCCTGCACGCGCGCGCACAAACACACATCACACACTTGGCACTTGATGTTCATTAAACAATGAGAGACAAGTGTGTAATTTGTCACCACGGCTGTAGAATGGGGACAGCAGCAGGGAGAAGAGGATCACTCCATTCATCACCATGATAAAGTTTGACTGATGCATCGTATATCAAAGCCCCTTCCCCCTTCAGTCATTGTTAGGATGACCCATAAGTCGCAACCAGTGGGACAAATCATCATCCATCAATAAGTAAAAAAAACAACAACAACAAGGTCCAACTGCAGCTGGGGGATGATCCTTTGTTTGTCTTGTTTCCTGGCCCATCATCTGCTTTGACTCCAAAAACATGTTGAAAATGTTCTATCCATTTGTGTTTTATTCTCTGCTTTTTAAAATAAAAAATGACCAGAAAATTACAATGACCATTAGCCAAATGAAGGTGTTTGGAGTGTGGCACTCAATTATGTAATAAATATGTTGCTAGCATAGCTGATAAAGGTAGCTAGTTAACTAGTCAGATTGGGAACTGAGCCTCTTTTACATAGAAAGTGGCCATTGCTCAATTGATGAATAAATGAAAGAAAATTAAAATTGAAATAAAAGATGGCAACAGTATGCAACATCATTTTATGTGGTGCTATAGCCTAAAATGCTAACATTTGTTTAGTAACATATTTGCAGCCTAACACGCTATGTTTGTAGCACGACAATTCATTAGCATGGTAAAGTACGCTAGGGTAAAGTGATTAGTGCATTGTATGCTGTGCAGAATGGAAAGAAGACGAAAAACATCCTATTGTTATGACTTGGGAGAATGCACACTTTATTCTAAGATGTTACCTCCTCTGCTAACCTTGTAGGCACACCAGATAAATGGAAATGTATCCTAGCTAGTTAGCTACTTTTAATTTGGTACATATTTACAAGTTAAAGCTGGGGTAGGCAAAATCTGTGCAACCTAGGCAAAACCTTCCTCCTCTCTCTCTGCTGCCTCGTATCACTCCGCTAAGCCCCTCCCACCAAACCCACAACTTCGACCGGCAGCAGAAGGAGTCGGTTCCCCTGCGAAACCATATCGCTTGTAGGGCTCGCTCTCCGCGGCAGGAGGGACCGCAGTCTCAGTGAGGCTCACGCCATGATGAGCAAGCCCTCCAGTGCTTCGCAGCCGCAGAGCAGAGCGCCCCAGGCTTCAGAGGCAGCTGCAACGCCGTCCAGCAGCGGGAAGAGAGGCTAGTACACCACACACACGCCACTGTCCCCCGTCAAAAGTTATTCCCCACTGTTTGTCATCATGCCTGTTTGCCACTCGTTGTTAAGAGCGCCATGGCATCGAACATAATGCTCCATGTGGAGCTGGGACGTGTTGTTTTGTACTATACGCCGCTGCAGGCAAAGGAGGTATTGGAAATTTATCACAAGTTTCAGGATTTTCGGCAGGATTTACCACCACTGAATCAGGTTTTCACTGTCTGAAGGGACGTGCACGTACATCTGCTCTTGTAGCTTAGCCAATACAAACGCACGGTCTCTCTGAAATAACCTGTGATTGGCTAAAGTCTACCGTCAGAGAGGGGGGGGGGCTGAAGTAGAGGTCTGCTCTCAGACCACTTGAATTACAATATGCTGAACGGTTAATATGGCATTTTTGCCCAATGATGCCAAAAGAAAACTGCCTACCCAACCTTTAAACCAGTCATTAACTGTGTAAGCTATGCAGCTCCTTTTTAAATCCTTTAGTTGCATCGAGTTTATCTTAATATTATATATTTTATTTATGTTGAAATGAGATGGTGACTTTGCAACCATTTTGGCACCAGTTTGTGGACACTTGGTTATTTCTTTTCGCCAACTGAGAGATATCATAGCTGTCAGAAATTCATATCTACTACTGATGATTAAAATTTACGGGGCTGACATTAACAGTTACTGTCTGTACGATATGGCAAGAAGGCAACATTACTACAAGCCAATATTTTATCCTGCTAACACACTTTGGCCTGCTAATGTTTGTGTGCTTACAAGCGAGCAAGCCACTCAAACTGATTTTTCTGGACCTATCACAGCAACAGCTACATTATGCTCATTGGTTGATGGCAGCATGTGAACACCCTACCACGACTAGGTCTCCTGTGCTCCCAGGACATTAATACACCACTGCAGCTGCAGTCAGACCATGTTGAACAAAGTGCCATTTTCAAAGAAGAAAAGGAAGGAAGCAAGGAAAGAAGTGAGGAATCAAGGAGGTGCTACTGACAAAATGTGAAGTCCATTTCTTCACTATCCTTCTTATAATCTTACAGCCATCAGTCCAGGATTGTTGGCAGGTCCGTTATGTGCGAGTGTGTCCATGTGCGTGTGTGTGTGTCTTCTCTATATCCTCTGTTCTACACCCAGCTGAGGGAGGCAGACAGTAGCAGAAGGAGCAGTAGTATGGGTTTAGGAGGGCCAGTGGTAAGGGATGCAGCCCCCCCTGTGCCAGAGGAGCCCAGGTTGGAGACGGTGGCCCTTTCTGAGTACTGCGGGATGACGTCAAACTGGCCACCTTCATCACCCTCCTCCTCTGTTTGTGTCAGTTCCTCCTCTTCCTCGCTCTCCACCACCTGAGAGGGAGGAGACAGTTTTAGTAAAAACCGTCAGCAGATACAACAGTAATAGTCCTACAACAGGAAGTGTTCACCTTAACTATCAGAGGGTAAATAGTGAAGATCAAGTTTGATTTGTCTCATTTGGTCAGATATTTTTGCCATTTACTTAAATTAAATTAGGTATTTATATTACATCACATATTACATATTACATACTGTACAGACAGGCACATTTTGTGCCAGTAAATCCCATTGGTAGGTCTTATTTTGTATTTTTTAATTTGAAATTGAACGTCTGGTTTTGAGATTGAATTTGATCAAACATCAGTGGCTCATACACAAGCTGCTTGGCTACCAGCTGACTAGTAACCTCCAATCATATTCATACAGGTGTGCAGCACAGCCATTATAATCTGATAGGTCTCTTCTATTACTGCACTCAGTATGTGAAATATGTGTGGTCTCGGACCCCCTAATTAACACCTGGGACCTCTGAAAACATCAAAATCTAAGGGCGTTTCCACACCTATAGTTCGTTTGCTCTGGTCCTAATCACTTGATTAAACTTGGAGCGTTTTCCCCTTGGTTCGGTTTCTTTTCACACAGTGAAAAGGCCAAGCAAACCAAAATGCATCACTACAAACCACGTGAGAGCGTTCACTCCGCTTATTGGTCAGATGAGTCTGGGTATATTAAACATGGTAACAGTAGGTGGTGGCATGCACCATTGGCATTGGTTTGTAGTCCACCAGTAAAACCAAAGAAGAAGAAGAGAAAGTAAATACAGGCAGAAGGTCCTGTGTTGTGAACTACTGTATATTTCTTATTATACTGGCAAGAGGGTTGAGGTCTGAGAAAACATAACTGAATTTGTAATGCAACGTTGCAGAAAAATTATATTTTTCAAAACATTTTTGGCAGACGTTTAGCTTTCAGAAGCATACAAGAAATAAGAATACAGAATACAGATTCTCGTTTAATACCTGCTTTAACAAAGATCTGACAATAGAAATCTGTTGAGGATGCCCAGCTGTTCATCCTCAATGATATGCACCAACATCTGGAGGAGCCCAAGGCCCATGCTAGGTTACTGTGTGCAGATTGTTCTTCTACTGATAATAATACGCCGCTCTATCATTTCATTGAAATACTGCCTCTGATACCTGCTCGTGTCATGATGTTAAGATTGTTTGACTAGCATTTTTAACTTTTCATCATCTAGTCTGACAGTTGCAGAAGCTGTAAACAAGACAGTCATCTTGCTGTCCTTCAGGGTACAGAAATTCATTATGGTTAGGTTTTTCTGACTTACCATAATTTTGTTCATTAGCAGTGAAATATATTCTAGTCCGTATTGTGTGCAGTGTTTGACAATCATTTAAGATGGGATGTTAAAAGAGAGAGAGCACCTTCTTTCTAAGCTTAAACTTTTCTCCAGACTGCAGTTATTCTTAGACACTATCTTTCATTGAGAGTCTTGTGACCTTTCCTTTGATCTGCTGCTTTTATACGCATTGGTGGGGGACAGAAAAGGCCTGAAGAACATTGTTAATATTTCTTTGAAGATAATTGGAGTGAGGAATGTGACTGGATCAGCCAGACCATATCTTAAGGTGGTCTGACTTAAACTGTGATCAGATCTTACGCCCGGGCCACAGCGCCTACCTCTACCTGTGCGTGACGGCTACCTCGCTGAACTGCTGTGGCTCACACGCGTGTGGTGTCCACACAGAGAGTGTTGCTGCACTGCTCCTGCCAGTCCTATTTTTCTGCATTGAGTTTGCCATCAATAATAGACTGTTTCATTTCATTTCATGATACTTAGATTTATATTTAGTTTAGACAGAAAAAAGGTTAAGAGGTGTGTGCTCAATTGTAACTGGGGAGTTAAAAAAGAATATTTATATTTTTTCATGTCTGTGACATATTCTACAGATAAGACATTGAAACTGAAAGGTGTAATGTTGCTGGTTTGATGTCAATATGACTATCAACAGATCATTTTCACTCTCTATTTTTAGACAGAATTAGAAGCATACTTACCTTCTTAGTAACATAATTAGTACATAACTTGACTACTGATACTGAAAAGTATCCCACGGATGACGTCGGCTTTCTCAGTCTATTACGTGACCCTTGTCTTACACATCATAGCAAGAGTATCCTGCATAATTTCCCTTGACTTAATGCTAAAATTCTGCTTCTCCTGGCTACACGTTGGCGAACATGAAAGGAAATCGCTCAGATATGTTCACATGGCAGTTTCTTTTATAATTTCTTTTATGTAGCACATTTACATTTGTTTTTGTCTCTGTTTCAAACCCACCTCCTCATACGAGTTAAATCAACCAATCAATTTGCTTGATGCACAGGTCCACAAGTCGTAGTTGAGATTTGGGAGGTGTGCTCGTCGGCTCCCCTGCAAGCCTCTTCAACCTACAGTTACCCATAAGACCCTTCTCTGTGTAGGCTTGCAGAGACGTTTATATTCGGAGAAGCAGAATTCCAGTTTAAGAAGCACCATGTTTGTCCACCAGTGCTGCCAGCCTAATTTGCATTAGGAATGCACCAATCCAACTTTTTCTCTCCCAGTATCGATACCTCAACTCATCTGATGATATAGCATTAATACCAGAGCTTTTTACTTTCACTGCCTGGAACTCATTGGAATCATTTTTATGTAAGGTAACATGAGGCCACAGATTGCTGTGGCCTGAAAAACGGAGTCATTGGCCCACTGTGACTATATAAAAGTAACTAATAGCAGAAACACTGAGTTTTATAATAACCTTGATTAAGAAACTGTATTTAATATGGATTGTTTGCATCATGGTCGATACCATGTATTGAATTTAATTTGTGATTCTATTTTGCATATTGAGATCCAATTATAATGAGGGCAGATTAAAAAACAAGATCACTTATTAATACCAGGTGTGAATGTGAAGGCCTGTGATCACATGTCATTAACCAGATAATGTATCCAGACACAGATCACATGTTAATACCAGGCTGAAATAGGGTTATATTTATAAACTATATTATATATTGTAAATATATATTATACAATACAATCTGTGTTTACTGATTATTCATTTTTTCTATGACTGACTGGAATGTCCCTCAACTTGTCTTCATTAAAAAAAATAATAATAAAAATATTTTAAAAAAATAAAAATAATTTAAAAAAATAATATAATAAGAAATAATAAAATAATAAATAATAATAATTTCATACTCAAAATTAATTTTAAAAATGTGTTGGCTGGCTAGCACACTGTCAGTAAAGCTTTCAGCTATGTCAAAACACAAATGAATATCTCTACAAAATTAACAGGCCACTGGTGTTCAAAATCCTTCAAAAATCCCACCTCACTAGATACTTGATTGCATTCCTTGTGGAAATGTAACATTCAAAACAAAGAGCAGTCATCTGTGTTTCTAAATGTGACATTGTTTTCACTGCCAGAGCGGATACTCAGCTTTTTGAAGTGAAACCTTTTAAATTCTGGAAAAATCACTTTAGAGAAACAAGCTAAAGCTCCTCCGAAAGACAAGAAAAGCAGCTGAGTGATGGACAGATGAGAAGATGTGGAGCAGGTATGGGGGGGGGGGCTTGAGGATCCAAGACTGAATGAACTGAGAACAGGAAGAATAGAGTGAGTGAGTAAAAGAAGAAAAGGTAGGATGGAGGAACTGAGAAAAGGACAGAAGGAAGGAAAGAAGGAGGGTTATATGCAGAAGGAAGAGAAAGAGGGGGGAGACATATGGGCATGAATAAATTCATACTAATGAAGCCTGACTGATGCACTGCTTCCAACCAACACCTCATCTAATCCGCTCACTGGGAGAGAGACACAGACGGACACAGAGAGGGAGAGAGAGAGAGCAAGCGGAGGAGGGCAACCAAGGAAGAGAGAGAGTTGGAATCCCCTCTTGTCTGGCAGCCCAGATTATCTCTGGCAGTGAGGCATGCTGGGAGCCAGGGAGCCACAGCCATGGCAGATTGTGGTCTGGCCAAGGTTACAGTAGCCAGGACTGCGATAGGATTGGACCACATTTAATGGTCAGTGTTGGACAAGGGCAGCCAGGAGCTGTGGTGCTCTCAGAACATATGTGTTGAGCATGTCTGTGTGTCTGTTACTGTCTGCACATTACTGAGCTGGCAGGCATGATGAAATCTGAACACTTCAGGGCCAAGACTTGTCTGTGTGCCTGCCACAGACTGTGTGAATCCTGATTGGCTGGGAGACATAAAATAAACGGACACAGTCTGGACAATTTGAACATTTGTTTGGTCGTACTTGAGGTCTGACCCTGATCCCCTCACCACCCACCTGCTTAGCACCAAATAGCAGGAACATGTGTGAACATTTTCACCCCTAAACTGGCTCAATCTGAAAATGGCATTTATGTGTAATGTCCATACCAGAGGTTTTCAAACTGTGAGGCGCGCCTCCCCAGGGGGGCACAAGAGAGTTAAAGGGGGGGAACGTGAGCCAGAATTTGCGTCCATATGATTCGTACTCCTTCTCGGAGTCATAACTCAGTCAAATCTGAACACACAGACATGATACACATATTTTTAGATTCAGTGTGACTTACACACGAGGAATTACAGGATAGGGTCTGTAATAGACATGGACATTCAGCAGGACAAAGACTAAAGCCTCCCCAGCGCGGCACGGGAGAGTTGAAGGGGAGGCAAAGATACTGTGTGAGGTGAATTTAAAAAACATCCAAAAATCCACTTATAAATCATAGAGAAAAGACCTCAGACCACAGCCTTGGTACTCGGTGACCAATATTACAATTATTAATATGTTTTGACAGCTGATCAGACCAAGTTGGATCGACTTGTTCCAATGTGGGTCAGTAGTTGACAGCCAGGAGATAAAATCCTACAGTGTGTGTTGTTGAACGATTCTACTAGTTTGCCTTCTGATTCAGTCACTGTCTATTGTTGTCATTCCATTTATTTTAAACATGTTTGACACCTGGAATCAGGACACTGACATCATGTGTGCGAGTGGGAGAAATAATAATAAGAACAAAACTGGCCAAAAATGGCAGAGCAAATAGCAAACTAGTGCAATGTGCTGTGAGTGAGTAGCTTTTATTTCATAATTCTCTTTATCATCATGCAGAGCTCAGCTGGAGTTCACCTCACACTGATGTTCTCCCTCCTCCAGGTTTCTCTGTAGAGTTTACAGTCCATGCTGCCCTCATCTCCACGTTTATTTGGCTTTTCCACACAAAGAATTCATATTCTTGTGGGATTTCTGTGGTTGTCTAGCAGCCTAGTTGTCTACCTATTGCCCAGTGTGTTGTCTTTGTATTTACTCAGTTGTTCATTACAGGATATGCTCCTCACTGTCAAGACTGAACAACTATGTACATTGATGGAAAAAGTTGTGATATATGTTTCTGACATTTCACTGCTGTGAAACCAGAGTCCTCAGTCTTTTACCAGGTGACCAAATGTAAAAGTATTTGGGCCCTGGTTGTAAGCAGTGTTTAAACCAACAATCAGTACAGCTTCAGTGTTGAAATTAAAGCCAAAAATTCCTGCAAAGCTTCTCTCAGCTGCTGTTGCGAGATTCTGAAGTAGACAGCAAATCATTTTTCTAGTTCTAAATCAGGCATCCCCCAGGTTTACAGGTGAATATCTAACATCTGTTTTTAGTTCTGAATAACTCACGCTGTATTCATGAGGTGTCACCCATCATCTGGACCTCAGCAGTCCTAAACACACTGCTCTAGTTGGGTCGTACACACTATAGCATCTTTTGAAGGCTTGCCAAAGTGCTCTGATAACTCCTGCCCCAAAGCTACTCCTTTAATCTTCAAATCAAAATGCTGACTCACTATTGTGTTCTACTACCAGTGATGAGAGGTTTGACCTTCTCATGAGGATGACTGTCAGTGATAGCCTTTCTGATCAAACTGAACTATTACTGGATGCATAATTAAAAATAAATACATTTCAGTCTTTCAAACTTACAACTTCCCTCATAGCATTTCTCATTTTCATATTTGCATATATGGTAATTACTAGGTCTGTGTATCTGTTGTACAGTACAGGAGCAGCTACCATCCAGAGCTTTGATTCACATCAGCACTTCCTGCAAAGCTTTGCAACTGCCACCAAAATCTATGCCTAAGTAGTCCAAAACATTAAAACTCACAAACTGTTAACATGTTAAAATTCTTCTGTTAAGTTAAAATTTGATCAAAACTTCCTTAGACAATCTTTAGATCTCCTCTGGTAATTATTTTGTCTTGCTTTGAAAACAGGTTTTCAGAATGTTTCTTCCTATCTAAGGTCAAACGGTGAGTCAGAGGACATGTAGTGGATTACTTGTGGTAAATTGAAACCACATACGTTGACATTTGAAAGATTTGGTGAATATGTACAGAATATCTTTAAACACAAACTCCATCTTGTGTTGTCACAATCCAAAAGGAGCAAGTGAATATGAAGTTTTGAGCTTGCAAGAAAAAAGCGGGGAAACAGTAAAAATAATGAAACTGATAAAAAGCCCCAGCAATGGAGATAAAACAAATACATTAAATAAACAATATACTGTGTGACAGTGACACGATGGGCTCAAACTACAGATAATAGAAAAGGCCTTGGGATAAAAGTCTGAAAAGTAATTTAAAATGTGGAGGTGATGTGCGTGTTTAGCTGAAAAGTACTCACGATGTTGTTGTGTTCAGGTAGGTGGTTGTTGCTCAGCAGCTCATCCTCCTGAACCAGCGGGGAGGGTCTGGGAGCAGGAGGGGGGGTGATGTCTGCAGGCAGGGAGCCGGGGCTCCCCATCCAACTGATAGAGTTACCTGCATGGAGACACAGCCCCATCACTGCTTGTGTGTGTGTGTGTGTGTGTGTGTGTGTGTGTGTGTGCATGTGTGCGCACTCGGCTGGCCTGTGTGCTGCGACGCTGCATCTGAGTGGGCGTGAACCTACATATCTATTTGGCAGCTTTATTGTTTGAGCTGTCGGCAGCTTGATAAATCACCGAGCTTTATGGGAAGTGCATTGACGCATTGACCCAGGCTTTAGTGTTTGGACATACAGGCTCAGTGTGTATCGACAGCCATATTGACAGCTGCTGTGATTGAGTGACACCTGAAGGGCTTCACCCTCTGGCTCCTCTCCTCACACCTCCTGAGCCCTGCAGAAGCCAAATGCTGCAGATAAGACTCTTATGAATGCTAGGGCTGTATCATTTAGCTGACATATAAAGAGGAAGAGTTCAGTTCATACTATGAACATCGCTGTAGGAGCCAGCCACCCAGACAGATTCAGCAGACACTGTCTCAAAGACATTTTTTCATTTATTCCCTTTGACTAGTTCCTCAGTATCTTTGATGGTGACACATTGACACATCATTCTTTTCTTAATTCTTAAAACATGGTTTGTAAAAAACACTATGGATAGCAGTATTTTTGGTAAGTCTTTTAAATGTGACTATATTCCAAACAATCCCCAAAATTCTAAATACTTAAGTTCTTTGGGGTAAAAAGCATCTGAAACCACATACAAGGCATCATGGTATGTTAACACACTTGTGCCAGTCAGTCCTGGCTGATCCTAGCCATTCTCTGTCCAAGGAGTTCAAGTTGTTTCTGCCAGGTACAATCTGCCAAGATGCAGGGCCAATGCCTTTAGAATAACTCAATGTGATTTTTATATTGTATTTATTGGTTATTGTTTGTCTGATGGTTATGTGGTTACTGCTGGCTATACAACAAAAAGCCCCTATGGGATAATAAATATAAAGATAGAAATAATTTCCTTTCATTTTTTAGGATATTTTTCATCAGAAAAATTGGTTGCACAAAACTAGCTTAAGCTATGTCCTTAGGAAACGTCTTTAAATAAATAAGATCCTTACATGCAGCGAGACTCTAAGGAATTCTTTCAACCCAATTTGCACAAATGTTCTTAGCAGCAAAGATGAGGGAAAATACTTTGAGTATAGTTCGACATTTGAGGAAATATGCTCGTTCTCTTTCTTTCCAAGAGGGAGTTGAGAGGTTTAATACAAATCACACTTAGCCTAGCTTATTTTAAAGACTGAAACTAGGGGGAACTAGCTTGCTTGGCTCTGTCCAAAGTTCAACAACACACATACCAACAGCCCTTAAGCTCACTAATTAACATGTTGTCTCTCTTTTATTAGAAATAAAGCAAATAAGCATATTTCCCAGAATATTGAACTATTCCTTAACAGCAAGCTATCTCAACTAACTAGTTTTTTTAAATTGACCAACAGAATGAAGATGTGCCAGTCTTGTCCGTTATTTCTCACCACATTTGTTGCTTAAGAATGAAACACTTTGACTTTATAACCACATTTACTTTGTAGTATCTGTTTTATTATGGTTAGATTCACCTACAAATACAAGTTTCACCTCCTCAGTCCAGTGTGGCCTTTGAATATATATATTGACATTTGAATAACTTCACTATAAAAACAGCAACAATAACTATGGCTGTGTTGACCTGCTAGGGAGTGCTGGGTAAAAGAGCCCTGGGGAAAAGATAAGCTGAGGGGCCTTTCCACTCTACGTGAATTAGTGTACACACATATCCATCAAGTGCAGTGCACATAGTAGAATACACATGGCTTTTTAATTAAAGTTTGCCTGTAGAGTCCGTCCCAGATACCCAACAGTTCTCCTCTCCTGGATTACTACCTGGCCCCAGGTTTGCCATGTAAAAATAATTTTGTGCTAATTTGATTAAATGCAGATTTATTTGGGAATATAGATCTTTAAAAAAAGGCTAATCAACAAGAGGCCCCAGATCATGCAGGGCCTACCTTAAGGCAATTTCAGGTGATATTGTGCTATAGAGGTGCATACCCTCAAACAAATGAGTAATTAATCAAATTAAAAGTCACACACTATGAACCAAGGGCTTTGTTGGCCCTTGGGGGTCTGGGGCCCTGGGGCCATGGGGCAGTTGCCCAGCCTTGACAATAACACTTTTCAGAAAAATGTTGCATAAAAATGTTTATTCAGCCAACACTACTAATACTACTGATACTGCACACACATTCAACGGCCGATAGACAAAAAATAAATAAATAAAACTCATCAGCTCTGTCATGGTCCAACTCAGGTAAACTACTGCACAGACCAAACAGAGTACATGAAAAGACCAGAATAGGAGACATATAGAGTGTAGACTCACGCAGGCAGGTGTTGTGGGTGAACATGCGCTGCAGTCTCAGACAGTCCTGCCACTGGTTGCCACTGCCTTCACAGCTGCACCACAGCGACACGTCTGCAGAGCTGTTACTGATGTAGTTGGGTGTCATGATGGTACCTGCAGGTCAGAGGGGTCAAAGTTGGCAAACGTTAGCTTTGGACAAGTCAAAGTTTTACTCTAATGTTAATTCCTCTTTTTCACAGTGATTCGGAGATGTAGACAAAATCGCCAGAAACAAATTAGGCTGTGGCCAAAAAGTGTAGAAGCCTCTACTGGCTTCTACACTGCATTTTACTTTGAGCGATTTGGGAGGAAACCAGCTAAATTGCTTTATGGCATGAAACAGAAAGAGGATACTATTCTTTTACTTCAAACAAAGCTGAAACACAGCCTGTAGAAAAACACGATGTAGACTCTGTGACTTTTCCTAAGGGAGCTGAAGGGACATTTTGAAGCCTGGAGTTGGTGTTTTTCTGCTCAGTGCCATCTTGCCAATTTTTAAAGCCAGACAGCCCAAATTCTGACAATAAGCTGAGGTAGCAAACACCATAGCTGAGTGCGACACACACACACACACACACACTCCCAAAACATACCACTTTTAAGTCTTAAAGAAACTGTTCAATATTTGGGGAAATACACTGATTGGCTTTCTTTCCAAGAGGGGGCTGAGACAATCAGTACCACTCTCATATCTGTGCATTAAGTTTGAAGCTGGAGCTGGGAGTCGATTAGCCTAGATTAGCATAAAGACTGGAAGCAGGGGGTTTCCCATTATGCTAAGCTAAGCTAACCACATCCTGACTCCAGCTCCGTACTTAACGCACAGACATGAGATGACATTGTATCAGGAAACATAATAGCTGCCTTCGATAATGTTCACAGGCAACATTTCTTCTAGTGTAGGAAGTGCTACATTTATTGCACACTAGTCGTTGGGAGATGGTCTGAGTGGATGGTGGAGGGCTTTGACGCCAGAGACAGGGGTTTGCATCACTGATGAGTGGTTAAGTTTAGTCAGCGAAAGCACTTCAGATCATGGTTTTGGTTAAATGTTGTACAAAATATGTTTTCAGTGAACATTTTACTGATATAGTCAGTATTACCATTTTGCAAGTCGTCAGATAAGTTAATTAACAACATTTCCTCATTATAATAACAAAAAACATAATCCCAGTGGCAATACATTTCATCAAAATGTATTTGCTGTTGCAAATTAGTAGTATATAAGTGTCATTTCTACGAGACTGGGCTGTACAGGCAGCCGCTGGTGTCATTTCATATCAGTTAAGTATGAAAATAATCTTGGAGACAACTGGAGCCTTTTTTGGACTAAGAAACGGCTACGGGCTACAGAAGCAACTATAGGGACTACAGAAGCCTTGGGCCAGCCCTGACTTTAAGATAAAATATACATCAGTTTTCAAGCATATATCTCATACGGATACATGAGTAACATTCTTCATTCACCTAATGATCAGCGATAGAAGACATTCTCTGTCTTCTGTGATCAAATGTTATTTGGCACTCTACAGGAGTGGTAAAATACCTACCAAAACATATTTTTTTCTCTTCAGGATTCACATTGTTTGGTTATCTCTGGCAGGCTCTGAGGGTTGTGCCTTTAAGAAAGCTATGAGCCTTATAAAAAAGTCATCCATCATTGTCAGAGTGAGCAGAAAGCCATTCAATGCTTCTCTATCCACATCTCCTGTCACATGTCATTAGTCCTCACTTTCTACCTTGCTGCTTCTTCTCCTCTACTTCTGCTCTGTCTGATCACCTCGTTCACATACTCTCTGCCTCTCCACCCATTACTCTGCTGCTCCAGCCATCTATCCTTCCACCCATCCACTCACTGGATTCTGTACAGCCACTTTTAATTTGAAATGTGTGCATTATTAGCTCTGTTTTAGAGAGTCTACGGACCATGTATTCAAAGTTTCTTTTTGCTGTTGCATTCATGGTGACTATTTTAGGTTCAACTCCAACTTCTTTGTCTTTTCTCTTCATTTCAGCCCCTCTCTTCATGCTAGCCAGCATACCCATTACGGGTGGGAATCGCAGACATACTCATGACGATATGATTGTTATGTTATGTTCAATCCATGCCCCCTCTCTGTCTCTTAATAATTATATGAATTAATATAGTTATTTTCCAGTGACAGTAATATGCTGTGCTGTTTTCTACCTAATTTCACATGTAAGCTTTAGAGACCATACGTTTTACAATTCTCTTTTCTTTACAATTCAAAAAACATTTCAATGAATTTAGCTGACTGGTTGATAAAACTTTTCATGGTGCCTAGTTTTCAGATGTTGATCAGAAATCTAAATCACAGTTCTAATACCCAAGGTCTCTCTGTCTCCCAAATTTCAGGGAAATCTTTATTAGCATTTTTAAAATGTCCTACAGACAAACTCGACAATGTGCTAAAATACCCTCTACTGGTAGTTATGTCCCAGTGGATGTAAAATGCAGCCTTCTATTAAACGTAATTCAGCCCCTGCAGCCCCATACCGATGAGTCCAGCGTAGGCTCGGAGGCACAGGCCTGCTGAGTCTTTCAGACAGCCGCTGGCCATCAGAGGAGATGGCTGGCAGTTATTAAGGAAATCAGCCAGTCTGGACCTGGCAACAATACAAACAACAAACTCAACATCAAACACAAGAAGTGGGCAGGAAATCTTTATGTGTATGCTGGAGTCCAATACCAATACTTTTTTTTATTAAGTATTGACACATTTTAGTACTTTTTTTCTGTCCTATCATTATTATGTTCTTCTTGATACTTTTGCTTTGGACCCAGTGTTCCTTCCTTCCTTTTGAAGGCCAATACCAGCTTGCTATTTGCCAATTTTAATATCCTTAAATTTGTTTCAAGTATCATTATTTCCCACATACATTAAACATTGCAGGGTGGAAAGACATTAAAACAGCAATAAAGCCATTGTGGCAAACAAAAATGAATGAATGAATTAAATTAATCAATCATTATAATCATATCACATCATCATAAAGGCCCGGTCACACCAGCATATAAAATAGTGACATTTTGGTGAAATCTATTCATTGCAATGCAATATCCGTGATCCATAATTCATTATCAGAAGTAAAGTAAATCCACGAGAATTCAAGTCAGAGTTCAACTTTGGTGAACTTTGACACATGAATTGGCACAGTGGACCGATAGCAAACCATCTTTACAGTGCTGAGCTCTGAGGGAACGGAGTCCTAAACAGAGAAAGCTATCATAGCTGTGTTGCACCATCCAATTTCATATAACCCTACTCTGTCGAAGTATAATCTGCTCTATGAATAAGGCACAGTTGGCAGTCAGTCATGAGACAGGAGCTGATATACTAATACGTCTTAAATAAACTGTGTGAACTTGTCCAGTTCGCTCGCTAATTGTGAGCTAGCTAGCATGTTTCCGGTTACAGAGCTTTCACACCAAAAGCACAAGTTAAGACGTTGCAGAGAAAGGCCATTATTTTCGATGAAGAGAGTGGCTGAGCTTTCTCAGGCAGGGGAGCACCTTATGCCGAGGTTTTGCAGTCGAATTTCAGCTAAAGTGAACTGTGACCCTGATATGGCCATAGTGCCGTGTGTTTTTTTGTTGTTGTGGTTCTGCTCCCTCTCTGCTTCTCCAGGTACCACCCTCCCCCTCCTGCAGCAGGTGATTGTGCACGGCTGGTCTCTACTTACTCATCAGGATCAGGGGCAGGTATACAAAGGCCAGGAGACGGGATGCAGACGGGGCCAGAGGGCCATTCGGCAGACTTCTTTCAGACAGTCTGTATGTTGTAGTACTGGGTTTGGTAGCATTACTCCTTTCTTTGTTTTTCTCATCAGTAGTTTATGTTATCTCAAGTTGTGGTTACTTTGTGTTTTTTCCCTGCTCCTAACGAGCTGGTTTTCTGTTGTTCATCATTGTACTTTTGTTTGATTTAAGTTTAATAAATCCCTTGGTTGTGTCCATGCATTCGTTTCCCTGATTATTTTTCCCGGGTTTCTTTTTATTGTTACTCCCCTCATCCCCTAGACTTTTTGGGAACGTTATAGATCCAAAATACGCTGAACTTCACAATGCATGCCAATGGGATTCTGGAAATGATGAGAGGCAGAGGTTATAGTGGCTACAACAATTGGACAAGTTAAGGATAAGTTAATTTAGTCCATCCATCCATCTATTCATCCATTTTCTGCTGCTTGTCACGGGCCGGGTCACGGTCACAGCAGGCTAAGCAGGGTAGTCCAGACATCCCTCTCCCCAGCAATGTTTTCCAGCTCCTCCTGGGGGATCCTGAGGCATTCCCAAGCCAGATGAGAAATATATTCCCTCCAGCGTGTTCTGGGTCTTCAAAAGGAAGGCTTCCAGGAGGCATCGTGATCAGATGCCCAAACCACCTCAACTGGTTCCTTTCGATGTGAAGGAGCAGCGGCTCTACTCCGAGCTTCCTCAGGATGTCTGAGCTCATTGCCCTGTCTCTAAGGCTGAGCCCAGCCACCCTACTGCTTGTATGCACAATCTCGTTCTTTTGGTCACTACCCAAAGCTCATGACCATAGGTGAGGGTTGGAACATAGATCGACTGGTAAATTGAAAGCTCTCTCCTCACCCTCACGGTCCAGTACAATGTCTGCATTACTGCTGATGCCGCATCAATTCACCTGTCAATCTCACGCTCCATTTTACCCTCACTTGTGAACAAGACCCCAGAGATACTTGAACTCCTTCACTTGGGGCAGCAACCTACTCCCAACCCTTGGAAGCAATCCACCGTTTTCCTCCAGAAGTTAACTGTGTGCATCTCTGAATTCCGCGAGTTATATAACTACTCTCTGACCCTACTGGCACTTTAGTAAAAAATCTCAAGCACGGCAGAAAATATCAGAGAGGATCATGCGTTTGGTCTGAAACCGACATTAGCTCGTCACCTAAAGTAGCTTGTCAACAAGCCCTGCAAATAGCCACTATGTCATCCATAGTTTCCAGTACCACCTATTTTGCAAAGACACGTGGATGAATTTTACTGTGCTTTTACTGGTGTGACCAGGGATTAATTGTAACATACAATGTCTAACAATAACAATTTAGTCATGCACACCTGAACTGACTACATGCAACTGTGGTTAAAGGCATTCAGTGGTTGGATGATTTTAATAAGATCAAATATTTTAATATATTTGACCCAATATATTAACAATGTAATCTTATTTTGCTGCCAAGTGTTAATTAGTATTAACTATTAGGCAGCACTGTGTGTGATCAATTAGCCACAATTACAAAATATATTCACACACATAAATATAGACACATTCTGTACTGCATACAAGTTGTTACATAACATTGCTATCAATTCTACAATAAATATGTAATCAAACTGACCCATATAACGACATTTTATAATTAACTACCAGTATCAGAACCATACATTTGTTTGAGCTTCATGTCTAACCTGCACAGGTCATCTCGGCGGCAGAAGCTCTGCTGGTAGAGGCAGTTAGGTTGCAGACCCTCCATCTCCTGGTAGGAGCAGGAGGGTACGATGGTTTTCCTCCTCCTCTCACCACACAGGGTGTTGGTGCAGGGACAGAACAGGACACCCAGGCTGTACTCCTCAGGCACACGCTCTAGGAAGCGTCGCAAGGCTCTGTGGCACTTGTGCTGGTTGCATCGGTTGGTCCCGGGCGCCCGTTTGGTGCAGGCCAGGACATACTCTGATCGCAGAGAACCACACTTCTCGTACAGGCCGCAGTCCTGTGCTGCCTTCAGGCACTGGTTCTCATCATCCACTTGCATGAAAGATGAGGCTGAGTGGGTGAGGAAAAGTCAAATTATCCAAAAGTTGTGAAGAGGGAAATAGAAGTACCAAGCCTAATACAATAATTGCCCAAAAAGTATATCTTATAGCTATTAGTTTTTAATCTATGAGTTGCAGCAGGAGTAGAGGACTATGGTGATATTTTATGTATACACATTGTTTAAGGGAGGAACAAAAAAATGCAAAAATGGGAAAATGTACAAGTAATCAACCATGTGGCAGTGTTAGTTTTGGAACTCTGACCTTTAACTCTATGGGAGTGTATTGTCAGACACTATTATTCCCATTGGTTAGATTTTGGGAACATTTTGATGTATACTTTTTTTTTTTACTTTTGATGTTTGTGTGCAAAGAGGTGACAACTGTGAGACTGAGAGCTGTTTCAACTTTGTTTTTCTTGTCTTAAAAAGTATTTGGCCTCTCAAATACAGTAGGAATCCCAGTAGGAGAGCCTCTTAAGTAAATTGACATAGCAATTGAACAAAATTAAATGAGTCCTAGTTCCGGCCCCAGATGCCTGGCCGAGGTAGTTGGCCCACCCCATATCGCTGAGCTATTTTGAGAACCTTACCAGTATTAGGGCAATAAAAGTAGTGTTTACTTTGTCCTAAGGGTGGTGGTAAAGGAAAACTTGTGTAGTCTCCAAAACGGAAATGGGTTCTTCCTCTGGGGTGCATGAATATGCTCAGTAAACTTTATAGCTGCCCCAAAAAAGAAAAGGCAAAGAAATGGCCAGATTTTGCCCAAATTACCACCATTTTGTCAAACTTTGGCCATATGAAGGAGGAAATTGCCACAAACATTTTGATTCATCCTCTGGAGACTATGAATATCCACAGCAAAATATAAGGACATTTAAAAAACAAAAACATTTGTTGTCAATATACCAGTCATGGTAAGAAGCACTGGTCAAAGGGAACTTTGAGAGTGATGGTTTGAGGAAAGATCAGGTTGTCATAAAAATCAATAGGAACCAGCCTCTGGAATCCGTAAGTGTCCATAAAATTGTCTGACCAGCAGTGGTCTATATTTGCTCTGAACGTGTTGGGTCTGATTCTTGGGCCCCACTGCCAGTGAGGCAAAAAATATTTAATGACTGACTGCAATTTTGTTGCTCAGCGGTCTACAGTGATTATACCTTGTAGCAGCAGTGCTCTGGGTTCAAATTAAGCCCAGAGCATATATCATCATTCTGTCTCTCTTTTAATCTTTCCTGGCCCCACAACTCAAAAACACACACACAAATCAACAATTTCGGAACAAAAGAAAATACCATGTTGGAAAGTCTGGCAGGTCTAGCTAATCTAGCCTAGTTTACCAACAACCACCAATATGAGAGGACAAAGTCTCAGGGTGTAAATAGGTGCTGAGACAGAAAGAAAAGGAGGCAAAAGAAAGTAGATTGCCCCAGCTGGTCACTAGTTACTATCTTTATCGACTGATACATATTGATTAACATGTCTGAGGATTAGTGATTCATTGAGCTGCTTCACTGGCATGTACTTGTATGACTGTAAGACAGAGCTATATAGCTGTCATTAAATACTCCATGTGTGACAATGATGGACACTGACTCAAACTACCTAATCATAACAAAGACTGCATGAGTGACTGTGTGTGTGTGTGTGTGTGTGTGTGTGTGTGTGTGTGTGTGTGTGTGTGTGTGTGTCAGAGTATGTTTTACCTGCCACTAAGGAGGCCATGCGAGTATCCATTAGTGTGTCATCATAGGGAGATATTTCCAGCTCATCCTCCCCTGGAAAAAAGGAACACACAAACATTGGCCCACAGTAGCTTGGATTGGAACAAATCTAAGATGAACAGTGAGGTAAAGAAAGCAAACAGTTATTGAAAAACACCAAGGAAACTCAATGTGACCTCCCCCAAATGCACTGGAAGGAGGTCATGAAATGACCTGAAAAGATGAATAAAACAAAAGCATCAATACATTTGTCACAGTTGCGACGCAGATGACATGTTAAAATGTAGTATCCAAACTATTACTTCCATGTCAAGTTGTTTGGCCACAGAAATAGGAAAACAACCAAATCTCTTCTTCAAACGGATAAGAATGAGGCCTATGACTGAACCTTGGGGCACACCACAAGAACTATTTACTCTCTTTGAACAGAACTGTTCAGAGGAAACAAGGTAGCTTGAACTGTGCTAGAGAACCCGAACCACAATTCAAACCTCTAAATAAATGAAGAGATTGTGATTGACTGTATTGAACACAGCAATGGATGAGAACGGACAATTTTCTACCACCTGATATGATTTAAACCTTTGAGCGAGACTGTTTTCGTGCTATTTCTGTCACAGAAGCCAGATTGAATTTTTTGGAATACTGAATTCGAGCCAGTAAAATCTGATAGATAAATATAAACCAGGTCCTCAAGTATTTTGTTCAGAAACATGAGGTTCAGAATTGATTCATGTTATTGGCATCAAGAAACACTAAGGAAAGCTGAAAGAAAACAGATAATACGTTTCTGTTTGATAAAGATTTGATATTATAAGAGTATAGTCTAGACCTGCTCTACATGAAAAGTGATTCTGATTTGGCTCTATATAAATAAAATTGAAATGAAAATTGAATAAATCAGCATCAGCCACATTAAAACAGGAAAAGCAACCAGTATATCTGACCTGATGTACTTTACGTTATCTTGTCTCTGAAATAAAATTCAGGATCTATAAATAGGCAAGGATTTAGCGAGCATTCAACTGTTGAAAATAAAAGTTTGATGATTACTGTTTGAGACTGGAAACTTTGATCCCAGTTTGTAAATTGCACCATTATCCTTTAAGATAACAAGGTGATTCTGGTTTGTTATGTCATCCTACGAAGAGTCAAGATAACACTTTATGGAGGTATGAGTAAGCAATGACACACAGAAGAGTAAATAAAGTAACCATAGACCAGTGTATTCAATTAAATTTCAAAGAGATCCAGTTAGAGAAAATTTCTTCAAGCAAAGGGCCGGCTCATCATAATGTCTAACTTGCGTTATGATTCTGAGCTATACATATTGAAGTAGCCTAGTAGTTGTATCACTGTTTGTATGTAGTCACCAAATGACTGTCAAATCAAATAAAGAATGGACAATCAATAATAAGTGCTCTAATAATAAATAAATGTTCTTTTCTCATTTCAAGTAAAATAAGGGCTGCATTTAAAAATAAAATACACAACACAGAGCTTTTGAAAATTGTGTATCTTAAAATAAAGTGCTTAATTTTAGAAATTAGAAACAAAAATTGTAGCTAGAGATTCCCTTTTTCTTCCTTTTTGTTAACTCCATTTTTGCTGTCTACTTTTCTCTTTTTAGAGCACACCATGTGAAATTACATTTCTCTGCCCTCAGTGGCTCCAGGTTTTCAAATTGAAAGAGGGCTTTGGAATCCTTCCGGGAGCATGAGAAAAGTGCCCTCCACATGTCCACCATGACATGCTGGCAGAGCTTTAAAAGCACAAAAACTCAAGGGGATTTAATTGAGCAGCTGAAAACTGCTAGCGCAGTAGAGATATAGAGAGGTGCCAATACCTTCACCGCATTGTGGCAGCAACCACTTCTCTTGGAAAGCAAGGCATCCCACTCCGGGGGCATAATGAGCAAGAGTCTAGCTAGAATCAGGGCAACTTTATTGAATGTATGAAGCGCCTCAAACAATTTGACCCATTTTTACAAGAATATGCTTCCCCTTCTCATACCACCTATGTCTCTCATTTCTCCCAAAAAAAAATGATAACCAGCATTTCACAAGAAATCACAAAAAGCATCATCAAGCCAATGAAGATCTCAAAGATGTACTCTACACACAGAGCAGCTTGCACAACTTGGGTGATCTAATGTGTGTTGCACAAGCCTATGATGGTGCATCTGTCATGAGTGGAGCAGTGGAGGGTGTCCAAGTCTGCTTCAGAGAGCAACATCCTGAAACAGTCTATGTGCACTGCTATGCACATGAGCTCAACCTTGTCCTATGCTACACACGCAAAGCTATACCTGAAGATACTGCATTCTTTGAATTATAGGAGAATGTGTACACATTTTTTAGCAACTCCCTTGTGAACCACAACAAGTTTGTAGAAATCCAGAAACAACTTGGATTAAAACCATCTGAACTTGCAGCTCTACAGCTCTCCACAACAAGATAGACGTGCCAGGTGAGGTCTCTCAATGCTGTCCTGAACAACCTTCCTGCCATTTTAACATGTTTCAACATCATGAACACATCCATGGCCCTAGGGATCCAGTCAAAGCTCTGCAAGCCCAAGACACTGTACATGCTGGTGATGTTTTCCAAAATCCTCGGCATAACTGAAGGGCTACACCGGTACCTGCAGAGGGAAAGTTTGGACTTGGCAAAGCAGTTCAGTACAAGATGGCTGCCCTTCAAACTTTGACAGAGCTCCGTACAGACTCTGGTGGTGAAGATATGTTCAAGAGGGCCATAGCCTTATGAGATGATTTAAGATGATTTCAGACATCAGCTTTTTTCAACTGAAGCCATAAGAACTCCTGGTGGCAAAAAGTTTCATCGAGAGAAGGATGGAGAAAGAGACAGTCCCTGACACAGCCACTGTGTTCGAAATGCTTGATGAAGATATGTTTCCCACCCTGAAGGCTGTCTTCCAAGTGGCCCTGACGATTCCAGTCAGCCTCTGCAGTTGTGAACGCTCCTTCAGTGGCTTGCACCATCTTCACACAAGGAGCACCATGGCCCAAGACAGGCTCAATGGCCTGGCCATCTTGTCAATTGAAAAGAACAATCTGGATGCCATAAACAACGTTATTGACAGAGTCGCTCAATTGAAACCATGTCGGTACAGCCTTATGTTGCCGACACAAAAATAGAAAAGGAGAAAAAACTCCCAGACCCAGACAACAATAGGAGGGCAAACATTGAGAGGCGATGGGAGTGTAAAGAAGAAATGGAAGAAAGAGTGCACATAGGGCAGTAAAGGAGTGGAGAGTCAAGAAAGGAGAAAAGGAGTGGACAGAGTCGAGATGCTTAATATGCTAGTTACTTGAGAGGTTAGATATACAGTATTTCTGTATGGCTCACAGCTTTTACGTGTATTTTACATGTGAAATTCAAAGTTTGCCACTTACCAATGATAGAAGAATGCAGAGAAGAAAGGAATGAAAGAGAAATCGAAGAAAATAAAGGAGGAGGCAGGAAGACATATGTGAAGGAGTGTTAGGATGGCCGTATAGCGGCTGGACTTAAACAGTAGGAGACTTGAGGCCGAGGTGAGGTGCATACCAACCAGGTGTTTATTTCACCCACAATAAATACATCAACGAACAGACATCTTCACATAAAAAATACTGTGGGCCACAGGACGCATGGGGTCCTGCCAGCCGCCGTGCTTGATGGAAAGTGGCAGCCTTATATAGCCTGCCGCTGGCTACGCCCTCGACCACTACCACAGTATAGGGACCCCAATCCCTCCCCGGACATCAAAAATACAAAAACTACATTAAAACACATGTACACCGCACTACTGTCAGATAGTGTATATCATCTTCCTGCATATTCCTCATTACAATACCACCACAGAAACTGAAACAGCAGATTAAAGTTCTTCCCCACCCCTACACTAATTACCACATGGTATCTCCCGGAACCTTCAAATTAGCGCTCAGATACCCTGGGGACTCTTTTACCCGAACACCCTGAAGAGGAGACACAACAGAGGTGAGTGACCCGAAAACAATGCACACCATACCACTGCACACTTAAACAGTGAACAGTAAATTTAATCCCTAGCTTTGGCCAATGTACTACCCCATAAGCATATTAATGCTAAGGTACACAACTAGCCACACTAAATGTATTCTTGTCTTCCCAGGGCCGGTCCAGCTGCAAGGCAACTACACTATCTGCAACACACATCACAATTTCAATAAAAGCCTTCAATCGTTCAGGTGTGTGTTGTGTATTTATTTCTTGTACCCAGAACTATACACATTGTGCTACCAATACTAGTAATGAAGAGGACCTTCATTACAAGGAGAGACAAGAAAAGGAGAAAAGTGTGAAAATGAGCCAGGAGGAAAAATGAGTGAGAGAGCGAAGAGGAAAGGACAGGAGAAATCCGTGGAGCAGGAGAGGAAGCGAGGAGGAAGCAAGAGGAGGAGAGATGATGAGGGGAGTGAGAGAGGAGTGAAAATCAGATGTTAAGAGAAGGAGAGAGGAGAAAAATATCTGATGAGGAGCCAGAAGGAGAGGAGTGGAGAATTGGTGAGAAGAGGACAGAAGTGAAAGTGGAAGTCTGGATTTGAGGAGTGGGGAAGAGAGAAGAGAGGGAGGAGCGAAAGAGAAAGTGAGGAAAAGAATGAAGGAGAAAAGAGGAAATGAGATGTGAGAACTTGTGGAGAAAGCAGTTGAAGAGGAAGAGGTCCTCTTGGGCCTCAGTGGAGCTGAGAGAGTGAGAGAAGTAAAGAAGAGGAGGAAAGGAGAACAGTGACCAGGAGTAGATCAAATAAAGTACCGTAAAATAATAATATATACCCATAGTGTTTATCCTACTATGCTATTCCCTAGCGATATCTAATAGAATTTGATTAAATTTACTTCTTTTGGGCTAATATTCAATTCAGAGTACTGAAGACCACATTTACTCAGCATTGTTGGGGATCCTTGATTTGCAGTTAGAGGAGCTCAGATTATTATGGCATGGATTCAAATGTAGCAGATTAGTCAGCTAAACATTCATTCTGTGAACTCTACTCCAGCATAGTAATAGGTTTCAAGATCAGTAAAGCTGTTTTCACCAAATTCCTACCCTACCTATGTTAACTTAAAAATAGTAACATCAGACAATTATTGCCTCTTTTTAGGTGGCAGGAGTGAAAATGAGTCATCCTCAACATTAGTTGTGTTATGGTTTCAGAATGATGAAATGATGAAGGATGATTTTCTTCCTCTGCAACTATCATGTTTTTCCTAAATGATGTGCAGATTTTTAGGCATTCTATTATCTCACATGGCTTGAAAAATAGTGCATATAGCTTAGCGTATGTGGGGAAGAAATCTCCCCGCAGGAGCATGCCCCCGGACCCCCCTAGGTTTGGGCTAAGCCCCAAATGTTTACAATGTTTGGATCAGGCTCTGCCGTAAAGGCTAGAAAAGCTACACTGGTTAAAATAGAAACGCTCCATCAAAATGTAATAATCCTCAATAATTTATTGGTTATAGGTCCGGGTCCGGATAGGACGGCATCTGGGTCAGGAGCCATAAGCCATAAGAACTCCTGGTGGCAAAAAGTTTCATCGAGAGAAGGATGGAGAAAGAGACAGTCCCTGACACAGCCACTGTGTTCGAAATGCTTGATGAAGATATGTTTCCCACCCTGAAGGCTGTCTTCCAAGTGGCCCTGACGATTCCAGTCAGCCTCTGCAGTTGTGAACGCTCCTTCAGTGGCTTGCACCATCTTCACACAAGGAGCACCATGGCCCAAGACAGGCTCAATGGCCTGGCCATCTTGTCAATTGAAAAGAACAATCTGGATGCCATAAACAACGTTATTGACAGAGTCGCTCAATTGAAACCATGTCGGTACAGCCTTATGTTGCCGACACAAAAATAGAAAAGGAGAAAAAACTCCCAGACCCAGACAACAATAGGAGGGCAAACATTGAGAGGCGATGGGAGTGTAAAGAAGAAATGGAAGAAAGAGTGCACATAGGGCAGTAAAGGAGTGGAGAGTCAAGAAAGGAGAAAAGGAGTGGACAGAGTCGAGATGCTTAATATGCTAGTTACTTGAGAGGTTAGATATACAGTATTTCTGTATGGCTCACAGCTTTTACGTGTATTTTACATGTGAAATTCAAAGTTTGCCACTTACCAATGATAGAAGAATGCAGAGAAGAAAGGAATGAAAGAGAAATCGAAGAAAATAAAGGAGGAGGCAGGAAGACATATGTGAAGGAGTGTTAGGATGGCCGTATAGCGGCTGGACTTAAACAGTAGGAGACTTGAGGCCGAGGTGAGGTGCATACCAACCAGGTGTTTATTTCACCCACAATAAATACATCAACGAACAGACATCTTCACATAAAAAATACTGTGGGCCACAGGACGCATGGGGTCCTGCCAGCCGCCGTGCTTGATGGAAAGTGGCAGCCTTATATAGCCTGCCGCTGGCTACGCCCTCGACCACTACCACAGTATAGGGACCCCAATCCCTCCCCGGACATCAAAAATACAAAAACTACATTAAAACACATGTACACCGCACTACTGTCAGATAGCCCCAAATGTTTACAATGTTTGGATCAGGCTCTGCCGTAAAGGCTAGAAAAGCTACACTGGTTAAAATAGAAACGCTCCATCAAAATGTAATAATCCTCAATAATTTATTGGTTATAGGTCCGGGTCCGGATAGGACGGCATCTGGGTCAGGACCCGGACCGTGGTCTGCCTTATTAGTGACCTCAGCCATAGACTGTGATACAGGAAAGAGATATGACCGTGGTGGAAAATCCTCCAGTGATAAGAAGATCATGGGTGTAAACATGAGTCATCTGCAACATCAACATGTACACTATGTTCAAATTATAATGCAGTCATAAATCATTTATAACAGATCAAACCCAGTTCAAATGGCCTCACCATCATGCTGCTATGTGTGCAAAGTAAATGACTCTGTGATGTTTTCTATTCTATCTCTAAACTGAGTTGTGCAGTGTATTTTCTGACAGCTCACTCTATTGAAATGACATTTCCTTTACAAAAGCTAAAGCAGAAGAACAAAGCCAAAATGAGGATAAAAAAGGAAGATAGGAGGGCAAACCCAAAGTCACCATGAGCTCATGTTACTGAAGAAAGCTTTTGCTCACTTGTGAAACCCATTAGCAGAGCCTTGATTGACCAGTGGACGAGCCATTTGTTCCTGCAAATTATTTAAACACACTCAAAAGTACAAACTCAATCAAGAATGTAATGGCATGTAAAGTGTTTATGTATGTAAATCCTATTCTAGGCTATATATTTATGGTAATGACACGCTAGAGCAGCCTAGCAGCGTCAGGAACTGAAGAGTGTGTAATTACACTAATGCTCCGCTGACTAATAGGCCACAGGGGAGGAGGAGTCCGCTGGCTAGTGTTAGCTCACTTACTGATGCACACATCACACCAGCACTCCGGATATGCTTCTGTTACTGTGTGTGTGTGTGTGTGTGTGTGTGTGTGTTCAACGTGAGGTCTTTTTGAGTGGACCTCACTTCTATACAAGGCTGGTTTGGGATTTTGACACATTTTATGGTTAAAGTAGAAATTAACCAGGTTTGTGTTGTGTTGAGATGAGGTGATGGAATGGAATGGATGGAGATCATGTAAATGTGAATGTGTTTTTGAGCAAGGCATCACACTACACTGCCCACTCTGTGCTGCTACAGGCATGATCACAGATCAGTTTCCTAGTCTACTCCAGGATGTTTCACTGGTTGTCTATATCTGTAAATGGCAACAAACACCAGTGGCATCTGATGAGTCTCAGTACACCTGTGCATACTGTTTTCTATTTAAGGTGCATGAGGTGTGTGCTACAGGAGTCCAATGACTAATTTCAAATGATGGAACACAAACTTGACATATCTTCAAGAGCTTTAAAGGATAAGGCTAGCATTATTGTCTGTTTTTCATACTGTTAACAAATCTAATAGAAATACCAAAACCAACAATAAATTCATCTTACTAACAAGTATTGTCTGTGTATCCAAAGAGAGCCATACAGCTCCATTTTTGTCTAAAAACACATCAATGAGCCACACTGTTGTTCCTTCATCACCATGAGCACACACACTGTAGTTTATTTGGACTCAATCCCACACACACCATCCTGCTGCCCCAAATACCCACTAGAGCATAGTTAGCAATAGTCCCCAACAAATGCAATATTTCCTCCTGTTTGAGTGACGTTTTTAATTATTGAGTACTTTTTGAATATGAGGTTTGGGGCTGAGAGCCACAGACAGGGTAGGGAAGTCAGAAAGTTTATTGAGAGATAGAGTAACACATTGTTGGGTTTGGTATTTTATATGGATATTCTGACAATATAATAAAATAAACCCATCTTTATTCTTTAAAGCGAGTCAATGTAACTTCTGCTGAACAGCAGCCACTGTGTCCACAAGTGGGGCAATTACAGAATGTGTGTCTTGTCCTTAAGGCTGCACTAATACTGTTGTGTTTTGGGTTTTTCCCATTATGTTTGACATAGTCATTAGTCATTAGTTGGACAGGGTCTTATAAATTATGTTATGGCTAACTTGTTAGCATACAGTTGCCTATTTACACATCCAGCAAACACACAGTAACACAGTAACATGATCATTTGAACCCCCTGATCCCCTCTCTGTTAGCTCTGTTTTTGGTCTCCACCAACCCCTGAGGGAAATATGTCTCTTTAGCTGCTAAATGCTCCACTATGTTCACCAGCTAGTCTCTAACTTTGTCTGTCTGCTGTTTGCTGCTGAGCAGGTAGTGGAGAGTGGGTTTAGCAGAGCTTGTTTGCTAAAAACAGCTGCTGCTGCTGCTGATGGAAACTACACTGATGAGAGCCATGAGAGTGAACCAAAACAGTATAGTTGCAGGTTGTTAAACCAAAACGAATTAGCTAAAAGACACTAAAACGCTCTGAAGGGAACTCCAGAGGTGGGGATAATTCTCTGTTTGTTCATCACTAGAGGCAACCCCCTTCACATTATATAAATATATCGTTCAGTGCAGCTTTAAGCCCTGTGATAAACTGCCGACCTGTCCTAAGCGTACCTCACCTCTCACCAAATCCATACTGGGATTGGCTTTAGCCCCCCACAACCTTGCACTGGATACGTTGGTACAGATAATAAATCAAGGGAGACCCAGCTTTATATTACGTATATGCACCCACATACAGGCTTGCATGCATGTCCCCCACACCCCAGCCCCGTCAGAGGCCTGACTGACCTGGCAGCAGGCGAACCCTCCAGTATATGCGCAGGCACTGCTCCTCCTTTCGGAAGCTGCGCTGGCACTTGCAGGCCAACAGAGAAGGGTGTTTGGCCAGCAGAGCGTCCTGTCTCTCCAGGCACTCTGAAGCAGCCTGCTCCCCCAGTGGGGACACCAACGCATCAGCCGCACACAGCTCCAAGCCCCGGTACAACGCCTTGCACCTGGGGTCGGTGGAGCACACCCGATGAGCTTCAACACAGTCAGTGGGGGAGGGATGGAAGGGGGAGATGGGTGCTGAAAATGGCAACACACCTAAGAGAAGACAAAAGAGATGGAGAGAGACGTGTTAAAAGAGTAAGAGAGAAAATAGAAGCCCAGAGTGGAAAGGAAGGAGGTGTAAAGGTCAGATACATCACATTACTGTAGAATGAACTCTTGACACATTGGTTGTAGTAAATATAGTAACCAGGTGCAGAAAGCTTCATGCATGGAACCCAGCACTTCAGCAACCAGGCAACATGTCTAGACAACCATATGTTGGGCCTGGTCACACCAGAAAGTGGTACTACAGAGAATCATCTTTGCGAAATATGTGGTTCTATAAGCTTGGTAACGTAGTGACTATTATCGCAGGGCAAGTTGGTAGTGGAACTGGTAAAGTACTTACAAAACAACACTTGATTGCTTTCTGACGAGGAAAATGTGTTGATTGGTGTTTTAGGTGGTTTTGTAATTGTTCATCCCTTTTTAGAAGCAGATATAGTAACCCTAGGAACCAGTGGAGGCTGGTCCATAGAGGCAGAGGAGGAGGTTGCCCCTTCTCTATTTTTGAGAGGCAAGAGAGAGATCAAAATATAAAAAAAAGAATAACTGGTTGAAATAAACCATTACCAAATCTCAGTATCATTTATGAAATAATGGTCTGGCGAGTCAAAGGTCACAGCTGAGATTTACAAGGGTATATGCAGGGTGCAAAATGAACTTTTTTGTCCACCGGCCAAATGGCTAGTGAATGTTGAAATTTTACTAACCACTCAATCGAGATTACCATTGCCTGTTTGGCTGGTGAGTGAAGCAAATCTACCAGCCACTTGCATATTTTTCTTTAATTTATTTATTTTGGCTGGTAGCTGGTGCTAATTTTGTGCCCTGGGTATACGGCATGAAATATTATTTTCTAGTTTCATTTATTCTGGGTTTTGGGTAAAATAACATGACGCCGTAGGTTGGTTTTCCTCATATCTAGTAACAGTTCTATTCTGTGGCTGTTTTGGTGTAGTGGCTGCAGTCATTTCTTCTATGTCACTCAATGACCATTGTAATCTGATAATAAGTGAAAAAGATTTGTGTCTGTTTTATGGGAGCAGCATGTCACATCAAAGCAGTGGTCTGTGGTTGGTTCGGTTAAAACAAACCTTGGTGCATTTGCCCGTTTAGTGCAGTTCGTTTAGGCAGGTGTGAACACAGTAATCGCACTCGGTGCAGACCAAAACAACTGTACCGAGACCCTTTAGAGGAGGTGCTCTCGGTATGGTTCCAAACAAACTCTGGAGCATAAATTAGAAAAATCAAAAACTCCTTAAAATTGACAGGGGTATGAATAATTTCGGGCTTAACTGTATGTATATATATATATATATATATATATATATATATATATACATATATATGAAGCCTAATTACCCTATTATTGTTTAATATTTTCACTTTTTTTAAAAATTAATGTTATTTTTCTTATCACTGTGAACAGATTTCTAAAAAACATGGGATATCCATACAAATAACTAGACACTTAACATATGAAACGCAATTACAGAATGCAGTCCTGAATTAATCGGTTTTGGTGCTATCAATGTCCTGATTGGTGGAAAATGCTTGCAAGAAGCAGGAAGAAAAGCCTTTTGAATTGTTTGTCAGACACGCAAAAAGTATGTACAGCCAGTGGGTTTGAACCAAGAACCTCTGGCTGTGAGGCAACAGTGCTAACCATTGCACCAATGTGCCGCTATCCTAAATACCATAGCGCATTTATTTCCTCCTCGCATTTTCTGAATTCATTTATATTCTGCGGGCCAGATGGGAAGCTTTGGCAGGGCGGATGTGGCCCAGGGGCCGCCAGTTGATGAACCCTGCTGTACAGTATTCCTGCTGTGATAGAGCTTCATATCATCTCACAATCCTGTATTTGCTCTGTTTTGCTTTCACACCAGAGTTTGATTGTAAGCGGCCCGAGACCCTCCTTTTCAAGCTCTGTGTGGTTGTTTGGTTTGGTTCATTTAGGCTGGTGTGAACGCTTTATCGAATTGAATTGTGATATGGACCAAACAGGCAAACGGCTCCAAGGTGTGAAAGCACCCTAACAGGTCAGAGAACATTGTCGACCGGACTACAATACGTACGGACAAAGCACACGGGTTCCTTGTACTCATCTAACTTTCAATGAGGAACATACCATTCACTCTCTTTACAACCAACTACCTCTTTCTGTTTTCTTTTTTTTTGGTAGCAAACTACAGTGGATGCTCTTCAGCCAAGATATTCACAGCTGGTAGGCATAGATGACATTCTAAGCTAGTTTTCATTTATTACAGACAGCTTCTGGATTGTGTGGAACCCAAAGTTTCTCCAAGAGGAACTGTTGTTTTCTGAAGTGTGGCTGCTTCGATTTGCAGTAGCAAAGAAGAGAGGCTCCCCTGGTAAAAATCCAATAGCTGATACACACAGGGGAAGTGTAGAGAAGTTGTCTGAGGACAGCAGAAATGTCATACGGGGAGGAGAAATAGGGGAACGGGAAGATAGATGGAAAAAGGGAGAGGTGGGAGCAAAGGAGAGAGCGAGAGAGATAGAGGCAAAGACAGAGAGCGAGCGTACCAATGTGAACCTTGATGGGTTGGACACGCGCACAGTATGAGGCACAATCAGCATGCACCGCTGAAAATGATGTTCTTAGAATCACACAAAGATGCACACACACACAAACACACAATCGCAAAAAACAACACATAGACACACATGCACATGGCTGCCCTGAGAAGGACCCTTTTATGTGTGTGTCCTGCTGGGAGGAAGACTGGGAGGCACAGAACCCATCATTACTACCAGAACACAATACTGCACAACCATGGGGGGGGGGGCAAAGCAATCTGTCTAAGACACACACACACACACACACGCATAGACTTCCACACACACATCTCAGTGTCAGAATAAAGTGGCTGAGAGAGCATAAACAGCTTAACATTCAGTGCCGGATCAGTAGACAGTATGTAAATTGAATACTGAGTGTGCTGATGAAAGACTAACCACATACATAAAACATTGTATTGGTTGAACAAACAGTCTTTGTGGAGCGCCACATCCCGACACTCCGCCACAACTCATTTTGTCCACACATCAAACTAACCGCTCAGCCCAAGCAGCTGGATCCGGACCACTTCTCTGACCAGAGGCTGTCCTGTCTCAGGCCAGCGTCACGTCACATCACCAAACTTTTACAAACAAATTCATTTCTATCTCTGCTTCACAGGAAACATTGAATTTTCCCTTTAAACCCAATGTCCTCTGATGTTAGCAGCTCCCTATGCGGTCATGACACACTCAGGTCACACACATAATGTCTGCCAGTAACACACACACAACAGTACAGAGAGCCTTTGTTTGAGGTAGTTATGGCTGAGCCAAGCTCAAAGCAGCATGTAGTCTTAATTTCTTACATTTAGGGTCATCTCAGTTATCCAGGTGGTACGATGCCAGTTCAAAATAAAACAATACACTGCATCACTTTATTGTTTGTCAGTTAAATGTAAGCATTTGTTTTGTTTTTGGTATTTGAACAAAGACCTCAAGTGGCCACATGAATTATGACTCTTTTCTGTCAGGAGCAAAGTTGTTCGACCCTGCTATAGAGAGGTCAGGGTAGGTGGACAGGAAACTTCCCCTAACCCTAGCCAAGTCATATTTGTCCCTACACCTAAGAACGCCTTAACCATAGCCATGGCAGATCAGAAGACACAACTAGTCCTCCAAATTAAACGACAAAATCTGTCATTTGTCCATGTCCATGTCTAGAATGACACACACAAGTGTTTTCTGATCTGACCCCTTTGTTGTTGCGAAGCATGTTGCTACAGGGGAAGAAAATGAAATCTTAACTAATGAGTCTAATTTTTGTTTTTTTCTAGATTTTTAGAGTTTTTATCTAGACTCATGTAGAGAACCACAAAACATCCCATTGAGTAAGGCCAGTAATTTGCATTATTACAAATGTCAATGTGATGTTGAATGAGGTTTTCTTTCTTTTAGAACAGAACCCACAGTTATGGTTTTATATTCCATGATTTTCTTCTCTATCTCAATGCTGCTGGAGTAGATGCAAATAAATGCTACAGTGGCAAACAGTGCACAGTGCCAACTAGAGCCAGGAGCAACCTTTTTGCCGTACTACTGTGACAGGCCCCCCTCACTGAACCAAATGTATAAGGTAGCCAGTGTTTTTGTTGCCTTGTTATTGTTGTCGTAGGCCCCTTTAGGAGTTTCTCAAGAGGGGCTCCCAGAGGAAGTCCAAGTCACAGTGTGTACGATGCCAAGCCAGAAGGGCCAGGCTGACTACAAAGAGGGCCAAGCATGGAAGTGAAGTTGTTAAGCTAAACCTAACTTTGGCATTAAGCCTTTTTCCCCCCCATGACTCCAAAATGTCAGATGAAGAAAGCTCTTCATTAATTTATCTTCCCTGGAAAAGAACAGGGAGTACATGTTGATAAATAAATGTACGTGCCTACAATTTGGTAGAATTTCCAAAACCTGTTTGTCATCAATAGACAGCAGAAGGGAAGATTAAACTTTTGTTGCCACACTGTGTCTGCAGGCAGCAAGCAGCGCTCTCCATCAGTGCTGGTGGAGTTTAGCACTGTTTTCCAATAGAAAACAATGAACATCCAGTATGCCATCTGCTGCACACCAGCACTGTGTGAACACACAGAAGAAGAGTCTGGAGAGCTGCTTTGAGGAAGACAATCATTCAGACTGAGCATGTTTGTTTAACATTCACTCAATCCAACAACCACAGGTCACGTTTCTCAACAAATGTTCCAGGTTTTGAGCAGAATGTGATGCTTTGTTTTCTCTGACTCACACCCAAGAGAAATACATGTTGGAGCACACTCTCCCACTTAAACAGATTTACTCACCATAGGGACGGGGTCAGTTAGTGTTGACTGGTAGAATACAGATAAAGATTTTATTTTTTAAACCTAGCCAGGTAGGTTTACAACAGGTGTTCTATCCATTCTTTAATCAAGGATTAAGATCCACATGAACAAAGTGAGAACAGATCAATCTTATGATCTCTGTCTTTCTTTATTGTTATTGTGACATCATGTTAAAGGCAATATGTATAGGTTTAGAAAATGTGTAAATTTGGCGCCGGAATCAAAAAGTACACTCACATGAATGGACTGAAATTAACACATAAACTGCACTCATTTTCACTATTTGCTTCATTTTTCTTTAAACAAAAATGTCACGTGGTATTGGGGGGTTATGTGCCAGACCGTTTCTTGGCTGGGTGCCTGACAAATTCACGGTGACAAGACAAGATATATAACATGTTAATTAGTGAGGAATCCACACCAAAAGCGGCACGTTAAGTGCTACTGAAGCATCCAGGTTGTTCAATCCACACTGAGTCCTACCTCCGTTGGGCTGTCTCTGTTCTCCAGTTGTCTGGTCAGCAGCAGGTCCTGAGGAGCTGGGAGGACAGTGGCTGGTCAAACTGGCTTCACCAGGCTGATCAGCAGAAATGTACTGAACAAAACTAGTTTTCATATAGGGTCCACAGCTACCTTTGAACAGAGACAGGCTAGTTGTTTCCCCTGGTTGCACTCTTTATGCTAAGCTAGGCTAATTATCTAACTTTCGGCTAGAAAGCGAATAAGTGTATTTCCCAAAATGTTGATGTTTCAAAATGTTGTTTTCAGACTGAACTTGAAGCATTTTGTTTTAGAAACGACTGCATATAAAGTCAATGGAAAGATCTGAGTTGATCCAAATTTAATCTAGGCTGTGCAAACTGATTGGAAGACACGAATTGAAAATGTTTCAACTTTAGTGAAACATTTGTGCTTATCCCCAGGCTGTACGTAGGTCATGACTGTGTGAAAAAGAAATGAAACTGCAAGATATTAACAGTAAGAACTGGGGATTCTGTTATGTTTCGAGATCCGTCAGGTCAGGGACTGTCAACACACTCTAGCTTACACTCCACACAAACAGGGTCACTGCATAAGTTGCTAGCTAGCTTACAGTTAACATCTGTACAGCTGGTACATTAGCGAATTAAAACAGACTGCAAAATGTCACTAGCTGATAATAGAAAGATGTTCTTTGATCCAGTAATTGTAACGCCTTCTTTGGGTCACTGTATTTCTGAAAATAGGAAATTTATATAGAATATCCTCATGAAGAGTCAACATAATTCTCCTAGCACTCTGATATAGTGTGTGTAAAGGACAGACACACAGACATATAAATAAATAAATCACTAGCCACCCTATGGCAATGAAAAGTGATACAGAGGTCAATACAACATCACCTGAGGCTACTTCACCTATCACAGGTAGCAGCTCAAACACCAGATCATCATCTAATAATGATGCACTTCAACATCAATAAACCATTACCACATGAATTCTGAGGGGGTAATATAATTACCATAAACATACAGTAGCAGCTCCTCCTGGCCTTACACACCACAGTGTATTTTACATTGTGTGCCACAGGGTTGGATTTAATCTGAAACCTGCTGGATTAGTTTACAGCACGACAAGGTAATTCCACTTCTATTATTATAACTGCACAGTCTCACTGATTTACCTGGTCAGAATATACTGGCTGTTATCAGGTGCTGTTATCAGCTCTTATCCTAATAACTGGTTGGTTAGAACGATGTAAACCACAGCCGAACAAACAAAGAAAAGACAGCCATCTATAAAAACCCAAACTTAAACTGAACATCCTCAGAGAAAAAGAAGTCTCAGTTGTGACCACAGGGTTTACTGGAAAATATTGTGTTCGCTGGGAAGTGGGAACGATCGAAGTTCTTAGAACGCTGTTTTGAGGGACTTTTTTAGCTCCTACTTCAGAGTAGGTACTCTCCCAGCACAAGAGGAACCTTAAGTGACATAAGTGACGTTGATTGGTCGAACACAGCTCATAACGGTAGCCGTAAAAAATGGACCAAAACACAGACAAATGGACCGACAGTGGAGTCCAGGCTTTATTGAATGATATGCAACGGGGAATATACAACGTGATTTTGACTCGTCAAAGTGAAATATAAAAATCTTGTGTGTGACGTTGTGAGTGACGTTGCTATACCAACCACCGGCCGGCTCACGTCACTTCAGCGTTCCTATTGGCGGTGCGACTGCAAACAGAAAAAAAGCCCTTGAAAGTATGTAGTTCTCGGGGGAGCTCCCCAGTGGGCAGTTCCTCTCAGGGAGTCCCCACAACTGTTTGGTACAAAAACACCTAATGAGTACTAAAATGAAGACATAATCCCATGGATTCTCACTTAAATGCCATGTCAGTTTCAGATGGGTGGAGTCAACATTTTGGAGACTGAGGTAATCAGGAAGATGAACAGGACAATGAACAGGAAGCTAGTTCAATTATTCATTAGCACTTTACTGTACTGTGAAGCTGAAGTAGAGCTTTGGCCTTGCTGTTGATTTTTGAAATCATTTCTGTAAAGCTTTTTCAGACATCTGGAATGTACAGCAGGTCCAGCTGCCTTTGACTTACTACAGCAATGTAGGTTTAAGAGTGTAGTATCCAACAATTTTCTGTTCTTTAGAACTGTCACTTTCAAAAATATGGTCAGTGGCTGTCATTATTGTTATTTGAAATTTAACTATAATTTGAATGTGACAAAATGTAAATATCTAATCAAATTTAAATTACAAAGTATAAGCACAACAGGCCATAGCTTCTACTTCAGCAGGGGGCGTTCGCACAGTCAGTCTGATCTATTCCATGCCCTGTTGCCCTATTAATAAACTAGGCATTTGTTATTCAACAAAACAATCCCAACTCAAGGTCCACCTACTAGCTTTTTCCAGAGCTTTCAACCTTATCACATGATTTCCTCAGCAGATGTAACATTTCTCATCCAACCGAGTTGGCTCTAATTTACGTGTGCAATTTCATTCACGACCTTGGAAATACCTTGGAACTTAAGATCCACTCACTAGCTTTTTCTTAAGTTTTCAAACATATTTTTCTTTGACTGTTAGCTTATCACTCAAGTGAGTCAACACTGTCTTCCTCAGGGGATGAAGGAGATATAGTTCAAAGCTCTAGAAAAAGCTAGTGGACCCTAAATTGGGGCTGTTAAAGTAATAATTCCAAGGTCAAAAGTTAACTTGCTTGCTTAGGCAATTGTTTATCTTTTTGCAAACACAAATGGAGGAAACTAGAAATCATGACACCAGACCATGTCAGAATGTAATGTATAGAAGCATTTTGGATTCAACACCATGAATGGAAAAATTGTGGATAAAGGTAAGACTGTTTGCTGCCTTGTATAAACGCAACTGCTTTACTATTACATTACCACCAGAATAAATCTGAAGTCACCTGTTAGCTTGTCACTTGAGTGAGACAGCAGAGGCACTGCAAATAGACAGGTTAGGGTTAGCGTCAATTCCACAATGTATTTCAGGATTAGGCTACATGAGTTGTGTTCAAATGAATTTGAACAAATGACATAATCGTTTAACAGAATTACCTTAACTCAGGGTCCACTTGAAAACACTCAAAACTCAAAAACAAGCAAAACATTGTTCCCAAAGTCAAAAATGAACTTTTCTCATCAACAAGTTTGTTTTTATTTCATTTGAACCAGATTTTTTTTTAAACTGACAAGGGTGTGCATGACGAAGAATATCTATTAAAGAAGTGACGGCCCTAATATGGTCAACTTTTAACTGAAAATCACAGCTAGTCTTATGATTTCCTTAGAAAACCAGAGAACAAGCAATTTTGACCTTGTTTTATTGCATTACATGTGTCCATCGAGAATTTAACATCATCTTGGATGCTCCAACCTTAATGCCACATGAAAGCCATGCAGCAGTGGAGCAGCTTTCATTGATGTCAAGATAAGGGTCCATTCATGGCTGATGGCTGAAGTTTGAGGGGCTCATACTGGAGAGACTGACTTGAACGGACAGATTGTGTGTTTGCAGCCTGTGATTAGAGGACATCTAAGGGTCGCTGCATGGACTCTGACTCCCTATTCTGTGCTTCCTTAGTAAAAGCTTAAGTTGAGAGCCAGTAATTGGAGTCTGAGTGACCTTTTAACAGAGCAAAAACTTCATCATATTGGTAAAATTAGTTCTGCAGCACTAGGGTAGGTCAACCAATCTAATAAAAAAAATTGTGGGAGCAAGAGCATGTGGAGCAGTTTGCAGAAAATCAACGATATGGGCTGAGCTTTGGTTCCCCTCTCTGCCACTTTATGCCTGCAACCCAGCACTCTTCCCCCTCTTAAATTAAACAGAATAATTCGTACAGAAGTCAATGTGTCACCTGCAAATTTCTAATCACATTTCACAGACACTCAGAGACTCTGAATCACAAAGCCTCTACATTCTCATTTACCTCACTTCCTTGTTTATGAAAAACTGAGGTAATAGAGGAGCCATAATTAGTGTAATTGTGATCAAAGAGCAAAATAATGGATTATGTCTGAATGGTTGCAAAGGTCTCAGACAGTGATGAATGCCTCCCATTTTTCTTTACATTTTTCAACGGAACTCCTGCCGTGTTATTGTGTATTAAAGGAGATACTGACTCCAGTCCTTGTGTTTTGGCTGGAAAAGAGTGAGTCAGTTGAGGCCTACAGGATAACTGTTGGGGTCATGATGTCAGGTTTATAGACAGACAGAAATGCTCCATTCACACATACAAACACATACACTGGAGGTACAACAGGATGCCAATCGCCAAGAAAAATGCTGACAAAGCCCACCACTGCTCAAAGACTCAAAAGGCAGCAGCAAACATGTGGAAGTTGAAAAAGGGTCAAATGTCTTCTGACATGTGCGAGGGAAACCCAGTTGTGCTCCTTTTGATTTCCTGTGAAACATACGTTCATAGTTGATCTCTACTCCACTCAACTGCGTAATTGTACTAAAATGTAAGGCTGAAAAAAAGCTGAGCAGTTAACAGCTTCTGTTAATTCTGTTCGGTATAACTTACAAACTACTGGGATTTGAAAAAGAAAAACAATGCGTGGAAACACATTGCTAAAGAACAACTGTGTCATGTGACAGTATGGTGGTAATAAGAGAAAATAACTGTCCAATCAGAGCTGAATAAATGATATGTTCAACGCAAACATCCCCCATGAGATCTTCAGCATCCTGACCACCATGCAGACCATAAATTAAATCCAATGAGAAGTTTGTTTACAGTGAAGACAGTAGTGACTGGTCATTAGCCAAGTATAGCCAGTATATAACGGGGTCAGGAAAGTCCCATAACCGATTCATTGTATCGTAATGGCTGCATTAGTAATCCCTGCGTCACTGGTATTAATCAACAATACATCCAGACATCAAGCTGTCATAATGACAGCAATATCTGACTAAACCTGGAAAGAGATCTCTATAAGATGTGTTTTTTCTTCTCATCAAAGCACATAGGTTAGTGCAGCTTTACCTTAACTACCAATTCTGTTTTGGCAGTCTGTCCTTCTGACCAACACTTAAGTCATCAACAAGATATCTACTAAGCACATCTACTCACCAGATTGCCATCATACTTGCTTTAAATACTCATGGTCCCAAGAGGATGATTTCCAATGATTTTCATGATCCCCACTTCATCTTTTCTCTAATGGCAAAATGTCTGCTCATACACAAGACAAATCTAAATCTAATAAGTAGACTGACTTGAAATACCCAGACCACATTTATGCTCACCAGAGGATGAACACTTTGTATTTTGGACACTGTGTGAGCTTTCTTTTAGTGTCACCCCCAGGACAAATGTTATACTTTCCACTCAAGATATCTCATAAGTTAATAAACAGATTGACATGACATTTATAAAGCACATTCATGATCCCCGCAAGATAACCCTTGTGATTTTAATGATCCTATCTTTTGCTACCATAACCCTCAGGACAAATGATACATTTTTACCCCACTACTTGTAAAGCTCCATCAGCAGCAAATTTGTTCAAGTCTGTCCAAAATATACTGATGGGTGTAATGAACAGCCTCTAGGTGTCCTTAGCACATATGACTTTTAGTCTTGCTCACATAATAATAAAGTCACCTTAATAAAGATTAATCTAATTCTAGATTATATTTAAATGATAGTTGGATGTTTCTGCTTTCTATGTAAAGAAACTGTGCCATTTTTATATATTTAAACAGTTATATATCATTGAGCTTGAATGTTAACTCTTGACTTTGGAAATAGCAGTTTGACAAATAATTCTTTAAGTCTACTTGCTTAGTTTTTGTGGAGCTTTTGGGGCAGCAGTAACTCAATCCAGAGTCAGAACTGCCAGGTTGCATCCGGCAATTTTTGTAACTTTCCGAAGTATCCGACAAACTGAGTGCAACACCATGAATGCCTTTGAGGAGAGTCCGTTGGAAAGTAAGTGCTCTTATCCATCTATTTGTCCGATTCATCACGTTGTTGGAGAGGCAGTGTGATGCAGCCAGGAGGTGATGACGGCAGGCTTTTTATCCTACCTTCAGAGCAACTATAAACACTTCAGCCTTTAGACATGGTCAGACAATACATCATAAGAAATAGTTCTTTTCAATCATATTTAAGCCTTTAGTGTGCTAAATCCCCAGGCCACCACATCACCCCATTTAAGATTTGAATATTTGTTAAAAATTCGATACATGTTCAAAACTTCATTTTATACTCTGTTTTACTTCGTCTAACTTTTCAGACCTTTTGATCATTCTGACTTGTACTTTTCCGACTTCTGTTAATTACATTTTTTTCAGTTAGATTATTAAAACTTGTAGGATGGCTGTGTCAGGACAGAGTCACTTATCAGTGAACTTCTGACTTAGTAACACTGATTTTGTGCTGAAATGTGTTTTGGAAAATGATTATTTACTTCCATGTGCGATGCCTCAGATCCCTCTATATCATATGGTTTTGTGCTTCCAACTCCTACTGTTAGACAAAAAAATGAAAGGAGAAAACACATTTGATTCGGTGTGTTTCCAAATATATTTAGGTTTTGAAGAACCAAACTAAATGTCTGGCAGAGGTCCTCCTGTGAACAGGGAGGGTTGTCTGTCAGAAAGACTAACTGGGGATTGTGGGTCCAGCCACAGATCTGACGCCAGTCTCTGACACATCTGTCATCATGATAGCAGATGGCCCTGAGGTCAGGCCATGGCTGACCTGGGATCAGCACAGGCTCTGACCACAGAGAGCAGCAGTACCTTCAGGGACCACTGACTCGTGTCCGACACTGAGTTTGAGTAAGGACACACCAACCAACACACACACACACACACAGCACTCAATACGCCTGTTCACACACTTGACACACACACACACAGCCTTGGAAGCAGAAGCCAACACACCATCTGCCGCCCCTGTGTTTGAGTTCCAAATCCCAGTTATCAACAAAACACACAGAAGACCTCCAAACTACCCCTTGGATACACCATTCCCTTTGAGAAGAACGCTATCACACACACACTCACATATGCACACACCACACATACCTCTGCATCCAGATCAGATGGAACCAGGTGGATGGAGGCCAGGTAAGTTACTCATTTTTCATTAAATGTGACAGAAGAAGGAAGATGGATTTCCTCACTTCTTTCACCAAGTTCATTCACCTCACACTCTCTCCCTCTCCCTCACTCTCCTCTGACCTGGGATGATGGCCTCTCCTATTCCGAGCAGCTTTTTACACTTATCATCAAAGCAGGTTTATGACGCTCATTTCTCAGGCCTCATTGCTCTTCATAGACGTCATCGTCTGTCACTGGAGATCAATACAGATAAGACATTCTCTCTCTCTCTGCCTACTGGAAGGACTCCTGTTGTTCAAAGCACTCACCCCTGCAGTTTCTCTGGAATCATCAGTAATAGGTGTGTTAGCACAGTGAGATAGCCTACAGCCTACACTTTGAAACACCTGACACCTGTGTGTCTGTGTGTGTGTGTGTGTGTGTGTCCTTTATGTGCTATAAGCAATGTGCTTAGATGAGGTAATGTCTAAAGTTAGAGCAATGTATTACTTGCTGTATACTGTATATGTATCAATATATCAGTTTGCCGATGTTATGCTTTTATTTAAGGGGCATTCCATTCATTTTCACATGAAGGTTAGTTCACTGGTCATGTTGAGTGCTACTCAACCTGTGAAAACATTTGTATAACATCTTCTGTGGCTCTGGAGGAGCTTTGTCGACTCTAAAGGCCTGGTCACACCAGCATTTAAAACTGAATTTCCTCTGCCTATAAACTGTTCCACAAAAAAGCAATGATTTGCAGACAGTTATGAGACAGGAGCTGATGGTACAAATATGTCTATTAAATAAACAGAACTTATTGTCCAGTTAGCGACCGAGCTAAGATAACGAGCTTGCTAACTTGTTAGCTCGGAGAGCTATTATTTTGCCTCTTTAATAACTTTTTATTTAATGAAAAGGTTTACAACAGTGAACAAAATGTCAGGGTGGAGTAAACAGAACAGAAGAGAGACAAAAGCTCAGAGAGCTGTTGGGACTTCTTAGGCTAGTCCAGCTGCTAGCGTGTTGGCAGTTAGCTCACCAGCTACAGTAGTTCACTAATTATCCCGGCCAGTAGGCTACATCACCAAGCTTCCACAATCAAATCTTTTGTGAAGACGTAGTTGTAGTTTGTATGATGTAGTTTGATCATGTTGCTAAATTCTGATTGGTGCATGGGAGTAGGCCTACCTAGAGCCCCACCCACTTCAAACCAGTGAGAAGAACACAGACAAAAATCTCTCAATTTCAATTGATATTCAATCCAATCCATCACTCTGAGTAAGACGCTGATTGAGAAAGGTTTTCAAGGCCTTTAAGGCGATCCAAAATGGCAAAACTGTTGGTTAGGGGGTTCTGACCTAAAGGTCAATATTCCCTGTGGGCAGCTTCACTCCCAAAGTATCGGTATCAGTATAGGTCTTCAAAAACCCACTAGTGGCGTCTTGGAAAATGAGCCCTGTCACGCACCCTCCCACCCCTAAAAATACACACAAACATGCACACCTCCCTGCGCACCGATAAGACGTCAACCACCGCCGCTCCAAATGTGTTTGCACACCGGCGTCGGTTGACTGCACTTCCTCATTGAACGACTTGAACAATTTATTCTGACGCGCCGCTGAATCCGAGGGGGAATTTAGATTGAGATTGAAAAAAAGGAAAATCACACATGACCTGAAAGCCTCGAGGGAGGGAGAGAGAGACAGGGGGAGGGGGAGTAAACCTGAGGCACAGAGACAGGGAGATATACTGTATGAGCCTGTCACTCAACATTACAGTGTCACTACAAGCTGGACAATCATTAACACGACTAATGAACACAGCGGGGCCGTGCTGCAGTACAGACCACGCTCACATAAAGCCACTGTGGGGAAATGTCATTAGTCCTGCTACAGCAGTGATATAATCCGCTTCTGTTTCCGTGGGGTACCTGGCAGGGCTGTGGAGTGGCTCAGCTAATTTGAAAAATTGAAAAAGTAGAAATTATTATATGATATAACTTATCCATGTGTGTTTAGGAGGAAAATAAACAGACAATTATGCTTTCAAATTGGTGTGATGCTGATCTTTAGTATATTTATTGTCACAATAACCTACCAACTATGGTAGTCTGACAGCATAAGACACGCCTCAGTCTTCCACCGACCTGAGTCCGCTGTAACACCTGCCACTGAGAATGCATGAAAAGTAGCTAGCCGACGAAAAGCTAAAGTAATGGATAAATGATTAAAGCTTCCAGTTTCTGCCACTCCAAGTGGTAAAAGTACAACTGCAAACTGAAGCAAAACTACTGCAAAAAATACCACAATAAAAAAACAGGAACCCTATGTCTTGTATGGAATCACATACAGCCAAACATCAACCACAACCACTGTAGTGAAATACTGTCAAACAATGATGATGAAGGGGAACTACTGATATAATCTTTATAGCTCCAGATTAAAAAAACAAAACAAAAAAAAAACATTAAGAACAAATATCCAACTAATGTAGTGTAAGACAATTTAAGTTTTAAACAATTTGCACATATCCTATCTTACTGATTTAACATTATATGGATGTACATTAATAAAAAATGTTTAAAAAAACATTGAGTCAATTTGAACGGTAATTAAAGTCCACATCTGAGAGTGAGCGAAAGCAGTTTTGGCTTATGAAGTCCAACTCAAACTAAAACTGATTCGTCATTCTGTTAGACTCAGGTGACTTCCCAGTGTGTCTGTCAGCTTTTGTCTTGTTTTTTCTTGTTCCTCTTTCTTGTAAATGACAAAAAAGGATTTTGGCTCACTGACCTGGGTCGTTCAGACTTTTGTTTCCTCCACATTTATGATTTTCGGTAACAGGTATTTCGCAGTTTGTTTACATTCTGTTCAGCCAAGATCACTCCCAACGGCAGAGAACACTCTGTGTTTCGCAGTCCGGCTTTGGTAGATCTGCTCTGTACACTGACCCATACATACTATCTGTAATGTATGTAATAAAGAACCATGGACACTCCGACCTTGACTTGAGTCTTGTTTTCTTTGATCCTAAATCTCCCCTTTAGCTCTTTGACTAACACTGCCACATAATACCAGGAAATGCTTTAGTGTTTTGGGCTTGACCACAACCCACTACTCTGCTAAACAACCCTTCACAGAAGTTCTCGAGGAGTATGTTTATGGTGCTGTAAAGAAGCTTTTTTTCTTTCCGTTTTCTTTTCATTTACGAGCTTTTAGTTCCCACACACGTTACCCTTATACAAAACACACAAAGAGAAAGAGGAATACACTTAACAAGGTCATCATCAGGACAATATCTCAATATATCTCACACCCAACAGCAAGTTCATTTATTACAGAGCGATCATCAAAAAGCTACATATGTGACAATATGAGACTGTATATTCAGCCCTGCAAATGTAATAAACATTTTGAACTTTTTGAGAAAAGTGTTTCCGTGTGTGTATGCGAAACCAATATGCAACTATTCATGGAATCCAGGGGGAGTTTTCAATCGTTCAAAATCCTTTCTAGCTAAAGCCATGTCCATTATTAGTGCGATTTGTATACATAATGGAAGAATTAGAAAACAATCAATGGGAAAAAAGAGAAACATTTTAAAAAGGTCTATTGTAGGTCCAAAATCAGGCCTAGGGGTTCTATATAGAACATTTACTGTAAAGTGATGTAAAGAAACTTGTTAGAAATGATCTATAAAGGTTCTCTAACCAAAGAAAAAGCATCTCTGGAGCTGTGAAGAGATCCGTAACGGTGTAGAAACTGTAGGCACTATGGGAAAAATATCCCGTAAAAACCTTTCAGAAGTTTTAATTGTCATTTAGTCTACAGCCATACAAAATATGGGTCCCTAAAATCAATGAATTTCACGCCTGAATCTTTGCTGGGGGACAAGCTAAATACACCTGAAATCAAGCGGTTGATTAAAACTGACTGAGGTGCTACATTTGGGGTGTCACTGCGGACTACGGAGAATCAAATTCTGTTGTTTTTAATTAAAGTTACTCATTCCATTCACCTTCCTCTTAATCTACATGACACATTTGAGGAAATATTAATGTATATAATGAAGGCATTCTGCCATTATCTATTTTATATTTATCATGAAGATTATGCTTCTAAAAATTCACTGTTTTTGTTTGTTTTGGGGGGGGGGTTTTACCTTGAAATATTTTCATAAAATACTTTTCATGCCTTTTTTCATCTGCAAATATGTCAAAATATGGCATTAAATTTTTTTCACTTTAAAACATTGTACATGTAAAATGTTACTTTTGTATTTTATTCTAACAAATCAGAGGATTATTTGAGCTTCTATACATCCATAAAAATATAAACTAATCATTCTTGCCATACAGCTAGGACCCAAACATAAGACACAGCCCTGCCTTGCTGTGGTTTTGATACCTATCATCAGTCAGCATGTGTCTAGTTTCAGTCTTCATTTTAAAGTTTCAGTCCAGGGCTTGGAGCTGGAAGGGCGTAGCCTAGTGGCGTTTAGGACGAAAAAATAGCTGAGAGATATATTGTCTTGCTTGAACTAAGAGCATAGGACCACAGCCAAAAACTGAATTATTGAGAAAACAAATTACTTGAGGATTTAAATAGTCAGTAAGGGCCGTGTGATTTTTTACTCTGCTGAAAAGTTGGGAGGAAAAAGAAACACACTTCCTTACATCCTTGTGGCTCCAAGACCGTGAAATTGACCAAACGCGCCAAAAAGCTGCACCTCAAGGAGGCTAATGGAAGCAGATAACAAAAAGAGGCAGAAATATCTCCCTTTACTTGGAGCAAAATATGAGGGTATAATGAAGTGTGACTTTCCACTCTCCATCCTCATCTCCATCTAACTTGCGAGTCAAGGACCATCTAGACAAAGACTGTGTTTTGTTCAAGTGTTTCACCACAAAGACTTCTCTCTTTTATTGTAATAATCAAATCACTGAACGTACCTGAGAAGAAAAGAACAAGCACAATCCCGAGAAGAATCATGTTTGCCGTGTTCGGGACACCGGGGGGTAAAATGTGAGACGGGACTTGGTGCGTTCTCGGCTGGTCCAGCAGCACCGCTGTGCGCTCTGCAGACAGACACCCAGCCTGCTGCTACATTCACCGCACCAACACTATCCGTTCGTACGCCTTTTGTTCTCTTTCTGCGACGGTAAAGTCCCTCAAGTTTCAAATCCCCATATGGAAGGAAGGAGAAGCCTCGGAGCAATGTGTCGGTGCAAAGTACGCGCCAGAGAGGAAACCTCTGAGTGTGTGAGAGTGTGTGTGTGTGTGTGTGACTGTTTGTGCCAAAGCTCCAGCTTCACACCGCGCTGCTTGGAGAAATCAACTACTGGATGGAGGAAATGTCAAGCGTCACCGGGCTGCATCTGTGCCCGCGGACAGTCATCACGACGCGGCTCCGCTGGTGAAGGGGTCCCGGTATATTCTGCGATCATGATGCTGACAGGCAGAGGAGGCTGGGGTTATTAACTGGTGATATCCCTCCTCCTCCTCTCCCTCCTCCTCCTCCGATCATCATCATCATCATCATCATCACCTTTAGGGACAGTATACCAAGGGATGAGAATAGGTCTATGCTGAGGTCATTATAACTGAGTAGTCAGATATTTGAAATTGAATTTTTAAATTCATTTACATTCCTGTAATCCCAGAATACGCTGCTTTTGCATTTGGTGCAATTCCAAGTGGCTTTAGAAATCTTAGAATTCTCACTTTATTAATAGTATTTTTTATATTGCTAATAATTGTAGTTTGTTGAGTAACTTAATACTATTAACCCAAAGATTAAATTGATTTTTCTCAAGAATTTGACTGCCCTCCCATATTAGAATAGCATGGTAATGGTTTGGACACTAGAAAGCTTCTACACCACAACAAAATCAGGGAAGTCTGAAAGTCTATCTCACAAGATAAGCGATGAAGTACCACAGTTCTTATTAAGCATCTGAATGAGCCTTTTAAAAATTGCTTGATGAAATGCTTTTGCATCTTCTTATTTTCCAAACACAAAGATCATGCAGTCTATAGACACGTACAGTGTTGATGCTATGCTAGAACCTTCTGAAAAAAGGATGTTGGTTTTACCAGCCTGTTCTCATTCCCATGTCGTCAAATACCGTCGCTTTGTCACGGCCCTCTGCGTCTCATACAGACGCAAAAGATACCCTTTAGCGTCTGTATGAAACACACCGGGCTATCAACTAACGCCAATGTAAGGATTTATGCAGTGCCCCTCGCTTGAGGGTCTGTGCTCCAAAAATGACGTCATCACGTATCTTGCGTCAAGCATGAAGTTGAGTGCTTCGTTGTGCTAGTGTAACTAGGCAACTCACACTGAGCATTTCATTTCAACATGGTCGCATTCGAAGCTGGACTGGCCGAGCAGGTACGCCTTTACAAGCACCTCTACAGCCTTCCATGAGAGGCCACAGGGACCGCCAACTGATTCTGAACTCATGGAGAGAGATTGCCACCACATTTAATACATAAAGACAGATAAATTCTTCCACAGCAACAACGGCCTCTAGTGCAGCGAGTGCATGTTGGTTTATGATAATCTTCCGGTATCACTCGTTGACTTCTTGTCTATTCACAGAATGTTTTCTTTTGTACACCTGCTGGCGTTTCGGAGAATACTGCAACTGATAGCGAGTTAAGCATAAATGCCTCTGTGCAAGCTTAGTTCCTCCCTGGTCAATGAGAGAGGGAGAGCTGAAAACTGAACAAATAAACAAAATCAGAAAGTACCAGAGAACGCAATACTGAGGCTGCAATCCGCAGCACTGTCTTGCATAGAATATATACTAACTAATAAACTAATAACTGTTTGTGATTACAAGTTGTTCCGCTGCTCCCAGTGAATTATTGCTGCTTTATCATTGTTGTCTTCTTTAGGGTACATGATCATGCTACTTCAACAAAAGTTATATAATCTCCATAAAAAAATTGACAGCTAGCTTTCAAAAATGTTATTTCACAATTCATAGTAAATACTGAACATTAATGTGTCAAGATCACATCATTCATTGAAAAATAGAACTGCTATTAGCCTAGTCATCAATAAAACCAATGCAAATTACATTAAACATTAATTCAACAGATAGCAGATAGTAACTTTAGCTTAAGCCTGTTCAAATTGAAAGTTAGCCTTGTGACAAATACATAAATAGCTACCAAAAAAACTTAAAACCATACGACTGTGAAACCAAATATTATACAGATAATACACTAACTTGATGATTGATGAAAATAAAAGCATTAGAAGTCTGCCATGTGGTTACCATCATTTGATTAAAATGTAGCTAGTTTAATTCAGTTGAAACACTGAATTATACACAATCAAAACACTTTCTGGCTATTATGTTAGGCTTCACTTTATCTCTATGCAACATAATCATGCTTCAGTGTATTATGTTGACCAGATAAGACTTAGTTTAGTATTTAACAGATGCTTTTCCCCATTTTGTCACTGAGCACAGAGACATAGTATAATACCCTCAAGGAATATCATAGAAATATACACTGAATATACATACAGTAATATGTGGACCATTGTAGCAATTTTAATGGCCTGGGGGCACAAGAATGGGGTGGAAACTATAAAAGGAAGCAAATTTGGGAGGATTGTGCTATATTACAATATTTCCCCAAATGTAGCTTTCAGAGTTATTTTGTTTCTCTAAAGCAGTAAATTACAAAGTGGGGTCAGTTAGAGGGCTGCAGGGGCTCCACCTGTTAAACCACTGTAGCGTCCCCTTCATTTCATTTGCACATTTGTGGGTCTGTGTTTTACCTGTATCTCTCCTGAAATCTTGTTTAATTCCATATCTTTGTCAACAACAGTGCAGTCTCCTATATGGGTGAAATCATTTGTTCATTACATCCTGTAGACGTTCAATAGGCATACACTTGAATTTGTCCTAAATTAATTGCGAGATCCTGATCTCAAGGTAAATATACACTTACCGTATACAATTTCTGTCACTATGTGTCTGAAAGTAAGTGAAACCCTGACCCAAAACTCAGTCTAAGTAACTGCCACAAATAAAACACCATATACAGTATTTTACAGTGTACAAAAAGGAATGGACACCAATCCAATCTACACTCACACAAACACATTCCAAAGTACGGAAGCTTTGGGAAGTAATGTAAAGAAAAGGTGATTTTTAGGAATACAACATGCAAAAGAAAAAATAATTCAGAAAGAGGAAATGTTTGTATAAAACATTATTTCAGCTTTTCAAAATATGTATTCAAATTAGCAATACTAACATTCAACTTTACAACATTAGCAAAATGAACATGATTTATAAATATAAAATGTTGTGGAATGAACCTAACCCTAACCAACCGCCACCTTAACCAATTCATTCTGGAGGACCAGTCTTTACATGACCTGTGTGTATGTGTAATTTCATTTCTGAGACATTTTATAAAACCTTTGTTGCTCACAGAATGTGTCTTTTGGATTGTGTTTATTGCTCTCCAGTGGCTTCATTGCTGGAAGTGTAGATGGTGTCTGGATTTGGTGCAGAGCAGGTGTGGAGCAGAGCGCTGTGGCTGTGCTGCCCCTCATCCACAGTTCTGTGGTGTGGGCCGTTAGGTGCACTGCTGGACTGGGTGATTGTATAAATGGAAGAGAGAGGAGCTGGAGGAGACACTTTTATGGCTGGCCAACCATATATAGCAGCAACACAGAGGCACCCTGCAAGCACACATACATATATACAACACTCACACAAACACACATGCACACAGTGTACCATCATGTGCACTTAAATTTCCTCACATGCAATTTCTATAATTGGAGATGGAAGCAGCTTAGATGGCACACAGTTTTTATGGGTGAGCATCTGCAAAATGCTAATTCCTGAATGGCACAGATTAGTCTCACTGACAACAGGAGAGACGAGATAATAGAATTAGAATTTCAACCAAACTATCTGGTTTTGTTTTGCACAGAATCATAAGCATGAGATCAGCCCGCTCTATAGACAGCAGAGAAACAGGGAGGGCACAGAGACAATGATGGGCAGAATGCTTTTGTTCATGTATTAACAGCTTTTTCAGCTTCACTTACAAATCTCCAACTATAATCAGTCCATTTTAATGATGGTATGCACATACACACATGCATACATATTCTCACACACACACACACACACACACAAAAGTGTTACAACCTTGTCCCATCAAGTAAATTACATGCCTCTCTGTTCACCCCCAGAGGTCATTCACCCTCATGGCCTGTTGGGCAACAAGCTGTTCAGCTAATCAGCGGAGAGCCTCTTCTCTCCAGGGAGAGACATATGGTGAACAGCACTGTGACATCACAACAAATAACTACTACTGTGACATCACAAAAGAGGCTTTGCAGTGGCGTCATAAATCTCTTTGTGACCACATCTGGCTCCACGATGGAGGTCTACTGCCAAAATGGCTGGAGCGTCTGTATATACAACTCTAAGGCCAGAGGAAAGTGTGGGGATGATGGCCGTGCTCAGTAAAACACTAAGAGTACAGCCATGCTACTTAAAACAGTCTTAGATTAGTCTTACATGCTTTTTTAGAAAAACATAGGTTAAAGAAAGAAAGTTTATCTAAGTCTAAGGTGTTAGTGAATTAAGTGAGAATCGAAATAATGTATAAAATGTTACTGAGTAAATTAAATAATTGAAACTTACATACCCCTACCTACTTTTAAAGAGATACCAACACACACATATCACTCACATATACATATATCAACACTTATACATTCATAGCCTTAAATAGTACATACAGTACATACACATTTCAGAGAGTCAAGCTGTACTCTAACAAAAGTTGTACTAAACTTACTAAACAGGTTTGTGATCATATAATAGAAATGTTAGGATAATATGATACTAAAGCACAACATCTGACATGATAAGGGCTTTATAAGGTGGTTCCTGGATCCTAAGGCTCTTTGAAGGGGTCCCTGTGTCAAAGTCTAGTTTAAAGACCTGATATTTAAGTTTTGAACTTATAAAGTATTGTTGCATATTCCTTTAACTGATGTGTTATTATTTGGGGCCAGGCAGTATTCACAGAAAGGCTGTATACACTACATTGCTCAGAGAGTGTAAGGAACAGGGGGGTTAATGGGGCCCAGCAGCTTATTTTTGCCCCATGGCTCCCTTGTTGGTTAATCTGGCCGTGCTAACTCCACTTGCTATGATGCATACTAGGAATTTGTTTTTTGCTTTATTACAGCCTTAGTTAAATGGGCAGTGAATTAAATTCATGTGCTTCGAGCACAATTTGGCAACATAGCTATTAAACTTTCCTCATGGTGTGAAAAATCTTGGTGAAAATATCCTTAGAGTGCACAGGGTGGGTGAATTTACTTGTGTTTACACTCCTTGGCATAAGTAAAAGTGACAAAGTAGATTATTTCTAAATTGCTCATTTAATTTTAATTTACGTTTCCTGTCACACATTTAACTGTCTTGTCTTGAGCTATAAAGTCAATGTAATCAGTGTAGATGTGCCAGGGTTACCTCATGCTAATGGCCTTTGTTGTGTAGTGTAGCCTACTCTTTGAAACAACAACCTTGGCATGAATGTTGCTTGGCTAATACTCACAGTGGAACAAAGTAACCACTTACACAAAGGATGCAGTCATCTGAATGCAATTATTTTAATGGATTTGTCCATATTTATAAATGCTGATAATGTTTCTATCTTCAACAAGTGTTATATTTAGCTGCCTAGCAAGCCGCTGAGCAGCTTTGGCTGGTGAAAACAGATTTTACAGACTAAATATAACTTGTGTCAGGTCCTTCAATAAACCTGCTACAAATGCTGCTGCTGGTGAATAAATATCTGGAAAGCTGTTTGACATAGTCGTTCTTACTGTGCCATTTTAACCTAATCTTTACTCAACTTCAATTTGATCTATATTGGACTTTTCAAAAACAAAGTGCTTTACAAAAGATAAACCATAGAAATTCATGGATCAGAGTGAACTCAAATATTATATATTAACAAATGCAATTAAAAGAAAGCAACAGAAGTACAGACATAGTATAAAACAATTTAAGAACAGTCAAGTCTCAAAAATTTGTTTTTTAAAGACATTTTTATTATAGCAGAAGGCTGGAGGTGAGCCTTCCGGATGCTTTCTCTTATTGCCGCAGAACAACACAGGGAGGCTCTAGCCCCTTTTATACCGCCTATTCAAGGCGGGAATATTGTGTCATTATTCCACCTCGCCGTCTGTATAAAATGTACAAACATGGAATGGGGGGGGGGGCATTGTTGTTCTGCCGTTAAGCTAGCAGCAGAGGTAGTAAAAGAGCCAAATCACCGTCTGTGTAAAACTGGGGAGTTGGCAGGACGGGACATGGGTGAGACGTTCTGATGATGTGTTATGTGTGCGACCCACCACCGGGGGATTTTAAAAGCAGCTAGCAGCAGTCAGCAGCTAACTCAAAGAAGAAGTTAGCAGCTAACCTACAGCAACCGAAAATGTCTGCAAATTGAGGGGACAACGAGGTCCAGGAGCTCCTTCCCCTCCGAGCAGAGGACAAGATCAACGACGCATATGTTATACATCACACTAGACGCCGACACTGACACTGTTGTGTTACCCGGCTCCTTTCTCACCTCTGCACAGCTGCCCAATCACGTCGTGAAGTTGGTGTGAATGTTGGATCGTCAGTTTTGGAGTAACAGGTGTGGGGGAAGGGGCTTTCTGAAGCCATCTGACCATCCAACAAGCACTTCTGATGGAGTATACTGGCCATTAATGATCACTCCATTTGAAGACACAGAAAAAATAGACAGCATACATTTTGGACATTGATTGCGATATCATGTGCAGTTGGGCAGGCTTAGTTCTGAGTGAAGTAAATGAAAGTGATGAAGGGAAAGTGAAGTGATAGCCTCCTTGTCTTTATGGGCAGCTGGACTTTCTATTTCAAGTGAAAAACACAAATGCTACACATAAGAAGTTTGTATCATCTCACTATTCTGACTGAAAATTAACTTAAATTAGGACAGAAAAAAATTCATCATTTTAAAAAGAAATTAATGTGATTAGAGTGATTTGACTGTTTAAATGTGTCCTACTACACAGCTGTAGCCTCAATCAATAATTCATTACTTGTTTCACGTGTATACACATGTTAACCACAAGGTAATCTGACTGACTGTCCAATCCATCATTGTTCATCTCTCAGGCTGTTCCTGACAAACCATTATGCCAGTTGCTTTCACTGGTCTCATCACAGGATGCAGCCTAATTACAAATCTGTAGCTTGAACTGCCTGCTGAATGGAAACCACGTTCCATAAATAACTAACTACATCCAATTTTCACTTGATAAGCAAACAAATACGACTTGGATGGGAGGAGAGTGATTCACTGGGCTGGATCCAGGCTATGGCAGCTTGTTTCGGTGAGTGAATCCCTGGATTGCTGTTAGAGTAAATGCAACTCAATAAGCCTGAATGGGAAAATCTAAGTGAAAATTCTCCACATCTATGAGGAACATCTGCTGGGTCACTGAAAGACAAGTTATGTAACTAGTGTGCTAATATTTAGTTATTTCATGTGGTTCATCTATAAAACATGCCGCCCTCTCAACACTTCTAAACAAATGTAAATTCCCAACAGGAATCTCCCTCCTTTGCTGTGACATTGCTCCTTGTTTTCTGCTCCCTGTCAAGCCCTCTGTTTGATGATTCTGATCAAATGGATGGTGCAAAGAATCAGCCTGATGAAGTTATTAACATCAAATACAGTGTGTTGTTTTTCTCTATTTCACATTCATTGTAGGCTGTGTCTGTGTTTGTCTGAAATGGGACTGTATGACAGGCCATAGAAAACAATGGTGAAGTTTTACAAAAATTAGGACTTTGATGCAGTTCAGTCGAAAAAATGTGGGTAGACTTTTGGGGTTCAGCAGCACCACTTTCAAATCTGTGATAAAAATATTCTGAACTCCAGGTTCACTTACCAGCTTTTTCCAAAGTTTTCTACCTTATCAAGAAGTCAAGTCAATGTCAAGAAGAGTTCAGTGAATATAAGCAGTGTCCGTGTTCAGTGGCTGCTTCCTACTGTACCAAGGCTTGTCCTTCAGTGGAGGACTTGGGACTAAGATTAGCTGGCCTTCCTAAATGAGACGTTCTTTAGAGGATTCACTACAGCACCATCCCGAACCACCCCTGCCCCTGCCTCCCACCAAAACCAATGGTACGTTTGGGCGATCATCAAATGGCTAAGGTTGGAATTTTCCATGTTTACTGTCACAAAGTTGCCCTCAAATGTCAACCAGAAATGGTAAATACCAGTGGTCAGCTCAGGCAAGTTCTACGATACACACGATATATGTGTTTGTTACTTGAGAGTAACACATAGTGGACAATTGCCAAAAACCATGTAGACTTCCAGGTTAATAATGCATTTATCCAGATAAACTCAATTTTTCTATAATAAAGTGAGTGAATAATTGTAATAAGTTAGTGATTGTATATCCAGGCAACTATAGAAAATGAGAACATTGTGAATAATGCTGATGAAGACCATAAGATGCAGTTGAAAGCTCTGGGCAAAAGCAGATTCTTTTTTGTCTTTCACACTCAAGAACAGCAAAGTTTCTGTCAAGCTTCCATTACAATATTTACATCCAACACTGGCCTTTGCATTGGTCAATTCATGTGACGTATTGTAACTGACTGTGACAATCATGGGGTAAATACTGTACAACATGGTCACGTGACCATCAGCTTTTAAAATTGATGAGGTCACCCAAGTCCACCATTAATCAAGTGATCAGCATGCAATGGATTGTGGGATACTGAGGGCAACAAAGGATATATTGGACAATGTCAACCAAAACACATTTAGTCATGACATGCTATGACATGAAATAAAAATTAATTTGGTGAAATTAATTAGCCAAAAAGCATTATTTTACGCAATCATAACCCATCGTGATCATGATCATAATTGCTTAGCAGATAAATAACAATATGTGTCAATGCAAATTTCCAACATCTTTAGTTTCCATTAGACCACAGCTGCTTTTTGGCCTAAAACTGTTCTTTTCCTGATTCTGACGTTTACCAGACACTATTATTTCAGACACTAATGTCCACCATCACTTTAAGTCTTGCCAAAAACACATTTTTGTGGAGTGACTTGTAGATAACAGGACCTATTATCCAGATCACAGTTGAAAGCCATACAGTCGGTGAGCAGGAAATATTCAGCTAACAGCATGTACTCTGAAGGCATTAATTACAATAATTGACTTGTTCTTGACTCACAGTGTAAGACAGCTTCATATTGTAGTGAATAAATACTTGAACATTCCAGCAGTTATGTCACCTCAGGTCAGTTATTGTAGAGCATTTTGGGTGTGACAAAGTTGGCAGCAAAGACACAAACAGAAAGTGTGCCATATCCCAGCTCAGTGGGGAGACAAGTCCTAATTGTGCCTGTGTGAGGTATACATGCTTTGACACATTGTGGCTTAGCCGCTGGAGCAGTTGTTTGCAGCTATGCTTCGTCTTTATTCTTATCTGAATCATTCGCACTGTTTGACACATTTTCATTTGTCTTTTGTTTTTTCTCATATTCAGGTGATTGTAGATTGTAGATATTGTCACAACAGTAAAATTATAACATCCAAACTAGGACTATTAAATTCCAGTTTATGGACCACTTTTCTGACATTTTCAACTTTTCACTTGGAACTTGTCTTATTTTTGTCCACCACTGAATGTTGACCTCTTGAAAACATTTCAAAGTTGCATCCACTTTGATCCCATTTCGCCATAGTACTACAAACAATGTCAGGGATTCTACTGTTGAAAACCGGAGCTTTCAAGAATAAAGTCAGAATTTTTAGAATTCTTTTTTCACTAAATCTTGTAATTTCAGTTTTAAAAAAAAGTCATTTTACACAAATATATATTCAAGAAACAGTTGTTATATTTTGGATTTAAAGTTGTAATATTGCCAGATAATCTTGTAACCATCACAAAACCCTAACACAAGACAAGCCAGAAGACCAGTGATGCTATAACAACAGCATTTAAACTAAACTTAACTTAAAATAATTAGTATCCTTTCATTTTTCAGACCATACAGATGTCCCAAGGATGCCCTTTGGTTATATTAATATTTTGCAGAGTAGGTAACCAGTCTAGCTAGCATGTCCAAATACCGGCTGGCAGCTTGACATACTTTTGTATGGTGTCCTCTGTCAACTTTAACGGAAAAAGAATGTCAAGAAGGGCTGAATTCGATTGTGAAATCATCAGCTTTCCAACACCAAATTCAGAATCCCTCATCTTTATACCCTTTTTTAGCCACACTATCAGATAAAAAGTGGACACTTTGACCAGCACTTCTCAATCTCAACATCTACTAGATGAATTGGCACAATAAACAATGTATCCTTATGACTTTAGTGATTCTCTGACTTTTTATCTTGTGGAATTGTGTCCTGAGTCGTACACATCTGGTCTGACGAGATTTCCAGTCTTTTCACTGGGATTTTTATCGGCAATTGCCACCACAAGAGTATGTGTAATTAATTTATGCATATCTAAGAAGAGGTGACTATGAGTCACATTTCATATACACATGGATATTTACATGTCAGATTATTATACCAAAGTGAGTATGAACAAAGTGGAAGCATAGAATACCGCTAGAGTGAGACTGAAAGCTGGCATCAAGGAGGCAAAGCGGAGTCATGAGGACAGACTGGAAAGAGACCTCAACACCAACAACACTAAAGATATGTGGTGAGCAATCCAGACCATCACAGTCTACAAAAGCAGGAGCGCCCCCATCATGTGTGAGGCCATGTCGCCAGATGAGCTTAACACATTTTATGCTAGCTTTGATCTTCTCAACAAAGTCAGTTGTCAAGTCTTCTGGATGGGATGCCATCTCCACTGCCCTCCACTCAGTCTTCACACACCTTGAAAAAACACCTACATCAGAATGATGTTTGTTGGTTTCAGCTCAGCATTCAACACAATCTTCCCCATGAAACTGATTGGCAAACTTAGCACTCTGGGCTTAAGTACTACACTCTGCAACTGGATATTGGACTTCCTCACAAACAGACCCCAGACAGTTCTGATTGGCGGTCACACCTCCTCCACTCTAGTGCTGAACACTACAAACAACAATGAGAACTCATATCAGGAGGAAATCAACAATCCTACAGAGTGGTCCACAGAGAACGACCTACTGCTCAATGTCAGCAAAACCAAGGAGGCAAAGACACACACTCCTGTCTACATCAGTGGAGCTGAGGTGGAGCAGGTGAACAGTTTTAGATTCCTGGGAATCAGCAAGAACCTGTCATGGACATCACACATCTCCACACTGGTAAAGAAAGCTCAGAAACGAGGAAACTTAAGAAGGCAAAATTCCCATGCCAAGTTCTTGTTACCTTTTACAGAGGAGCAATAGAAAGCATCCTGACTGGAAATATTACAAACTGGAATGGGATGTGCACAGCCCAGGGCCAGAGGGCTCTGCAGCGGGAGATTAAAACCGCCCAGAACATCATGGGTACCCATCTACCGAGCATCAGTGATATTGGAGAGGTGAGGTGTTTGCGCAGAGCCCAAAGGATACTAAAAGACAATACCCACCCCAGCCACAGCCTGTTCACTCTGCTTCCGTCTGGCAAGCAATACAGAAGTATCCGCTGCCGTATCACCAGACATCAGAGCAGCTTCTTTCCTCAGGCTATGAGACTCCTCAACTCCACCTGATCCACCGCACTCCACCATAAATAAATGACATGGAACTTTCTGTTATGCTGGTTTTGCACAATATCATACCACTACCTTTGTATAATATATGTATATAAGCAGGCCCGGACTGGCCACCGGGAGAATTAGTGCTTTAAAAAAAGAAAACATGCTCAGCATGTCATAATATCACAACTAATCTTCCCGAGTTGATTCTATGTTTCAAAAACTAATAAATGGTTTCAACACTTAATCATGCTCTGTAGGAAAGCAGGAAAATCAAGACCTAATACTCTGTTCTGTCATATGGAAGTGATCCAGTTACTCAGAGCTACCAGAGCTTCTTAATGATCATCAAAGTCCAGTCAGAGCTCTGAGGAAATGCCAGGTGCAAAACAAACACTCTTAATTATGGAAGTACAACAGACTAACTCTTAAAACTGAGAACACTTGGCTGTTTTTAACTATTTTGGATGTATTATGAAGCAGTATAGTGTGTAGTAATAAAACTAAAATATATTTTACTGGCATAAACAGTAAACAGAGAAAATATTTCAACAAAATGTACAGTAGCTATACATGGTCTGTTATTAATGTGTGGAGATTGTGCCTGGGCTGATGTTAGATTCCCAGCCTGAATTATTATCCCAGTCTGCCCCTGTATATATTGTTATTATTATTATTATTATATTCTAATTTTAAATATTTGTATATATGCTCTGTGTGTGTAGCGTGAAGAGGGCTACAACTTTCATTTCATTGTGCAGCACTGTGTTAATAGAATAGTAGAATGTTAATTGAATGACAAATAAATGTACTTTACCTTACCTTAAGTCCTGCACTCATATTATATTGTATATTGTATATATATATATATATATATACAATATACAATATAATAAATGTATATTGTATATGTATTTCATTAGCTAGCTTTATACTGCTTTGTCTAGCTGATAATAATCTATAGTTGAGTTGGAGGGAGGAAGAAAAATAGGATGTCTTGGGGAACAACAAATAGTCGCCCTTTAACAAAGAATCACTTAGCAAATTTATTTCTGATCTCTGAAACATGACAGACACAAAGACTAAAAGATGAAATATTTTTCCATTAGATATTAAAATGTTTTTGTTGTTCTTAAACTTGTCCAGATCAAGTATATTCACGCACCATGATTAAAAATTAAAATAATATTTGTATTGGAAAGATTGATTATATAAACTAACCTAATATATTTCGAGATTATATGTAAGTTAACCTTATATATAACCAAAATTTAATGTATTTGGCATTTTGGTAATTTTGTGCTCTTGTGTGGTTTATGTTCCTGACTGAAAAGATATAGGAAGGTGAAGAGAAGGAAAGGAAACAAAAGGAGAGGCAAAAGGAGAGAAGAGCAAGAGGACAAGAAAAAAAAATAAGAAAAGAGACAGGAGAAAGGAGACATACATTCATACACAGAAAATATGTGTATGAATGGACACACACAGCACAAGCACTCATTCACACACACACACACACACACACACACACACAAATACATGCAGTGGATATATATATATGTGTGTGTGTGTGTGTGTGTGTGTGTGTGTGTGTGTGTGTGTGTGTGTGTGTGTGTGTGTAAATCTTAATTAATGTTATGTTAATGTTCATATAACTGTTATTGTGTACTGTCCAAATATTTGGACAAATTATGTTTTGATGCTTTGGCAAAATTGTTCTTGAAAATTTCATGTCAATAAAGCCCTTTGAATTGAATTGAGAAAAAAATATAGCGAAGACAAGAAAGTACACCTGGATATAGAAATTGTAATGCTGCTTTGGTTTAAGGTAAATATACGTTTGTCTATGCATGGTCATATGGCAATTTCAATATTCAAGACATGAAATATGCCCTTAAACTTGATTTTGAGTATATTTCTGACTGAAAAAAATGTATATGAATTTAAAGAAGTAAGTGGACCACCAACGCCATGTGACAGGCCACACAGGCCTTTCTCTCTCCTTCTGTTGCTTTCTGCAGGTGTTTCTGCCTCCGGAGCTGTAGAGTCTGGATCTATGGTTGCGGCCACCTGCTGCCCCCGTGCTCCTCCTCTGCACCCGCTGCTGCAGTTGCTGTTGCTATTATTATTAGTATTGCTGCTATAATGTTGCTCTTAGTATTATTTCTGTTGGTGTTAACATCCATACCATTACCACAACCATTGCGTTACATCTCTGTGTGAACTGTATTGTGCTGCTGTATGTTCTCTTTCCTCCTGCTCTCTCTCTCCCGCTCCCCCCGTCCCCCTTCAACCCAACCGGTCGAGGCAGATGACCGCCCACCTAGAGCCTGGTTCTGCTCGAGGTTTCTACCTGTTAAAAGGGAGTTTTTCCTTGCCACTGTCGCATAGTGCTTGCTCATGGTGGGAACTGTTGGGTCTCTGTAAATATAAAGAGTCGGTCTAGACTTGCTCTATTCGAAAAAGTGCCCTGAGATAACTTTGTTATGATATGGCGCTATATAAATAAAACTGAACTGAACTGAACAGGAGGGGGAAGTAGGAAGGCTCACTTCAAGGTAGGCAGCCAAACATTTTGGGTTCCCGACGTCCAGCCTGGGTGACCGAGTCAGAGCAAGGTTGACCTCTGGCTGTGTCCAAGGTTGGCCACACTCTGGCCATCTGCAACCACCGACACCCGGATGCACCGAAGACCACACTTGGCCAGATGTGGTGGATCAACTTTATGAAGTGGCACCACCATTGCTTTACTGCCCTGACCCCAGACATAAATGACCATGGGAGAGCATCCTGTGCCAAGAAGGGGCCCCTCACTGCCACCATGGAGGAGCACGTGTTTAGGGAGAAGCCCGTCCGATGGGATTTCAGCCAGACCATCAGGCGAAAAGTCATTGTGCCCTGGGGGAGTAAGGCCCAGGGAACCAGGGACCACATCACCGGTCTGGCCTGCTTCAAGGCGGTTGGGGAGGATGTACCCCACTTTCATCATCTAACCAGGGGGCTCCTGATGCCCTCTATGGGAAATCGTCAGCAGAGTACATGGGCAGGGAGCTGTTTAAGAAGTGGTTTGTGGTGCGCTGTGCAGGACTGCTGCTGCTCACCAGTCCCACCTGGATCAAGAGCTGGCATTTCAGGTACATTTTTCAGTCACACTTCTATTTTAAACAATCCAGCTCCCATGTAACACAAACGGACGACTGAAGTTGCTACTGGCCTGCTACTATGCTGCTCACGCTACACACCTGTGTAGACATGGTATTGTAGAGCCGCTAGCTTGGCTCTTGTTGATGAATTTACAAAAATACTTCTTGCTGGAGATTCTTCCTTACTCTTTACATTCTCAGTTTCATAGTTAGCCTCGTGGCTATGTTGTGTATGGGTCAGGAGACACGGGGAAGACTGACAGACACTGATTAGTCTTTTTTTATATAAATTTCATGACGTAGACAGGTCCCCCACCAGTTGACTCTACATCAGCATTGACCTTGCAAGGTTCAGGGCTGATTTATATATATACATGTATAACCTTTGCATGGACTGTATACAGCCATACAGTGCAGTCCAAAAAAACTAAACAGTGTGCTAAAAGTGACTCAACAGTGCATAGAGCTATAAAGTTGGAAGAATTGTCAGTGGATTTGGTGCTACTGTTTACCTTTCACATTACACAATTCAGAATCAGAATCAGAATCAGAATACTTTATTGATCCCCTCAGGGGAAATTATGCGGTTACAGTCGCTCACATGTATAGAGCAGTACTAGTAGAAAGGAAATAAATAAATGAAATATAAATAGACATAAAATATAAGTGTAAAATACAATAAGTACAAATAAGAAAAAATTGCTATTATAAAGAGAAGGTTATTGCACATAGTTATGAATACTATGAATACGTTATTGCACGTAATTATGAATACTATGAATAAGTTATTGCACTTAGTTATGAATACGTTATTGCACATCATGAGTCTGTAAATGAGTTCTGCTCAGGTGTCTGACACTCTGAGGGAGGAGTTATAAAGTTTGATCGCCACAGGCAGGAATGACTTCCTGTGGCGCTCTGTGGTGCATCTTGGTGGAATCAGTCTATCACTGAAAGTGCTCCTGAGTTTGAACAGCACGTTGTGGAGTGGGTGGGAGGTGTTGTCCAGGATGCTACGTATTTTAGACTGCATCCTCCTCTCTGACACCGCTGTCAGAGAGTCCAGCTCCACCCCAACAACATCACTGGCCTTTCTGATCAGTTTGTTGAGTCTGTTGGAATCCGCCACTCTCATCCTGCTGCCCCAGCAAACGACAGCAAACAGGAGAGTGCTGGCCACCACAGACTCATAAAACATCCTCAGCATCGTCCTGCAGATGTTGAAGGACCTCAGCCTTCTCAGAAAATAGAGGCGGCTTTGTCACTTCTTGTACAGGGCTTCAGTGTTTGTAGACCAGTCCAGTTTATTGTCAATGTGCACTCCCAGGTACTTGTAGGCCTCCACAATGTCCACACTGACCCCTTGGATGGAAACGGGGGTCACTGGAGTCTTTTTCCTCCTCAGGTCCACAACCAGTTCCTTTGTCTTTGTCACATTTAGTTTCAGGTAATTATCCTTGCACCATGTGACAAAGTTTCTCACCACTGTCCTGTACTCAGCCTCCTCACTGTTACTGATACATCTGACCACAGCAGAGTCATCAGGAAAACTTCTGAAGATGGCAGCACTCTGTCTGGTAGTTGAAATCAGTGGTGTAAATGGTGAAGAGGAAGGGAGAGAGGACTGTCCCTTGTGGGGCCCCGGTGTTGCTGACCACCCTGTCGGACACACAGTGCTGCAGGCGCACGTACTGTGGTCTTCCAGTCAGGTAGTCAACGATCCAGGACACCAGTGGGGCATCTACCTGCATTGCTGTCAGCTTCTCATCCAGTAGAGCCGGCCTGATGGTGTCGAATGCACTGGAGAAGTCAAAGAACATGACCCTCACAGTGCTCGCTGGTTTGTCCAGGTGAGCATAGACGCGGTTAAGCAGGTAGATGATGGCGTCCTCTACTCCAAGTCAGGGCTGGTAAGCGAACTGTAAGGGGTCCAAGTGTGAATTGACCATGGGCCGGAGCTTTTCCAGGACCAGTCTCTCCAGGGTCTTCATGATGTGGGAGGTCAGAGCCACCGGTCTGTAGTCCTTCGATCCACTGGGACGTGGCGTCTTAGGCACAGGAACGAGGCAGGACGTTCAACATCACGGGGACCCTTTGAAGATTCAGGCTCATATTGAAGACCTTCTGAAGTACTCCACCAAGCTGGAGGGTGCAGGCCTTGAGCACCCCGGGGCTGACACCATCAGGGCCTGCAGCCTTTCCTGAGTGAAGTCTCCTCAGCTGTCTGCTCACCTGGTCAGCTGTGAAGCTCATCGCGGAAGTTTCCAATGGGGGAGGAGTGGAGCCATCGTGCTGCAGAGGGCAGCTGGTGGGGGAGCCAGTGGGGGGAGGAGTAGGACCCTCACCAGAGGGTGGGGAGCAGCAAGGAGGGGGAGGAGGGGGTAGTGGAGGTGAGGGTGCTGCATGGCAGATAACAGAAGAGTCAGGTGGGGGCAGGGCAGATGCCGCTGTATCAAATCTGTTGAAAAACAGATTGAGTTCATTGGCCCTGTCCACACCACCATCAGTCCCTCTGCCGACCGGCCTGAAACCAGTGATGGTCCTCATGCCACTCCAGACCTCTCTCATGTTGTTTTGCTGGAGTTTCCCCTCCAGCTTCCTCCTGTACTTCTCCTTGGCCTCTCTGATCTTCACCCTCAGGTCCATCTGAATGGTCCTCAGCTCCTCCCTGTCCCCAGCTCTAAAAGCCCTCTTCTTGGCATTCAGGATGGCTTTAATGTCCTTTGTTACCCACGGCTTGCTGTTCGAGTAACAACGGACAGTCCTTGTTGGGACAATGGAGTGCACACAGAAGTTAATGTAGTCCGTTACGCACTCTGTGAGCCTATCAATGTCCTCACCCTGTGGCTCACAGAGTGCATTCCAGTCAGTCACCTCAAAACAGCCCCTCAGTGACTCCTGGGTCTCTTCTGACATCCCCTGTTATGTTTAATGTTACTAATATCAAAACATTGCATAATGTAGCTTTAATAGTACTGGATTGGGCTGGTCTCAGACTTGACTTGGTGTTGAGGGACTCTCATTGGACCTGGTCTTGGACTTTACTTGGCCCTTGTACACAGGTCTCTCGTGGCTGCTGATTTTTGCTTCTTGGAAGGTGTTTGTTACATGGTAGGACTCCACTGACCCTTTCAGTGTTGGCTTCAACACGCCATCCTGTCATCCTGCATCTTATCACTGCTGCTCAGGTGAAAAACGGAGAAATAATCAGAGAGGAGTGAGAGGAGGGGGTGCAGATCCATGTGAGCCTGAAATAACCAGATATTGTTACCAAATCTCACAAACAATTTCACATGAAATTTCTCCCACTCAACCTCTCCCTATCTCTCATACCTACACCTCTCATTTTCTCTCGTACCCTTTGTCTCTACCCATCCATCTCTTGTTCCTCTCCTCACCTCTTCCCTCCTCCCTCTCTCGCTCTCTCTCCTTCCTCCCACCGCCTCTGAATATCTCTCTCTCCTCTCCAGGTTGCCCTCCGCCTCCTCCCGTCTTCCTCTCGTTACCATTTTATAGGCTTGTTAGTTCCACTTGAAATGCCAAATGACAAACAATCTAAACCCAGTGAGCTGCTACCTTGCTGCCCTCATAGAGCTGCAAGCAAACAGGATATGAGCTAAAACACTCACACAGTCCGCCCCCTCCCGCCCACCATAAATCCTCATATAGGATTTAGACACTGTACACATGAGCTGTGTAATGACAAACACAAAGTAATTTTTAACCTTTGAATTCACGGTGTGAAGAGGTAGTGAACAGGGTTAGATCAGCTGCAGTTGCTACAGTGTATTCTACCTTTCATTTTTAAGTTTGATTGATTCCTTATTGTGGAAATATATTTGAAATAATTCTCGCAATACAATTTATATTTGTATTTATCAGTATATTTTCTTATTATGCTGTGATTCAGTGTAGTTTTAGTGTCCCTTTATGGTCAAAATGCTTTTTTAGAGGCTTTTCCATCCACACAACAATTCAATACTGTGCAATATAGAATTGTCAAATTGTACAATATTAAAGCTTGTGGAGTTTTCATAACAAAAGTTATGTTTACATTCAGTTTTATTCACCAAAACCTATTTTTAAGTATTTTAAATCCATTATTTGATTACATCCATGTTTACTTGCTAGCAGTCTTCTTCTTTCCTGCCTTTGTTGTTGCGGAATAGTGTGGTACCATTGGCAGGAACGTGTATTGCACGCGCATGTGCGTCCTTGTGCGCGTGAACGAGATAAACAAAATGGGGACCCACCCATAGAGAAACAGCTCCATAGCGCTAGTAGAGGTCAGAAACTCCACAGGGATCATTAAGTATCACCACCAAATGTGAGTTACACTGCTGTATCAACTGCTTCAGTCCAAAAAGAATGTCATCATAAACAGTCGTCAAGAGCAATACTGGGCAAAGTTTGTGGTTAGGTGTGCCAAGCCATAAAAACTTGGAGATTGTTGCAAGGCAATAATTAGAAAAAACATATTTCCATTTTTACTTAAAGGAGCAATCTTTCCAAATGTTATTGGACAGAATGGATCAAATTCTGACAACACAAAGTTGTGACACCTGAGCATTATTTAATCACAGGTTTCCCATACAGATTGTATATGGGAAAAAGTATTTTTGTGCCAGTGTGCATGTTTCACATGATGCTGCACTACCAAGTGTGGCTACTACACCAAATCGCCTTACAGCCCAGAGCTCATCCTGGGGGCTCGATGCCAACAGCCTAACAAGCACTGCTCAGCACACGACTGTATAGGTTTGAACCTAGACTATATATAAAGATGGACGGCATGACAGCTCCCAAAAGTGAAGCCAAAACATCTTGATCGCCCCCTGGTGTCTGGCTGCAGTGTAGGTCATAAACCCCGCCCCCTCCATGTTAGCGGACGGGCCATGGACCAAACTGCTGAAAAATCAAAGTGCACGTCAAATAAAATGTTCCCAAAGATGGTTTCTGTCATTTTAGGTAGTTCTTATCACGGTGATGTTTGTTCAAGTGTTCATTTTTCTTATAAGTTTGGTTTGAATTAGTTATTAGTGGAAGAAGTCCTGCAGATGGTGGTCACCCGTCTGCCAGGGGTTTTTCTGGACATCATCTGGGACGTCTAGGAACCAGGACCTGGGTGGCAGATTAGAGACAAATACCCTGACCCCTTTAACAACTATGTTGGCTACAAGGAAGCACAATTTAGGTGAAATTAAAAACTGTCATTGTCCCTGCATGTGAGTTCATTACCTCAAAGAAAAACTACATTTTATTTTTTTATACAAGCTCATTTATTTTATACCAGTACACATTTTTTCAGTGTCTTATTTTTTTTTTTTTTACAAATTCTACAATGTCATATTAATTTGTTTTATTAATTAATACGTTTTTCAAAAGGCATTTATAATAAACAAACTACTGGTACTGTAAACCACACTCTCAGGACTTCTTTCTTTTCTTGCTCCCATTGTTGTCATTGCTCATGTAGCTGAGGTCATGTCCTTTATGGAGAGAAAGAGAGAAAAAAGCAAGAATTAGAACCTACACAACTGACAAGTCAACCAGCAGGTAAATTCATTACATGGGTATACATCAGCAGAAATGTATCAAGTATAAGCATGGGTGTCATTTTGGCAGGGAAAAAAATCAGGCTGATGATATCCAATGAAATGAAATGACTTTACAGTGGCATATAATGCACAGAATAGGAGATTGAGCATAAGAAGTAACAAACTTGTCTACAGTATTGGAGATAAATGCATCTTGACATTACAGGGCATGATTTGTAGGCCTGACTTCTCTATGAATCATAATCAAACACAGCGGCTCCTTGTGATAGATCAGATAGGACGTTATTTTGATAGAGATAACGTTAGTGAGCAAGCTAAGAGAGTCTGGATGAATTAGCTGACATTATCAACTCTAGACAGTATTTTGCTATGTTAGCTAGTTAGCAGTTTGTCCGTGTTGCATGGATGTATTAGAAGGTCTTTTACATCTATGCCGTTGCCATGTTAGCAAATAATCTAACGTTAGCTAACACTGTCCAGCTAAAATTACAATATATTTCACATGCTTTGCAGTAACGTTAGCTCACCTGGTCATTTGTTGACGTTAGCAGACTCAATTTCTAATCTAACGTTAGCTACTGTGAGAAGCTTCTTCTTCTTTTGTTTTTATCGTGGCTGTTGGGGAGCTGAACTCTGACCTGTAGCTGAAGAGAGGCCAGGCACTCAGGAGCGCATATTACATCACAAAATCCAACCCGAGTCCTTTACATAGAAATCAGTCCACAGGCTGCTATAAGCAACCGAGAAAGTTGGGAAAGGTCTCATTTTTTAAGTTACATTACAGTCCGTTCACACACAGGCAATATAAAGTGATTAATACATGTAAAACGTTACATACAGCACCTTAAAAAACAATGAATACTTTGAAATCCCCTTTACCAGATCAAGTTCTTAATTGATATATATGCAAAGCCCTAAAGGTCTTTTCAGTTGATGAATTGTCAACAGTTTACAAATCATTCTGTTTAAACATCATACGTATTTAGGAGGGAGATTCAAATGATGTGGCTTGACATAAGTTTAGGAGCAAAATCATTTTTTTTCCTGTGATACTTAAGGAATTTCTATTTTGTATTTTTTTTTGTTTGAAAAACATTTATTTTCAAGGCAGCAGTGGATTCCTCGAATATCAAGATCAAACCTTTATTATTATTATATTAACTGACAATCAATGACACTGACACTGAGGGTTGATGGTCAATGGTAATAATATCAGGGACGGACTATGGGATTAACATGATTCTCCTAAATTTCTTCCTCTGAGAAATAATTAATAATGCTGCTGAAGAACTTGAAATGTATTGTTTGTTTACTTCTATTTAATGCTGCCATTAGAGACTCAAGATAACTTTATTGTCAACCCATAAGTACACAGTAGGGATGTTTATCTGGGGCCAATGGTGTTACATTTAACTTTTAACCAGTGCAAAACAAGACAGTCAACACACGGTGCAGAAGGACAACATAAGGTGCCTAGACAGACACAAAAACAAGTGCAAAACAGTGCAAAAGACAGGACAAAACAGTGTAAAGAGCCAGTGCAAAAATGTAGAATGTAAATACTGGAAAGAAATGGCTATTTCTAAACACTAACCATTGTGCATCACCTGAAATATAATGTGTGTATGCTGGTGTTTATAGATTTGTCTGTTTGATTGGTTATTTTATGTGTAATGGATGCAATGTTGTATCATAGAGAAATTACGCAGTAATACGTGTCCAGCCCTCAGTTAAGCATGGTATGAAATGTTGGATGGGAAGTATTATAAAAAAATCTAGAGATGTGAACCATAAAAAACATGTGAGTACTTCTCCTTTATCAAACATCTGCTGTTACTGTGTTTTGCCTTGGTGAGTGACTGTTCCATGCTACTATCAGAGCCATCAGCACCCTGTCTGTGTGCCTGTGTCTGTGTGTGTGTGTGTGTGTGTGAGTGTGTGTTGGAAGTGTGCTTGTTTTCTGTGGTGGGGGGGCGTGTGGTGGGGTGAACAAACATGTCCTTTTGAGTCAGTGCTGCAGAGCTAATATTGACCAGCACGCCCGGCGACATGCAGCAGGTCAAATTAAGCACAGTAGCGACGGTTGCAGAGCACAAAGAGCCAATGACACGCCTTATCACCTGGGTGAATTAGCCTCCGTCTGTCAGACTGATCACGAACACACCACACAGTGAGAGAGGGAGGGAGAGACAGAGATGAACACATGCCTCACATATAAATGCTGCTGCTGTGCAGCATGTATATTTGGATCTGTCGCTTGTGTTGTATTTTAAAGAATACTCATTTCCCTTTTTAGGTGTTTTCTCTTTTCCGCCACCTCATGTACAGATAAGAAGACCTGGAAAAGGGGATTAACATGTCATATGGTAGTTATATGGTAGTTAAAGACATGCTGCTGGGCTGTTTTTTTTTCCTTTTTCATTTAGTCACCTTTGAAACAAGAATCCCTTAAAAATTATGAATTCACCCTTAATTTAGCCCTGAAAGCACAAAGTGTTTTAAGGGGTTTGGGTTTGCCTTTTTAAATTAATGAACAAATTCAGAGATCTCTGGCTACCAAACACCATAAAGTCAAACTGAACTTTAAACTCAGTATTGCTAAGAAATGAATATATTTCTCTTTGGCATAATAAGTTGGTCAAAAGGCTGCAATATCTGTGACTTCAGCTCTCCCTACCCCAGGGACGCTGGAAGTAGGGGTGCTGAGGGGGCTGCAGCACCCCCTACTGGAGGGGGGCTGTAACTGCAAGGCAAAAAAGTTTAATAAACAAAGCAAAAAAAACCTTCTATTTTGAGAGCAGCATTTTAGCGTAGGCAGTCTATAAAACATTGTTGTTCGGTAATTGGTTGAAATCCACCCTTTGTTATTATTTTTATGATATTTGATTTAATTTCTGAACATTCAATGGATTTTCTGTGTATCTGATGCACACACGCAGAGCACGTAGTTTGGCGCGAAGGATCATGGATATTAGTGACCAGTAATGGTGGGTTAGGTATCATTATTGCGCTTCACCATGTCTCAAAAAGAAGAATCTGTGTTCTCCGTTTTTTCTTGTTTCTGTCACAGTTTTGGTAGTTCGACATACTTCGAATGAGAGCAAGAGGATGTCTCTGTAGTAGGCTATACAGTTCAGGTGCCTTGTTCTATTGCTACCCGTATAGTCTGGCTGTAGCTCAGTCAATAATAAATCGTCTTCTGATTAGGAATAAACCTGCATTCCATCTTTGACACAGTATGTTGGTTTGCCGCCGTAGCGTAAAACGTTCTAAAACTGGTGTAAAATGCTGTTGGCCAGTAAAATTAATACAAAATCCATGAATGTTGGGCAGCATTTAATATGACGTCATTATATAGACTTTCTCTCAGCACCCCAACTCTGAATGCGTCCCTGCTCTACCCAGTGACTCTGTACATGACACCATGTCAGGATTTGAAGCACGCAGTAACGTACAGAGTGCTGACTTTGCTGATTCGTATTGTTTTGTTCAGTTCAGTTTAAAGATACGTAGTCACTGACTGTGCCGTTTGTTCACTTTTTTCTAAACTAAGCGATATCGCATCCCCGTTCAAATGCCAGTGAACACATCACATCATATCGCAGAGATGTTGAGCGCTGATTCTGACTGTCTTCAGTTCAGTAGTGCATTCAGTTTGTTGCTAGTTCAAGCTGTTATGTTCAGTTCAGTCCAAAACTGGGCCAATACAGGCTCTGTTCACAAGGTTAATAGCTCAGCTGCTGTCTTGTAATCTGCTTTTAACGAGCGAGTAACGTACTGTGTGCCAGGCTGAGCAGCACTCTCACCAGTGAGGAGCTTCACTGCTAACAGCTACTGATTCAGTGACAATGGTGATTCAGTGCAGACAGTTCAGTTAGAAGATTCTGTGTTAAAGATTCGTTCATACATGTACTGAACACCTCTATTTGAGCATCCGGTCATTTGCCATCAAATCACTAACGCTAGCTCAAGCCCCCTCCTTTCTGTGCTGGATGAACACAACATGTGTGGAGGAACTGCAGATGACTCAAAAAGTAATATCTAGTGGTAATCAGTGTGTAGTGGATAATCATGTAGTGTATAAATTCTATGTGTATATACATATTGGTAATATAATGCAATATAATAATCATACCACTCACACACACAATATAATGATATTACTCTAAAAAGCCATGTCTTGTGTATGCATGATCATGTGAAGTGCTGGAGAATGTTATTCAGACCTTTGTGTTGTTGTTTGACTTTTATTTCGAGGATGATTGTAATAATGTCAGAGTGACCTGACTTTGTCTCTGTACAAGAGCAATCTCAATAACAGAATGTCCTGCCAAAAAGTTAAGGGTCGTTTCCTGTAAAGTAAACACATATTTGAAATGGTTCCATAACTAGCAGAGGTAGGTGAAGTGAAATCTATCTGGCTAAATTGTTCCAAATAAGGAAATACAACAGTGTTGGAGAAACCCTGTAGAAAGAGCCCTGTCTTTCTACATTAAGTTTGACTTTGATAATGGCCATCAATAATATATTATTATATATATATAAATATATATAAATATTCTACAGATATCAGTATTGAAACTGATAGGTGTAATGTTGCTGGTATGATGTCAATATGACTATCAACAGATCATTTTCACTGTCTATTTTTGTTGAGAACCGCGCGCATCACACGGAAAAAATAGGCGAGACGCCAAATCTCTAGATGAAACGCGTCTCACGTGGGCTGTGTGGCTGCTCTGACCTGTTAACATGGACGCGAAATGAAAAGCAAGAGGTTCCGCAATGCACTCGCACTGCTCAGGTCGGTGGTGTGGCCCGGCCGTACTATTTCATTCATATGTATTTTCAATGTGTGCAGTGAAATGCAGGGGTGACAAACTTCAGAGGATGTGCTAAAAGGTTAATGTGCAATTATTATAATAATTAGAATAAGAGTAAGAAAGTAAGGATTAAAAAAATAAATAAAAAGGCTAAAATTTCAAAGATAAAAAAAAGTAATGTAATATAAATTCTAAAAAGTTAAAGTGCATAGTTTCACATTCGTATAGACTATATAATAAATAATAAATATGTATAAAATACAAAATATAAACTTAATACCAAAATAGGTCCTCTCAAATGTTGAATGTTGTAAAGGGACACACTCTTAAATCGCTAATGGTTGTGCTACATGAACACGGTTTCAACTAATATGACCAAAGAAAAGCCCAATATACAGTAAATATAGTCTATTTCATAGGAGAAAAGGCTGTTTGGGTCTACTGTCAAGCAGTAACTTCAAAATACTCCAAAGTGAAACATTACGTCAAGTCAGCTAACAATAACCCCACACGTAGAGAGAGGTTTGATTTTCCAGTCAATCATCAGCAGTGAACACGCCACATGCATGCTGTGAACAGCACAAAAGGCTCACAGGTGAAAGAAAGTGAGAAAATGACGGGCGATGAAAGTCACAGTAGTGAGTCAGTCTTATCATTTCCTTTAGTTACTTGAGGTAATATCTTGTTTCTGATGCTGACAGACAGTGCAGGGTACAACAGGTATAAGGCAGCAAAGTGTCTTTACTATATTCTGACTGATAGAAATTTAGAACATTAGAGATTCTAAAAGATTAAAAAAAGTTTGCCTTCTGACACATTAAGGTAGTTAAAATGTTTAACAGCAGGAAATGACAGGCTTGTGTTAACACTACCTGTCACAGTTTTTCTCTTTACACCAAGTCACTTAGCTCTGTTATTCACTCGCATGGCTTTTCCTACCACAGCTATGCAGATGACACTTTTTTCCCAGTCTGAAACCCAGGCAGCTCCAATCTCTGCATATCTGGCTGACATCTCTCAGTGGATGTCTACACACAACCTGAAGCTCAACCTCGACAAGACTGAGCTGCTCTTCCTTCCAGGTACGGCATCTCCCGTCCAAGACCTCTTCATTACCATTTAGAACTCTGTGGGGTCCCGAGGTCGGACTGCAGTGAACCTGGGTATGACACTGAATAACCAACTGTCCTTCACTGCCAACAACCCGCTCCTGCAGATTCATCCTCCACAACATCAGAAGGATACGTCTGTCCCTCACCCAGGAAACAGCGCAGGTTCTGTCGTGGAAAAACTGCCTTTGCTCTTAAAGTTGAACAAAAGACACATGAAACACTTAAAGGTCGTTGACAAAGATGTATTGTACAATAGGAGACAGACAATCAGAAGTCATCAGCTATCTCCAAGAAAAGATACCAGAACACAGTTTTTATAGTACTTCAGAGACAAAGAAACTTATTTTCATTGGCCATTGTACATGTTATATACACAGATCAGCCATAACATTATGACCACTGACAGGTGAAGTGAAGAACGTTGATTATCTCGTTACAATGGCACCTGTCAGTGGGTGGGATATATTAGGCAGCAAGTGAACATTTTGTCCTCGAAGTTGATGTGTTGGAAGCAGGAAAAATGGGCAAGCGTAAGGATGTGAGTGACTTTGACAAGACAAATTGTGATGGGTAGACGACTGGGTCAGAGCATCTCCAAAACTGCAGCTCTTGTGCGGTGTTCCCGGTCTGCAGTGGTCAGTACCTACCAAAAGTGGTCCAAGGAAGGAAAACCGCTGAACTGGCCACAGGGTCATGAGTGGCCAAGGCTCATTGATGCGCGTGGGGAGCGAAGGCTGGCCCGTGTGGTCCGATCCAACAGAAGAGCTACTGTAGCTCAATTTGCTGAAAAAGTTAATGCTGGTTCTGATAGAAAGGTGTCAGAACACACAGTGCATCGCAGTTTGTTGCGTATGGGACTGTGTAGCTGCAGACCGGTCAGGGTGCCCATGCTGACATGGCACCAGGATGCACTATGGGAAGAAGGCGGAGGCAGTGTGATGCTTTGGGCAATGTTCTGCTGGGAAACCTTGGGTCCTGCCATTCATGTGGATGTTACTTTGACATGAACCTACCTAAACATTGTTGCAGACCAAGTCCACCCCTTCATGGAAACGGTATTCCCTAATGGCAGTGGTTTGAGGAACACAACAACGAGTTCAAGGTGTCGACTTGGCCTCCAGATTCCCCAGATCTCAATCCAATAGAGCATCTGTGGGATGTGCTGGACAAACAAGTCCGATCCATGGAGGCCACACCTCGCAACTTACAGGACTTAAAGGATCTGCTGCTAACGTCTTGGTGCCAGATACCACAGCACACCTTCAGAGGTCTAGTGGAGTCCATGCCTCGATGGATCAGGGCTGTTTTGACGGCAAAAGGGGGACCGACACAATATTAGGCAGGTGGTCATAATGTTATGGTGTTTGTAGTTTGAACCTATAGGAACTTTCCAACCCATAACAGAACCCTCGAGTTACAGTCTGCCGAGCAGAAAACGTTTCCATATAAGGACCTGCATTCCACCACATAGCTGACCTTTTTGACCTTTTATACAAGAGTTCTGTTGCTCAGCATACACACATAGAAACCTAAAGACATGAAACTAGATAAGAGTTCAAGACTTTATTCAAGAAATGAATAAAACTGGAACTATTAACTAATTAAAGTAAATACACAAACATATAATTACTAAATATTAATAAGTATACAAACAAATAATTATGAATAGATGATTAAAATGTGAATAAATTATACGTTATAAGTTTACTTTCACAGTTCTGGTCCAGGCTCTTGTCATCTCGCACCTAGACTACTGTAACTGGCTCCTGGCTGGTGTGACTGCATGTGCCATCCGACCTCTACAGCTCATCCAGAATGCAGAAGCTCAGCTGGTCTTCAACATACCCAAGTTCTCCCACACTACACCCCTCCTCCGCACCCTGCGCTGACTACTGGTGGCTGCTCGAATCCAATTCAAGACACTGGTAAAAAAACTCTTTCTCTCTCTCTTAGTGTTTCTAAACATAGCACTTGAAGCAGTTCAGCATATTTGATGAAGTCGATGTACTTGCATGGTAATTTTTGGGTTGTATCCACATGGTTGAATGCACTCATTGTAAGTCGCTTTGGATAAAAACATCAGCTAATGTAAATGTAAAGTACTAATACTGATAAATATCAAGTATATCCAAATTCACATCTGATAGTTAATGATCTATTATCTAATGTGAAAATCATTACATTATGAATTATTTATGAGAATAAAAGCTTAGAAAGGGACCAGACTACACCAGTTTGCTAATAAAATTACAAATTTACAAGGAGTTTTTCATTTAAATCACAAATAGAAAGAAAATCCAGACCACCTCTTCTAACTCAAGAAACTAGCATACTTTTCTACACATAAGGCCTCTATTAATGGGCCAGACTAAACGGGGCAGCTGTGGTTCAGGAGGTAGAGCGGGTTGTCCATTGATTGATTGGTTGGCGGTTCGATTCCTGGCTTCTCCTGTCAACTTGCTCCCCCCCTCCCCCTTCAACCCAACCGGTCGAGGCAGATGACCGCCCACCTAGAGCCTGGTTCTGCTCGAGGTTTCTACCTGTTAAAAGGGAGTTTTTCCTTGCCACTGTCGCCTAGTGCTTGCTCATGGTGGGAAAGGTTGGGTCTCTGTAAATATAAAGAGTCGGTCTAGACTTGCTCTACTAGAAAAAGTGCCCTGAGATAACTTTGTTATGATATGGCGCTATATAAATAAACTGAACATGTTGAAGTGTCCTTGGGCAAGACACTGAACCCCAAGTTGCTCCCGATGGAGGCCAGCACCTTGCATAGCAGCTCCGTCACCATCCGTGTGTGAATGTGTGTGAATGGGTGAATGAGACCAATCTGTAAAGCGCTTTGGGAACCATTAAGGTTGAAGAGTGCTATATAAGTGAAGTCCATTTATCATTTATTTGTTGACCATGGCCCATGTCTTGGACTGAAGGAAAAGTAGTCCCGCTCCTTTATAGTCATGGCTGTATTGTTGTGACTCTGCAGCTGCTGTTAGATCCACTTGAAAAGAGCTATCAGACTGTAGAGCATAGACTGTATATAAAGATGGAAGACGTGACAGCTCCCCACAAGTGAAGCCAAAACATCTGGATCACCCCCTGGTGGCTGGCTGCAGTATAGGTCATGAACCCCGCCTCCATGTTAATGGATGGGACAGGGGCTAAACTGAAAAGTCAAAGTACAAAGTAAATTTTTCTCAAAGATGGTTTCTGTCATTTTAGGTAGTTCTTATCACGCTGATGTTTGTTCAAGTGTTCGTTTTTCTGATAAGTTTGGTTTTAATTAGTTTTTTGATGCTATAAAAACGGGGTGTCACGTCATGATTGACAACTGTGAGTGTGCTCGCGATTGGCTCAGGCGACTGTATAGGCGGGATCACTACTGCGCAGACTCTGGCTCCAAATGACTTCACCAGCGCAAGATGGCAGCTCCCGTATCCGGGGTATTTTGACTTCATTTTTGTACAGTAGGAGAAAGTGGAGACGCGTCGTCCATCTTTATATACAGTCTATGCTGTAGAGCAGCAAATTAAACAGGTCTGGCTATAGGTGGAATCAGTATTGTGTAAAAACAGATATATGATAACATAAAAGTTTGTACTTTAAATAGCACAAGTACATCAAATACAGTACACCCCAGCAAACATAGAAGTCTAATATAAGACCCAGCATCAATGTTTATAGCAAAACAAAAATGGATATTCGGACATGTGTGAGACAATAGCTGCTACCTGTATCATTTCTGATATTACTTGGATCACCTCAGAACAGCTTTAAAATACCATAACATGATGTTGTGAAGAGTTATTGCTCCTCTGTCATATGGTGCTAACGAAATTAAAAAAAAACCTCCCTCAACATCAAAATGCACACTGTGCCGTAGGCTTAGTATGCATATGCACAACAAGTCCCTTGAGTGGATTTATTGAGCTTATTATCGTTGCTAATTGAACAGAGCAGTTTCAGCAAGACGTGTCTCGATACAGAGAGACAAACAAATGAGCAGGGCGGGTGGCTAAATGAAGGTAGAAAGATCTCTGAAATCAAAGGAGCAAAGGGAAGAGCTGCAACAATACAAACAATACACTGTGGGAATTGGAATTCACACCGTGGAGTATAAAATAAATGCACTCTGTTATGTTGAAAAGTCACTACCATAGAGAGAAAATAAAAGGAATCACTGATAATAACCCAAAGAATATTCTGAATGTCCCCATATTTATTAGTAAAATAAAGTAAAACAGAAGAGAATATGTATTTTTCAACCAAGAAAAAGAAAAAATGGACTTTGATTTATGTATTGGCCACTCATTTCTGACATCAGTAATAAAGGGGAAACTAAAACACTCAGGTTGTGTTATAACTGCTGCTGCTGCACCCTAATGGTATTTTAAAAGATTTAACTAATTACATTAGAAAGGAAACAAAGGCCAATTTACCTTTTCCTGAAACCAACTGGGGGGTTCCTAATTAGATCAGTGAAAAGCAGGATTTCAGTGCCTCTTTTTGTGTATTTAAAGCAACACTTTACAGTGTTTCTGAGCCAGCAGGAAGAAATAACATGTTCCAAACTTGTTCTCACAGGAAAGTATACTGTGTTACTGTACAGAACACAGCTGCATATTTGCAGCAGCAGAATTTTAAACTGCAATTTGAAAAGCCTGTGGGCAGCATCTGTAACCTCTGCTGTGTGAGCTGAATGAGCCAGTCTTCTCAGTTACCTGGTAACATAACTACTTTTTATATCGCACAGTGACCATCTCCTTCATGTGATGATGGAAAAGTACTGTCAGTTCTCTTCTATTGCTATTCTAAATAAGCCTAAGCAATTAAAATTCTTAAAGGTAGAAAACTATTTAGAAAATATAAGAATACTGTATCTGCGTGTTCCAAATGTTCATTTCAAATAGTGAATGATGCTTACTGTATAGTAAGTAAAATACTCACAACACATGACACCATATGCTGAATGGCTGGACCATTCTATCAAATGGAATTACCCTCGATATAAAGTTCTATCTGTTTAGAGGATATTTGGCCATTCATCATGAGGTTGTAATTAATGAGTCTGAGTTAAAGATAATAAATAAAAATAAATAGATAATGTCTTCTTTTCTGTCTTTTAAGAAGTCCAGAACTAAGCTTTAACTCTAAACTCAGGTGAGCTCTAAACATTAACATTACATACGCATCATATCAGTGTCACAGCAAAAAGTAGTAGAGTAGAAAAAGTGTACACCGGATACAATTTGATATGAACTCGCGAAGCATTGTTTCTAACATCTTAGCATCAGGAAAATGTATTTATTTACATTTATCTACATATAAATATTAGTAGAGGCCCTTTGCCTTTATTATTTAGAAATGTGACCAATAATTTGTTACCAATAATTATATATTTAGATTGATTCCTCATCTCTAAACTCAAGTGCACTCTCTCATCTCCTCTGCTGTCAGTGGCCAATTATAGGCTGCTACGGAGGCCGAGGCGTGTCCGGGCCTGTCACATTAAGCCCAGTTAAGACCAAAAATTTGTGACGAGACGAGTTGAAACTTGCAACTACTTGCAACGCGCCAGTTTGCAACGTTCTGAAACCTGCCAGTTTACACCAAAACGACTAGACGAGACGGCGTATCGTTTCCATAGCAACGACTCTTTGTACTTGCGTTGTAACTGCCGGTTTTACAGGCAGTTTTTGCAGCTGAATATAATTTGTAGCGTGTTAAAATATGAATAGTGATAGTGAGTTACTTGCTACAGTTTCATTTTTAGTATTGATGAAACAGCAAAAACAAAAAAACGAGAGGATCAAGAATTTGGAGCCGTCCAGGGGTGCTTCAACGGAATACCCAGGGGGCTTATGAAAATTTATGCCATGAACTTGAGACAGGAGATCTCCCCTCTTTTGTCAATTCCTCCCGTCTATTCCCGGAGCAGTTCCGTCGTTTAGAGGAGTTGGTGTCACGTCTAACCAGCAGAGAAAACACTAACTATCTAGACAGCATTTCACCAGGGGAACGGCTGATGATAACGCTGTGCTTCTTGGCGACAGGTGAGCTACAGCCCATAGATAAAAGTAGTTACACGACTGTTTTACAAGAGAAAAGAGGGCAGATTCAACAATTAAACAAAATTAAACGTATCCTCCTGACTCTGCCATAACAACTGCAGGCTACTCTATTTTTCTTTCTCTTGCTTTTTCATTAGTCATTTAGTACATTATTTCATTACTGTATTAATAATCAGTGTAATAAAGAAAGTAGGCTATACTTAATTGATGAGAAAGCTATAACAACCTGAGTGTTGTTGCTGATTGGCTGTTGAAACAGGTGACGTGCCTTACATTGTAAAACCAGCCGCTGGCGATTTTACAAGCTGAGTCGCAGGCGACGCCATCAGCCGACTTGAGTTGAGCTGAGACGGGCCAGTTCACATCGCTGCAACTTTAACCTGCAACGTTCTAAAACAGTTTCGTCTCGTTGCGAATCTTTGGTTTGAACTGGCCTTTAGAGATGAACATGGAGGAGGAAGAGTGACACATTCCGCTGAATTCCTATAAAACAAATGTTTGGTGACACTGGATTTTTCAAGAGAGTCAGACAACTTGACAAAAAGCAAGCAATTTGCAAAATATGTAACACTGCAGGTGAGTAAGTGTGAGTGTGAGTGGAGGTGAACAGTCTTCTATAGCTCCATATAATCTCCAGAGACTCCATCTTTGCTAAGTCACGCCCACCTCTGAATCATCAGATCCCTGAACAATTTAATCAAACATTCAGTTTCACTCAAAAATACATCACATAACAGAAGCTAAAGACTATCTAACTGCTAATGATTTCACTGCCTGTTAGTAAACTCAGTTAAACCCATTCAGACACCCACAATGTCTCACAGCACAGAGGTTTTTACGTAAAAATAAATAAATAAAAAGGTTTTAAAAAAGAGAAGAGATAACAACAAAATAAAGAAGGGGGAAAAAGATGGAGAGCATGCAGGGCTGGGCCTCCCAACATCAAGGTCCCTTCATTACCGAGCAGCTGTTGAACTGCAGTCAGATGACTCAAGTTGATTTCAAAGTCTTTAAAGAGTTGTCGCAGCCGGGCTCTGGTTTGTGTGTATCGGAGGGGAATGAGGATTGAAAAGTGATGGAGAGTGACAGCCGACAGATTGCCGGCGCTCGCAGCTCGCCCTCAGGTGAGACTGGGGAAGACAGATCACCCCTGCTGATGTTTAGGCGAGGGAGGCGAAGAACACAGCTGTGTGTGAGGGGGTGCAGAGAGAGAGAGCAAAAGAATGAGCGTACAGTATAAGCATGTACACACACACACACACACACACACACACACACACACACACACACAATCTTAAGTGCGTACATGGCAGATTGTGTGTGTTTTTGACAGTTTGGGCCTGTGGACGTGTATTACTCATGTTGTGAGGACATAAATCTGTTTACACAGTCACATTGTGGGGACTTGCCTTCCTTTTGGGGACAAAACACAAGTCCCCATAACATAAATCATTACATTTTAGGGTGAAGACTTGGTTTAAGATTAGCGTAAGGTTAGGTTTAGGTTAAGGTTAAAAGGGAGGCGGGGTTAGGGTAAGTAACCAGGAAATTAATGTAAGTCAATATAATATCCTCTGAAGTGATGGAAACACGACTGTGTGTGTGTGTGTGTGTGTGTGTGTGTGTGTTTGCACAAGGGTGTGTGTGTCAGACAAGGCCCTGCGGCTCAGGATCTGCTGTCGCTAAGCAGCTGACACTTCTTAGCGACAGACTGACAGATTTTCACAAACTAATTTGACTCTGAGGAAGACGAAACGAGACGCCCATGAAACTTTTCACATCCTGCCAGTGGAAAATATTCTGCAGTGCAGCTGCTGCTGATGATGATGTTGATAATGACAATGATGAGTTAACCCCAAAAACTTGACAACACACACAAAAAAAGAGAGTGATAGTGTTGGAGCTGCACAGTAATGCAGGAGAGCACACCTTGTTGACAGAGGAGGTAACGGGGTGAGAGAGGGCTAGATCACCTGCAGACATGGCAGCTCTGTCACTGACTACCTGTTTGGGACCTTCCATCACAGTTTAGCATGCATTACTCAAGTCAGCTGATTTAAGCGCCATAGGCAGTGAGTCTGTGACTAACAAGACAAGCAACAACTTTTCCAAGGGTGCTTTCACACCGTAACCTAACCAGTTTGGTTCTAACTATAAACAGATCTCTGCGTATGAATGCAGAATCTGTAGGCAAGAGACAAGATTTTGGTATAGGAAGCGTTCTGGTTTCCATTTGTAGTCCGTGTCGTACTGACCAATTAAATTTGAGCGGGCTTTGGTTGCATGCAGGTAAACATTCCAGTAACAGTTAGTTTGATTCTTTTAGGCTGGTCGGAAAGCTGTCAAACTCTTGCGCAGACTAAACAACCACACCAAGAATGCTTAAAAATGTGGGTCTGTGTCAGTGGTGGTGTGAAAGAAAAACAGACCAACCATTACTGATTGTATCATGAATTCAAAACATGAAACTACTAATAAATCCAGCTATTGACCTTGTGTGTTTCAGTGCCTCGTCTATGTTGTTTTGTCTTTTAACTTCCTGTCTACACAGGAAGTGGGAATGTGTCGCGTTGTGTAGGGTGACATCTGCTGCTTGTGATCCCCTTGTGCCTACATTTTATCAAAAACCTGAGCAGTTTTATAAGCTAATGTTCATCTGAAGGACTGACAGAGCTTAAAGAACATGAGAGGCATTCTTCTATAGCAGTCAGTTCTCCTGCACAGGTCTGGGATCAGCAGGTCATGTTACTGATTTGGGATTTATTATGTGTTTATAATAATTTGATATCATAAGTTGTCTGAGTGGCCATTCAAAACTCATGCTAATACAATATTTCAGTCCCAGTGGAGATTCATTTGGTTTTAATAAACTGTTACACACACTTTTCCATGACATGGGCTTATTATTGTTATTGTTCTGATTACTGTGACTATTACTGAAACATACATTATATTGAATATTTGGGTGAAAAGATGTGTTTTAATTCATGTTGATAAGATTCAAGACCAACAAATGTGAAATAATATACAAACATGTCTGAACCGATCAGCACCGAGACTGAGCACCTATGCACATGAGTGCAGGGACTGATTCATGCGTTGTGTGTTTTGGCAGTTCCTCATTAAAAAGTGAGTGAAATGTAGCCACACAGTAACTACCCTCACATAATATTACAGTAAGATACTTCTTTTCTGTCCTGTTCCTGTCCTGTTCATCATTATTCAGGACATATTAGGTCCAGTTGCAGTCTGGACTAATAATGCTCATAATCAACAATTTCTGTAGCTGCTCTATGTGACACCAGAGAAGAGAAATACGGTATACACATAAGGCATAAAGTGCAACAACATTTGCTGTCAGTCACTGGAATTTAATTTTCCTCCATTGGTCCATGTAGTGGTGATGGTGCAGGATGATCACCAAAACTGTCCAATGAATGAGTAAAATGACAGTTTAGTTTACAGCAGTGGTTGCTATGACAACACACAGCAACAGTAATGTGTTGCTTGCAGTCCACAGTAGAGAGATAGCTGGTAACACTTCTTTTGCTTCATTAATTGTTTTTCTGTTCTCTAGCATGTTAGCAAATAGCTGTCTATGTACACATCAAGCCGAGCAGACACAGAGCAACATTATCATTCATTTGAAGTGGTGTTTGTGTCCTGATGAAAGTCCAGCATTCCCTCCCTGTTAGCTCTGTTTTTGGCCTCCACCAACTCCTGAGGGAAATATCTGTCCCTTTAGCTGCTAAATGCTCCACTATGTTCACCAGCTAGTCTCTAACTGGGTCTGTCTGCTGTTTGCTGATGGGCAGGTCAGACAGTAGATAAAGACAGTGGCTTTATCAGAGCTTTTTGTCTGAAAAAAGCTGCTGCTGCTGGAAACCAGTTTGATGAGAGCACTGAGACTGAACAGTAAATTTGCCATTCAACCAAAACAATGAGGTAAAATAGGCTAAAAAAGCTCTGTAGTGCTGCAGAGTTGGTTATATCAATATGAGACCCCTTTCACATTCCATTCATTCCACACAATGACAGTAGCTTTGAAGGGCTGCTGCCAGACCATGTACAGCACATTCCACCCCATTTACTTTAGTTTCATTAGATTTACTGGTAGGTAAAACAATGATGACAGGCTAGATGTCAGTTTTGATGTTGTGGAATAGTATCATTAAAGAAGTTGACATAAAATAATGCCATTTAATGATTCCTCTGCTGAATCGATGGTTGACCCAAATTACCAACAAAAACACAGAAGCATTTTCTCATTTAATACAAGAGGTATCTAGCCAAGTAGATAGTTTTGGTTTTATTTGTCCAGATAGTGAGATATGTGTCTGTGTGATTTATGCCTCCTGGAGGTGAGTGGAATTTCATTTGTGGTCATCAAAGCATTGACAAATTACATTTCTTTCCACAAACATTACATTACAAACATTACTCTGGATAATCCACAGGACACACTGCAACCAGTTTTCATAGGGGCTCTTTCTTTGGTAGAAAGAGGTTCCAGTGAAACCTGGAAGGGGACTCTGTTTCCAGAAAAAGATCTTGCTGTTGAGTTTTCTAAATGTCATTTTTCATTACCCTTAGCAGCACAAATCTATCAATTGTATTAGATCGTGTTTTGAGGTCAGAAGTCTCAGAGGATATCTCAAAACCAGGGTAAATAAAACTATCTGCATTGTAATTTGGGTGAACCAAACCTTTCAAAGATCTGTAACACTAAGAATAACCTCTGTGTGTGTGTAACTGAATGTGTGAAGGTAATAAAATCGACCACAGAGCAGATATCATGTGATCTCTGAGCTGTGTGCTACAAAAACACCACAGCTTCACACTAAAGATGGAGGCACACTTTAAAAAAAAGTAATAGCCTCTGAAAGAAAGATCACCACTTTAACACCAAGTCATAAGTAAATGTACGACACAGTCGAAGCTGTTTGTATCACTTTGCCGAGCAGCTGCTTTGTGAGGCACCAAGGCCTGGAAAAAGAGTCTAATCCAAAGGCCCGACACACATCCACCGGGCCATCCACACAAGGATGCCACATCCACTCATCAACTAGCCAACACTCACCCAGCTCTTGTGGGAAATTACAAGGCCGACACACAATGGCCTCGTGTTTTCCTCTGTGTGCGTGTGCTCGCTCGTGCCAATAAAAGTGTTGAGAACCTGTGGCAGAGTAACTTAGCAACAACCTGAAAAGAGCAGGAATTAAATGCCACACACACACACACACAGGGCCACGTAAATCCAACCTCTATATTAACTCCATCGGGACCCTCGGATGGTCAATAAAAATGCCCCGAGACCTTGATGCAGATCTGATTGTCCTGAAAGCGGCCCAGGCTGCTTATCTGCTGCATGGAGATAGGCTACAGTAATTCACTTAGATCCCAGATGCTTCAGATAAACTCCTCTGCTGGGAACACAACAACAACAAGACAGACGTGGCAGGAGGAAAGACCGTATTCCCAACTCAATATCCTCCCCCTCTTCCTCCCTCCTTCCCGTCTTCTTCTCGTCTATCTTCCCATCTAAGTTCCTCTCCATCGTCTTTCTAAAATACCATCACCTGTCTCATGGATGAACTCCCTCACTCCCTTTCCTTTCTCCTCCTCCTCCTCTTCCTTCTCATCTGCAACTTTCCATCTCCCTCTTTTGTTTTGTTTTTTGGCACAACGAACCAAGCAGACCACATCCTGCAGCAAAGGCATTATCTAAAAAAAAATCCATAAAAGTCATCAGTGTTTTTGTTGTTTTTCATTTCTGAACCCGCTGCTTCAGCGAGCTGTACACCCCCGATGCAGGCAGAGAGAGAGAAAGGGGGTCAGTTGATCAGTAAACCTTCAGAGCAATGCCAATGCTATGTCCTCACACACACACACACACACACACACACACACTGACAGCTGGCAGTCAGCTCTTGGATCCGAGTACAGTCAGTAGCTCAGGTCTCTCTCAGCTTGTTTTTCATTCTGTCCTTCCCCCCACCAAAAAATACACAGTACCCTAATTAACAGCATGTTGGGTATGCTGCTCAGCACACATTTCACTCACTGCATTTCTGAGGACTTCAGTGGAGGAAGAAATATTCAGAGCCTTTATTTAAGTAAAAGTAGCAGTACAACAAAAACCCTTAAAATCCAACTTAAGTAAAAGTATAGTATTATCAGCAAAATGTACTTAAAGTATCAAAGTTAAAGTACTCCTTCTGCAGAAAAATGGCCCCTGTGACTGATACACCATCATATTCAAGATTCAAGAACTTTGTTTTGTCACATGTAGGATGTGCAGTGAAATGAAAAATGGCAAAGCCCACAGAGAGAGAGTGCAGAACACAGAACAAAAAGCAAAAATACAAAAGAAATGACAATATTTAGAATAATATTAATACATGTTTATATATTGAATATATACAAAATTATGAAAATTAGAAAATAAATATATGTTGTGTCTATGTGTACTTCTATGTGTGTACATGAGATGATGAGTATGTGGAACTAAGGGGGGTGGGGGTGGGGGGTCCTGGTGAGATCAGAGTTCTCAAGCCTGATGGGTCTGAGAAAGAAACTCTGTCTCACTCTTTCTGTTTTGGCTGCGTCATTGCGGAGGTGCTTGCCTGACCACAACAGCTGAAACAGTCCGTTATGTTTCCAGTCAGGATGCTCTGTACAGCTCCAGAGGTGAAGGACTGAAGGATCCTCGGGGAAAATCTGGATTTCCTCAACTGCCTGAGGTGGTAAAGGCACTGCCTTGCCTTTCTCACCAGAGTGTCTGTTTGTGCTGTCCATGTCAGATCCTCTGTGATGTGGACGCAGGTATTTGAAGCTGCTCACCCTCTCCACAGTAGTCTCATTAATCCTCAATGTATGTCCTACATTGTTGAGCACCTTGGTTTTGGCAACATTCATGAGTCAGCCACTTCCTCCAGGTAGGCCTTCTCATCGTTGTCGGAGATGCTGCCCACCACCACTGTGTGGTCAGCAAACTTAGTGATGGAATTGGAGCTGAACCTGGGGAACTGAGGACGCAACCCTGGGGGGATCCTGTTCTCAGGGTGCCTGACGGAGGCAGCAGAAACAAGTAGTGAACACAACTTTGACATATCACATATCATCAAGTTTATATAATGTGGGTGAACTTGTTAGCAAACAGCTGTTTATTTCCACATCCAGCAGTTATGGACCACATCATCATTCTGGAGTTTCTGGCCACCTGATGAATGTAGTTTAGTTTAGTTTTAGTTTAGTGTAAATCCAATATTTGCTCTCTGTTAGCTCTGTTTTTATATTGTTTTATTTTATTTATCGCTATGAGAGCGCTGACGGTGAACAAAAACAAGTGACTCCTTTCACATTGTTACATTGTTTTCACATTACACATTTTGTCATTTGATACGTTGTTATTATAAAGATAAACAGTACTAGAATAAATGTACTCCCACCACTGCACATTGTACTCTCTACAGCAATTAATTAACCCCTAACCCTACCTGGCAAACATCTTTTTGATTAGATGTTGATAGAATACACTGGAGGCCTCTTCTACACAGACAAACAGAAAAGCAAACAGCTGTGAGTTAGCCTGCACACACACACTGCATTTACATTCCCATTGGTGCTTTCAGTACTGGAGTATCTAAACACTTGCATCACTGGTCATAACACTGGTCACCTGAGCTGCACGGAAGCGGTCCCACTGGGCTGTTTTGTCATGGTACCTCCGTTCTCTGCAAGGCCATGTGAATGTGTTCATGCTCTTCATAAAATCAGAAGACACTTTCCTCCTTCTCTGTGCAGAAAAATATCTGCTGTGACTGCTAATGAAAAAAAGGCTTAACTGTGAAAAATGCCAAACTGCGACGAGAAGCAACTATCGGGGTGTGAAAGCACTATTTAAAACCTGTGTCTATATCTGCTTCACTTATCATCAACAGTGTCAGTCTACTAGTAAAGTGTTTTTTAAAATGTCTCCTCACTTTTAGAAGCTTAATACACTTTTAATTTAAAAACATTATGTATTAAAGAAAGTAAGTGACAATCTGGGAGTACTAATACCATTTGAGTGCAGTGTTTCTTGTTCAGACAAAGGAAATAGTGTAGTAGTTTTATCAAGCCTGAGAAAATAACCCTGATGATGTCATGGTGATGTCATCAGGGTTATATTAGCTTGGACTTAGAGACTAAAAATGTTACAAATATACATTGTATATATATATATATAGTATATGACAATAACACATAACATATAGCCTGCATTACAAACTGGGGGCGTGGAGTTTGGACAGATGTGGGCGTGTACCAGGCAAGGGGGGTTTCATGAAAGAGGCTATTGAGTTGCATTGCAAAGCCTGACACATACTGGGGGACTAGAGTACTGCACAGGCCTAAAATTGAGACCTGAACCCGACCCAATCCCTGAAGTTATATTTTAGCTTTATTTCATCCATTACTGACCAGGAACTTGCCAAGATAAGGCTGAAATGATCTGAAAATACACATAAACATCCCTGTAGGTCTACCCGGAGAAGGGTGTTGTGGGTAACTGTAGGTCACAGCAGCCAATGTGCGCATGCAGACGCATCATGCAGACCTGTGCTTCAAGCAAACTGATTGGTTGATCCAACTACTTTTGGCAAGTGTGTCAGTGCTGGAGAAAGGTCTGGCTGAACCCATTTGTTGGAGCCATTTTTGTATTGTTTGTCTTATTATGTGTGCATATGAAATATGTTCACTTGTGGTAATTCCCTGGTTGCACAGTAGGTGGTGTGTGGAGCATGGGGAAGGTACAAGGTGATGAGGCAGTAATCACGCAGCAGGTGTGTTGGTTACCAGAGGAAGCACACAGTTTTTTGACTGTCGGAAGTAGCGTGAGCTTTTGTTTGTTTGCAAGTAAGTTATCGATAAAAGTGCATATGGACCACCGTCTTCACGGTGAACAAACCTGTATGGTAAAGAAATAAATTCACTTCATTTTTGGCTATACAACAATTTGGAAATGTGAATTATTGAACGACATGCTACACAAGAGGACGCACCGGCATGACGCTTGCATGCCCCTTGCAAAATAGTGTAACGCTAACACGCAGATAGCGGACAAGGAGGAGAATTCCGACTGAAATAGTGGCCAATGGCAGGCTTATACACACAGCCTTCTACTATTATGACAGAAAGTATGACAGAAATAGCCAAGTGAACGTCTCTGAACAACCCCTGTGTACATTTGTGTCTGTGCAGCCTGGAGAAGCATGTTCTGGTCATAATGCAACACACTGGCATCCTTGGCCTTTACCAGCCAGGGAGAGTTTACCAAAGATGCAATTGTGTTGCATTATGGGAAGTGTAGGATCCAGTGTTTTAGGAGCTTGACTTACACTACGGTCTAAAAGTCAGGATATCTCAGCTTCTGCTGCATCAATTTGGACCATTCTTTTGCTAATCTGTCTCTTCCAAGTCCCTCAACTTTATGGAAGCACAACACTAAATCGCTGGAGAACTCCCCTCTAAGGCCGTTGATTGATATTGTGGTTTAGTGTTGCATACTCCTCAACAAATTTTCAAATATGATGACACACAATAAGGCTGAGTTTGAGCCTCCTAGAGTTCTGGGAGCACAAGGCGGCTGTCCACTTTGCCCTGTTGGTGTTTACAGGACAGAAGTTTCCCTGTTACAAAGTTCTGCACTGTCTGGAGAGAGCAGCGTCTGCAATAGTGTTGAAGAACCGTGCTGGTGGGTTTCCATATTTTTTGCCCATAAACTATAAATGGCCTATTTACTGCCAACCATTCTCCAAACCATACCATATGTTTGTAGATTGATTTCCTACCTTCCAGGCAGCCAGTGAACTGTGCTGAGTTTCAGAACAGCAACAGTGAGGAGGACATGTTGGGATCTGGAGGCTCTACTGGGCGCTAAAACAGAACCATTATACTTGATTGTTTTTAAATTCTTCTTATAGTAGGCTATAGAACCCCACAGCTTCCTTGTTTCCTTGCACATATCCATCTAGTTTTTTATTGTATGCTTTTTGCTATGATGTTTTAATTGTACAAACAATTAAACAAGTCTAGTCAAGGAGTATGTGTTTATCTTTTGCATTTTTGAAAATAAAGTATTTTCATGCCTGCAGGCTTTGATGTTTTTCCTCTTTCTCTGTGTGCTGGCTTTGATTTTGACCATTCTAGTTAAATAATAATAATAACTTCCTCATTCTTACCTAACCCTAAACTCAAATCCTAATGCTAAACTAATTTCAGTTTTATCCCCTAATCCTAACTCTAAACCCAAGGCTTAATCCTGGACTAAGTGAGGAATGTGTCCAAAATGTTTTCAAACTGCTTCTCACAAGGACGAGAACACACGCATAAACAAACTGTCAAGCACAGACGGTTGTTAGTGAATAAAACATGTGAGACATGAGTAAACGGACTTTTCTACCAGCTGAAGCCGGGCTGCCGGAGCGGTGTGAGCCTTGATGTGCAGATGTGACGGGGAGTTGAATGAACAGTGGGAGACCTTCCTCTCTCAGATAGCTCTGCCTGTCTCACCACACATGCTCACTGCAAGACAGCAGTCGCATAGACAGACAGACAGCCCATGTGCCAGTCAAGTCAGACATTTACACAGCGTGTGAAAATTGTAAATAGCACTTTTCAATCTTAACGATTCCCAAAGCGCTTTACAGATTGGTCTCATTCACACACACATTCACACACACATTCACACACCGATGGGGACGAAGTTCTTATCCAAGGACACTTCAGCATGTGGACAGGAGGAGCCAGGGATCGAACCGCCAACCCTGGGATTAATGGATGACGATGGTGGGGGTGTGTTTGTGTGTGTGTGTGTGAGTGTGAGTGTGAGAGAACCTTAGGTGCTTTACAAATAAACAATATAAATTAAACACAAGTAGACAGTTTTTTTCATTTTCTGTTTTAATCAAAAAAAAATACATTATAGTATTAACTTCAGTAAAATATGTGGACCAGTGTTTTATTGTTATATATTGTAATATTGCAAACAATTATTATTACTGATGCACTGAAGTGTAACCAGCATTTAATGTGTCTTTTAGAAGAGCTAACTTCACTTCATTTAATCTGTAATAATGTGTCATATTTGATAAACAGATGATCCATTTTTCATGTAAAATTTTAATCTGCAAAGTAACTAGTAACTTTATCTGCCAGATAAATGTAGTGGAGTAAAAAGTACAATATTTCCCTCTGAAATGTATTGGAATAGAATAACAAAGTACTTTTAAATTGTATTTATGTACAGTACTTGAGTAAATGCAGTCAGTTACATTCCACCACTGGTATAAACTGCCTAGCCTCAACACTCCTTAACAGAATATATCTTTTATGTTTTTGCACACAAAGTCAAAGGAAAGACAGAGGAACAGATGCTAATTAGCAAATTGATGCAAAGACATGTCCACATGAGCTGAAAATGTTTCAGCTTGAGCAAAAAAATAATACTTATCTGTAGGCTTTAATGAAATGACTTCATAAACGTACAGAGACGGAAGAGGAGAGAGCCTGGAGGGAAATAACAGAAAGAACTGGAGTTCCTGGGGAGTTCTGAAATCACTCTGAGTTGTCACAAAGACACACTTCCTCACACACAGTCGGAGTGTACGTTGCTAGCTAGCTTACAGCTAACGTCTGTACAGTCAGTACATTAGCTGACTAGGGAGAACAAACAGACCACACAAACAGTCCAGCACAAATAACCTAAAAATGTACTTTGTGTTGTCACCATTGCTAAGAGCCAGATGAGATGATCTACAGCGTAACCATAGGATCTAATTAGAGATGTAATGTTACTGATACAAAATCATAAATCCTTCAAAATTCTCTTCACAACATATTGACACTAAAGGTTGAATGACAGCTGTTTCTCTCTTTCTCAGCTCCGGCTTCTACCAGATGAGCAGGAATGTGTGTGTGTGTGTGTGTGTGTGTGTGTGTGTGTGTGCGCGCGCGTGCATGTATGTGTGTGTGTGTGTGTGTGTGTGTGTGTGTGTGTGTGTGTGCAGCAGGAGTGGAAGCCAGGCCAGACACACACACACAGGCGGAGAGAACAGAGACGGCCTGTAACTAAAACAAATAGCTCAGCTGAAAATCAAAGTCAGCGGTATGGCAGCATTTTGCTTTCCCTATAAGCTACAGTATAATGCAGCATTTTGCTTTCAGAAAATAATGTTTGTGTCGCTGACAAAGCAGCAGCTCTCCATCCATGCCAGACACCTGTAGTTTATCCTGTGACCGGCAGCACAGCACACATGGCAGCACATAGACAAAAAACTCCTCAACCTTCTGCTGTCTGCACTCACCATATTGCACAAGTGATTATTTCAGTTTAGTGTATATGATACTCTGGGGACCTGACCAAGGTTGAAGTAGACCTTACACTGGTGGTCTCACAAAGTCCGTTGCAAAGAAGGTGGATAGTCCCCAGTTGGATAATGATGCAGTACAAATGCAGCATGCTGTACAGAGGAAAAGTTAAGTTCTCCTTTATTGATCCCCGTAGGGAAATTCATTCTCTGCATTTAACCCATCCTAAGTGTTAGGAGCAGTGGGCAGCCACTGTGCAGCGCCCGGGGACTAACTCCAGTTCTAAGCCAGGTCAAGGCCACTGACCACTGACAGGGGAATTAAGCTAACATACATGTTTTGATGGCAGGGGAAACCCACAGAAAGGCCCTGTCCCAGCCGGGATTCGACCTTCCGGCTGTGAGGCGACAGTGCTAACCACTGAGCCACTGTGGAGGTACGGAGGGGTAGTCCGCACATTGAATTTTGCAAGGCCCCAAAAAATGTAATGATGCAGCGTTTTAACCTACAAGGTCTTTGTCAGGCAAACATCCAAGTGAACAAAAAGCAGGTTTTATGTACAGACAGAAAAATGACTCCACCTACAATTAGGAGAAAGCACAACCATCATTAACTACAGCACGTGCATAAAGATACATAATGTCCTTTAGAAAAGGACTACTGATGATACATGAGAAGAAAAAAACAATTTGTAGGTTTGGCACCAAGGGGAAACATCCTATCAGAGAGGGGATGAAGGAAATGAGTGTTTATAAGCTTTAATACACAGTTATCATCCAATGAGTAGCCCAGAATGGGAAGGTAATGGATTGCTGAGATTTCTGTTCTTGTCTTATGAGGAAAGAAATATGATGAATAAATAGATAACAGCATTTATTCATCATGTTAGTTGTAAACAGTAATGCTGCTGTTTATACTGTTGATGAAGAGGGAATACTGCATATCCTGTAAAATTATACATAAAAAAGAAGCCTTGAAGGAAGGTGTATATGACCAAAATGCTGTCAGAATCATTGACTGGGGGCTGAATTAGTAGTGTGCAGACAATCGGAAAGGCTGCTTGTACTGCAAACATTTCATAGATTTCCTTGTTTAGATATATCATTATCTTTATTTAATTCCATTCTTTCCACCATGAGGTTTTTATAGATTTCCATACACAGCAAAATCTACTTATTAGTAAAGCACAACTCTGTGCTCTTTAGTTCTTGTGACTTTAATGTGGATGCAGTATTTTTGTAGAAATGGTGACTTAATTTCTTCTTTCATGCATTTGATCTGTAACCCTGAACAAACGCTGCTCCTCTCAGGTTCGGCCTGTGGCATTAGTTACCATGGCAATGCAGCTGAGTATGAACTAGAGCAATCTTTCTAAAACCAAAAGGTCTGAATTAACCTGCAGGTTAGCTGGCTAACCCACTTCACCTGCTTTGAGAACCAAGCCCCTGGATGTTTCCTGTTGCCCAGTGCATGCTGGGATATTTTGACGAAATTATCTTAACTCAATGTCCACTTATTGCTATCTTTTAACAGAGCTTTTAACCACATCTCACAATCTTTATCTGCAGATAGAGCAGCCAACTCCATCCATTCCAGCCCCCTGTGACCCTGACATGGATAGATGGAATTCTAAAATAAATATCACAACATTTCCAAATACAAATGAGCAACAAGCAGACAAAAAAACCTATATTTTAGGAAACATAGACGCAAAAGTAATTACACAACAACATGTCTGCAAAGAAATCAAAAGTAGAACACAAGAGGACAAAAAACAAATGAACAAATCAGAAAAAACTCAAGACATTTAACAAAGCAAATTATTATATTACTGTACATCTATTTTATATTGATTGTTTGGCGTAATGGGTAACCCAGAAAAGGTTTTTAACACAACATTACTTCCTATTTTCCTGCTTGAATTAAATAAATATAAAACTAATAAAGCATATCTTTCTTGTTTTACATTTAAGAAATTTTAGTTCGCTAGAGAGCTGCCAGTCTAAGGACAGAATCCAAGAACTGCAAATCATTATTTACCTCAAACATGAACATGTGTATACATATTCAGTATGTGATGAGGGTGATATAGTAAAATATGCCGCAAACACCCAGTACTTGTTGTCCTGTCCAGTGTTATAACTATTTTCATTCTGAGTTACAGTGAGTCCAATTTTACTGAATTACTCTGTAAATTTATCACACTGGTACAACCAGACAGGAACTGAACACAGAATGAATTCAACTATCAATTAACTTACATACATATGTACTTTCCTAGTAAGACAAAGTATGACGATATGATGGTATGACAATTTTTATTCAACCCATACAGCTGGACTAAATGGAGACAAGAATTACCACCCAGAATTGCATTATTGCAAAGGCTAGTGAGACCATTAATCCTCAACATTTATTCTGGTGGATTATGCAGCAAGAACCTTAATGTTTAGAAAAAAACTTCCAATTCCCACTGTTTTTTATAGTGATAATTACAAAACATGTTTCATATGTGTGCTGTGTCCTTTTGTCCGTCTCTCAGCAGTTTCCCCACTGCAGGGGAAACAAACAGGATCCAATACTGACACCTTGTGGAATTCTCTATACATTACATGTGCTGGTTGAAAGTCACATACAGTAAACTGCTACTGTCGATGAAAAAAAGGGGGTCTCCAGTTTCTTCTGTTATAATTGATGGTTTTATCATGCAGATCACACCACTGAAAGGTGTGTGGTGTGATTTTATTTAAAATATGTGAGTGAATTCTGTGGCCTTTTTTTGCAGGCTGTTAGTATAAAAGCATCATGTTACACTCTGACTCCTCAATTTATTTTTTTTCAAATGTTTTATTTTTATATTAACCTTAACCCTGCCCATTTTTACCATGTAGCATATTTCAGCAGAAGTAATGCTGATAACAAGAGACAAATCAATTAGTAAAGGAATAACACACACACATATAAAACCTTCTTTCACTGGCATTTCTGTTGTAATATTCACTTTGTTCTGTGAGGTCTCCTCATGTGTTACTTCTCTTGGCTCTAGTTCTGGCAGTGTTGGCAACTTTATAGAGATATACTCTATTTAATTCACATGCTGAAGATGTTTGTGTGAATACACAAGAATATATTGCGTGAGTGTGAGAGAGAGGAGCTGACAGCTCATTCTCCATAGTCACTTAGAGGGAGGATTTCAGATGAGAAGGGGAAGTAGAAACCCTTATGATCTGTGGGTGCTATTATTCATTTATTTATTATATTATTATATATTATTATATAAACAGAAAACATGACATTATGATGGAGATTAGTCATGTGAACTATAAAATCGATTAATTGTACTTGTATCATAAGTACAAACTGTATTCACATGGATTGAAACAATCAACTATTTTAATTTGGAATAAGTCCTTTAATTAAATGGAAATTAAAATGTTTTAATTACAAATACATCTAGAATTCAGTCTATGTAGCAAATACAACACATCACAACTTGGCCATGGAAGACCAAACAGGATTATTTTAGCCTGATAACAGCATGTTAGCCTGGATTAGTTAAAACACAGGACAGGGCCCCAGTGTCTCCATCCAGATGTTTTCACCAGTCATGAGCTTCAATGGCACCCCTTTTCCACCAACATGGAACAGGTTCCGTTCCAGTTGGCGCACTTCATTTTGAACTGTTCGGACCATTTCGACCAAAAATAAATTGGTTCGGAACCCAAGAAGTTGGTTCCCAGCTGGAACCAAAACCTAGCAGGTTTTCCTTGACCTGAAGTGCGAACCCTGACGTCATCAGTGGGCGTGTCATATTCTACAGGTTGGAAAGAGAGGATGGAGAAGGCAGCAATGGTCTCTGGTCTACTATGGTAACAGTCTTCTACATCTTCTTATCATTAATAGTTGGTCCAAATACAAATATCTGTAATAACAGAACAAAAGCTGGCAGCTAATCAATGCAATCCACCATCTTGCTCCTACTCTTTACTTCTGTTGTGCATTGTGCAGTGCCCTCCGTTGATGGCGCATTCTTGATTACAATGGTTCTACTCAAAACTGGTGGAAACGTGGGCTGGTTCTCTTGATAGCACCAAGGTTCCAAGAATCCTGAACGGAACCGGTTCAAGAACCAGAGCTGATTTGGTGAAAAGAGGGTTGTTGTCACTGCCCTACAAGGGCTGCCTTGCTATGCTGGTGCCCCAACCAACCAGTAGGAGTCGCTAGTGTAGCAACAAGGACGAGAACCCTCACTGGCTTCCCACCCACAAACAGCCACTTTCGTTTGTTGGATAGCACAACCAAGTTGGATATACCACTGCAATGGTAGAAGGGGATCATGGAGCAGGAACTTAACCCTTGCTGCATCAGTGCTTTTTGTAGATCCCGAAGGAAATTCTTGTGATTGCTCAGAAATTACAACAACATAAGAATAAAAACAATAGAGTAATAAATGTAAAGTGTATAGAGTAAATGCTAACACCAGTGCCTAATAGAATAACAATAAAGTAAGATACATTTAGTAAAATAAATAAATAAAATAAGGTAATGATGTGGGCTTTGTAGATAATTGGCGGACTTTCTGGAGAAGACCTGGTCTGATTAGGAGAGATGGCATTCATCCCACTTTGGATGGAGCCGCTCTCATATCTAGAAATCTGGCTGAATTTATTAGTGGCCCAAAGCCATGAAAACTTAGAGTTCAGACCACAGACTTAATACTTAATAGTTACTTAATAGTCTGTGGTCCAGACCAGGAGGCAGAGCTGCAGTCCTACACGCTTCTCTGCGCTTCCATTAGAGCAGTTACCCACCCTAAACGCCACAGAGAGGTTGTCTGCCCCCCGACCACTTAAATTATTTAAATCAAAAGTAAACAGAAGAGGAGTTACACATAAAAACCTAATAAAAAGTAAAACCACCACTGCAACAGTACAACAAAATAGGAGAATTAAATGTGGACTCTTAAACATTAGATCTCTCTCATCTAAAGCTGTTCTAGTAAACGATCTAATATCAGATCATAATATTGATTTATTCTGTCTTACTGAAACCTGGCTGTGTCACGATGAATATGTTAGCCTAAATGAATCCACTCCCCCCAGTCACATTAATACTCACATTCCTCGAGGCACAGGGAGGAGGTGGAGTTGCAGCCATCTTCGACTCAAGCCTATTAATCAAACCTAAACCTAAACTAAATTATAACTCGTTCGAAAGCCTTGTTCTTAGTCTTTCACACCCAACCTGGAAAACACTACAGCCAGTTCTATTTGTTATAGTGTACCGAGCTCCTGGACCATATTCTGAATTTTTATCTGAATTCTCAGAGTTCTTATCAGGTTTAGTCCTTAAAACAGATAAAATAATTATTGTAGGTGATTTTAATATTCATGTGGATGTAGGAAATGATAGCCTTAGTGCTGCGTTTATCTCATTATTAGATTCAATTGGCTTCTGTCAGAGTGTACATAAACCCACTCACTGTTTTAACCACACCCTCGACCTTGTTCTTGTCTATGGCATAGAAATTGAACATCTAATAGTCTTTACACAGAATCCTTTTTTATCAGACCATTATTTAATAACTTTTGAATTCCTATTACTGGACTACACGCCATTAGGCAAACATTCCTACACTAGATGTCTATCTGATAGTGCTGTAGCTAAATTTAAGGAAGTGATTCCATCGGCATTTAATTCAGTTCCATGTCTCAATATAACAGTTGACTCCTATGCTAACTTTAGTCCCTCCCAAATTGATCATCTTGTTAATAGTGCTGCAGGCTCACTACGAATAACACTCGACTCTATCGCCCCTCTAAAAAAGAAGATAATAAAACAGAGGAGGTTAGCTCCATGATATAACCTGCAAACCCGCAAATTAAAGCAAACATCGCGAAAGCTTGAAAGGAAATGGCGTTCCACCAATCTGGAAGAATCACGTTTAGCCTGGCAAGATAGTCTTAAAATTTATAGGAAGGCCCTCCGTAATGCCAGAGCAGCCTACTACTCATACTAGAGGAAAATAAGAACAACCCCAGGTTTCTGTTCAGCACTGTAGCCAGGCTGACAGAGTCACAGCTCTGTTGAGCCATGTATTCCTATAGACCTCAGTAGTAATGACTTCATGAGTTTCTTTAATGATAAAATTCTAACTATTAGAGACAAAATTCAGCACCTCCTGCCCTCAGTTGGTATTGACTTATCTTCAAACACAGGAACCTTACAGTAAAAATAGACTGTAAATCCTGATATACATTTAGACTGATTTTCTCCCATCAACCTTAATCAACTAACTTGATGATTTCTTCATCTAAGCCATCAATGTGTCTCTTAGACCCTGTCCCAACTAGGCTGCCTAAAGAAGTTTTACCCTTAGTTAGCACTTCTTTACTAGATATGATCTATCTGTCCTTATTAAAAGGCTATGTGCCACAGTCCTTTAAAGTAGCTGTAATTAAACCTCTTCTTAAAAAGCCCACTCTTGATCCAGGGGTTTTGTCAAATTATAGACTTATATCTAACCCTCCTTTTCTCTCTAAGATCCTTGAGAAAGCAGTTGCCAATCAGCTGTGTGACTTTCTACACAACAATAAGCTATTTGAGGATTTTCAGTCAGGATTTAGAGTGCATCATAGCACAGAGACAGCACTGGTGAAAGTTACAAATGACCTTCTAATTGCATCAGACAAAAGACTTGTCTCTGTACTTGTCTTGTTAGATCTTAGTTTGATACCATTGACCATCACATTCTATTACAGAGACTAGAACATCTAATTGGCATTAAAGGCACCGCACTAAGCTGGTTTAAATCCTATTTATCAGGTCGATATCAGTTTGTACATGTTAATGATGAATCCTCTATGCACGCCAAAGTTAGTCATGGAGTTCCACAAGGTTCTGTGCTTGGACCAATTCTATTCACCTTATATATGCTTTCTTTAGGCAATATTATTAGGAAGCACTCCATAAATTTTCATTGTTATGCAGATGATACCCAATTATATTTATCGATCAAACCAGATGAAACCAATCAATTGGCTAAACTTCAAGCATGCCTTAAGGACATAAAAACCTGGATGACCTGCAATTTTCTCATGTTAAACTCAGACAAAACCAAAGTTATTGTACTTGGCCCCGAACACCTTCGAAACACATTATCTAAAGATATAGTTTCTCTAGATGGCATTGCCCTGGCCTCCAGCAACACCGTAAGGAATCTTGGAGTTATATTTGATCAGGATATGTCCTTTAACTCCCACATAAAACAAACTTCAAGGACTGCCTTTTTTCACTTACGTAACATTGCAAAAATCAGGCACATCCTGTCTCAAAAAGATGCAGAAAAACTAGTCCATGCATTTGTTACATCTAGGCTGGATTATTGCAACTCTCTATTATCAGGCTGCCCCAATAAGTCCCTTAAGACTCTCCAGCTGATCCAGAATGCTGCGGCACGTTTACTGACAAGAACCAGAAAAAGAGATCATATTTCTCCAATATTAGCTTCTCTACACTGGCTCCCTATAAAATCCAGAAAATAATTTAAAATCCTTCTCCTCACCTTCAAAGCCCTAAATGGTCAGGCACCATCATATCTTAAAGAGCTCATAGTACCCTATTACCCCACTAGAGCACTGCGCTCCCAGAATGCAGGGTTCCTTGTGATTCCTAGAGTCTCTAAAAGTAGAATGGGAGCCAGAGCCTTCAGCTATCAAGCTCCTCTCCTGTGGAACCAGCTTCCAGTTTGTGTACGGGAGGCAGACACCCTCCTCACATTTAAGAGTAGGCTTAAGACTTTCCTCTTTGATAAAGCTTATAGTAGGGCTGACTCAGGTGAGCCCTGAGCCCCCCCTTAGTTATGCTGCTATAGGCCTAGACTGCCAGGAGACTTCCTATGATGCACTGAGCTCCTCTCTCCTCCTCTTCCTCTCCATCTGTACGCCTTCATATCCCATCAATGCTTGTTACTAACTCAACTTCTTCCCGTAGTTGTGTGCTTTCTCTCCTCTCTCTCTCTCCTTCTGTTGCTTTCTGCAGGAATTTCTGCCTCCGGAGCTGTAGAGTCTGGATCTATGGTTGCAGGCCAACTGCTGCCCCCGTGCTCCTGCTCTACACCCACTACTGCTATTACTGTTATTGCTCTTATTATTAGTATTACTATTATAATATTGCTATTAGTATTATTTCTATTAATATTAACATCAATGCCATTACCACAACTATTACTTTACATCTCTATGTGGAACTGTATTGTGTTGCTGTATGTTCTCTTTCCTCCCGCCCCCCTCCCCCTTCAACCCAACCGGTCGAGGCAGATGACCGCCCACCTAGAGCCTGGTTCTGCTCGAGGTTTCTACCTGTTAAAAGGGAGTTTTTCCTTGCCACTGTCGCCTAGTGCTTGCTTGTGGTGGGAACTGTTGGGTCTCATATAAATATAAAGAGTCGGTCTAGACCTGCTATGAAAAAGTGCCCTGAGATAACTTTGTTATGATATTGCGCTATATAAATAAAACTGAATTGAATTAAACTAAAATAGAAAGGTAATATTGCACATCATATTGTATGTATTTGGTTTGTATTTCATGTGATGCCTGCTTTTAGTGTTTAAATTTGATGTTTGACCATTATGGACCATAGTCCACAGTAAAGTAAACTGAACTGAAAATGTATTTAAAGCTCCCTTTTGAAATGGTAGCGCTGATGTATTGCAGCCAAAATACTATTGTGATCAAAAACACCACCCCTGATTACTTCTTGAATTGTTTAATAAAAGTAGGGGGTGTGTATAGCCATAAGATGTGAGGTAGTATTGCCAACCTGCCTCGAAAGATGTAAGACTGGTGTGGGCTCATGCTCTTACTTTAGTGTCTGGATGGAACAAGTTAGGTATTAACAATGCCCCTGAACTATATATAATTATCAGCTTGTTATTTAGGAAGTAGGTTAGACTGTAAAATTGCTGATAGTGATACTGTTGTGTGTAATAATATGTGTAATTACTTGCAGTAATTGTTATATTGTTGCAGAGTTAGCATGTAGCAATTAGAAACTTTATTTCTGTTGTGTAGTCTGATGTTATGGGTACTGCCTAATTTTGACCATGAGTGAAACAAACATACAAACAAAACAGTTTGATCACAATGCAATAAAACATTAACAATGATACCGGCAAAGTTAAACCAAATTAAAAAGGTCTTTAATTTATTTTAAAAAATTCCAGGAGAGTTTGCTGTTCTAAGATCCAGGGGCAGGATCTTCTACTTCTATATGAAAACACATATTGGGACAATAAAGACTATCTAGCCATACTGTCAAATAATATTTATATGAAAGTTTTCAAATAAATTGTTTACTGAATTGCAGAAATTCAAGCGAAAACAAATGCCACACACCTGACATTTATCCTGATAAAGCCCCCCCCCCCATCTCCATGCTTTCTCCAAATAACTCCATGTTTCATGTGTGAAAAGCCAACTCTGCACCATATATATTTACAAAATCATGTTTGTATCATAGACTACTAAACCAAGTATTGTTTACTTCGCAGTAGAAAAAGAAGAGCAGAAAACAAATCAAACTCATTTTGTCCATAACTTAGATGACACATCGAACAAATATGCTATTATAAGACAAATGTGTCAACCAACGGGAAGTGGAGGGTTGTTATAAACCTTTAGAGCAAATAAATAAATAAAAATAAAAACTGATTTGACTAGCAGCTTCTTGTGGTGTGTTTTGTGTTTTGGCTTATTTGGAAGACATTTCCAATTAGGTACAATATTATTTCAGTTTTATAGCCCTCCACACATCTTCCAGGACCTGCGGATCAGTCTCCTGGAGGCTACATTTGTTACGGACTAATTACCTGTGCGTCTATTTTTGCTCGAATTTGAACTGAATGTGCGGCAAATCAGTATCCCCCACGTCCCCAGGATGTGGGCTGGCACGGAGCGCATGCACGCAAGGCCACGGAAGGCGGCGCATGGGCTAATGCTGGTCTGAGTGGTCGTTGTCTGTGGGGACACAACAACGGCGGAGATGATGGAAAACAAGCAGGTAACTTTTTTAACGTTACACTTTGTGTTTTTAAATGTGGTTGTTTATAAAGTAAAGGGAAAGTGGCCTGTTAAAAGGAATAAAAAGTTGCTCTGGGTTGTTTGAGCAGCAGCAGCAGTAGAGGCGCAAGGCTGTTGAGCTTTGTTCTGGCAGTTAATTTGTATCGTGGAGCTGTTTACACACACGCGCCTAGCTGGCTACATTATGTGAGGTGTCCTCGCGACGGCTTTTCCTTTACAAGTTATCACTGTTTGTCTTGTTGTCTTGTGTTAAACGTTGTTTTACTTGAGTTTTTTTTTCTTTTCCTGTACTACGGCTCAACTGAGGCCCACCTGCCGCTCATTAGCCTTCAAAACCCGCCAGTGTGTTTTTGAATGTATTGTTCCTTTCACTAAAAATTACACACATTTAACCTTACTTAAAAGTACTCCGGACCATGTCCACTGTAAACCATAGTGTTTTAGATATTTTAAAAGTTTTCCTGTGTTTTCCGTGTTTTCCTGTGTTGTTTGGCGGTATTTTAAACGTGTTTTGTAACAGTGACCTTGTTGCTGGATGTATGCTTAAATTTCGGTTTGCATTATCTCACAACAACTTTGACAGCAATAAAAGCAGCCACGGTGTTAACTGTGCTGGGTTATCCAACTGGGGCACATTTAAGTCCATTTAAGATCATATTTTGTACGGAACCCAATGGCTAGCCTAGGTGGGAATAACACATTCAAAAATCTTTAACACTATATCACTATACTAGTGCTGAAGAATTTTGACTAAATTCAATCTGAGAACATTTGATAATGTTAACATGTTTGAAGATATTAACACATAGAAAATTGTTCCATACAGTAGCTCTGCAATACACAGCACCTTACTCAAAATTTTATGGTATGTCTTCTAGTGTTTAGACAGTTTTCCACCATAGAGCAGATCAAATATTAGAAGCGTCTCACAATATTCAGCAGTCCAACACAACCTCACAAACTACAGTATAAAATGACCATAGAGTCGACTCAATGTCGGTGCCTAGCCCTAGGTCCATTCCAATACCCACACTCCAAAAACCTTTTTTACCAGTTTTACTGTGGATGCCGTCTGTGAGTGATTTGCTATCACCACTATTACACTTCAGATGATGAACAGCAGCAATCATGTTTTTGCTGTTGTTGGTTCTTGTCCTTACTGTAGTGATGAGAGGCTGCTGTAGTAACCTAATGTTTTCCTGAAAATGATGCGATGCAATGATCTGTACAGCGTACAGGGTTTCAGTTTATGGTCCATAAGTGTAAATGGGTGTGTGGTCATCAGATTTCAAATGGCATTGATCTCTCAATTCACTCAGCAAGAACAGTGTAATAAGTTCAGAAAATTGAAGCATTTTGCAGCTCTGAAGACCTGGAAAAGGCTTTATTTAAGCTGTATCACAATATAACAATGGTTTCATATCCCATTACTGATATTATATATATAACCCAGCTGTTGTTAGCTATAATCTACTGAAGTATACGTGATTTGGAATAAGTGGGAAGTACAGGGACAGACACTGATCCTGTTCAGAAGGGCTGCTGTTAGTTGGAAAAGTGCTGTTGCTGAGGAATTGTTCCCACTTTGTTTCCCCCTCAGGTGCTGAACCCTGAGCGGCTGCAGGAGCTGCAAACCTGGCTAAAAACAACCAATACCACGCTGGCTCAAGTTAACGGCCAGAGGAAGTATGGAGGACCACCTGAGGGTGAGAGAGGTTGCTCACCTCAAACACACCGCCTTTATAGAATATTAGTATTATATGAAAATATTAGTTTCATTATCCATTTGTCGTATTATTTTCTATTCATTAATTGTTTAGTCTATCCATGACAGAAAATAATCCAAAATGGCAGAAAATAGTGAAAAATGCCCATAACAAGTTCCCAAGTGCCCACATCTTAGAGGTGGTCCATGCCCCACTGGGTCCGTCCAGCACCCACAATCACGAACACACACCCACTTCATGAGAAATCAATAACCAGTCCATACCTCGCCAATGCATCACATATCATAGGTGCGGAGATGGCACACAGACGGTACAATGAAACTGTAAAACAACATAAAAGCTGTTGCTGTGAGAAGTGGAGACGATGGTTACGCACTGTAACAATCCAGCAGAGGAGGAGAGAAAACGGCTCTCCATGGTGCTCCAAATAACAATCACTGACAAAACACTCAATATAGAGGGAGTCATAGAAAAACATATGAAAGAGCAGGGGAAGTTAATAGATCATGAGAATAGTTAGAATTATTTCTCTTTCAAATTAAACATCTTAAGATATGAGTGGAAGGTTTTGTTCATGCAATTGTATTTATAACATTTTTTGGCTCAAATGTAGCTTCATCGTGTCATGACACTTTAAGAACAAATATTACTGGGACCACTACAGAAAATTACAGATGAACATTAAATATCCAGGAATTCACATTATAGAAGCTACCACTGACTATCCGTGTAACAATCTGGCCACAATATAGAACACTGACCATCCACGGTCCAGCCATATATTAAGTTTCCACCTACTCTTAGGCTGTTTTCAAAACCACCTACTATACTATCAGTACGTACTGATTTGGCCAAAATGTAGCATGTAGTATGCAGTATGCAAACAAAAGCAAAATCTGCAGTATGCCAGAAATACCCGGATGTCGTACTGATTCGGAAAAAATCTCCAGTATGCATCGGACCAGTCTACCTCGCCTACTGCATCCCACAATGCAAAGCGGTGGAACGGTCCCCACTGTTTTGTTGTTTTTTTTCCAACTTTATTTACACGGTCACCATTGTTGAAATGACAGACCATGTGACGGACAGCAACACTACCGCGTCAGTGGTTGACAGGGAGCAATATAAATGGAAGTACCACTTATAACATTTTTTTCTAATTTAATCATGTGCAAGCAGAAATTGTGACAAGGCTACAGTTATTACTTTTCGTTTTCTGAGCTTAACAGAATTAGTATTGACCACCATATTGCGGTGGTTTGCCGTTAGTCGTACTGTTTACTTCCGCTTTTCAAAACCGGAAACCGACTAAGCCTGGCCTAGCATACTGCAAAATAAATCGATTTAACAGTTTCATACTCCATACTACTGATGAACACAGTATGTAGTACATACTGCATACTGCGTTCATCAGTAGTATGTAGCAGGCGGTTTCGAAAATAGCCATAGTTTCTAGCTTGTACTCTTCTTCTTCACTTCCTTTGCTGGAGCATTGCTGCGTTTCTTGGCGTGTTACCGCCACCTGTCGATCAGTGAAATAATGTGAAACCATTGGCAGGGGTGTGTATTGCATCACCTGCGTGCACATGCCTTGTGTGTCCTCGAGTGTGCACGAGACAAATAAAACTGGGACGCACTCGTAAACAAACTGCTCCATAGCGCTACTTGACTCTTATTTACAGTAACAAAGCAGATTCAAAAGATCAAATGAAAGTTTTCAAAATTCATTTTTACTCTACATCATTTGAAGCCCTGACTTCTGCACATTTTATTCCTCAATAACATTTGTATGATCTTGAGGAAAATAATTAGTTACTTTGACGGAATTATTGATAATGACCACTTCATTTAAAAGTGCAACAATTATTCAAATTCAGTGATAAACATATTCAGTGTTGTAATGCTCTGATGAGCTCACTGCAGGATGTGATAACCAAAACCCAATAGCTCCAGCCTTATTCTTTAATGGAGATCTTGCCAGACAAAGTATCCAGTAAAATGGTTTTATTTTTCACTTGACCTGATGAGACCATGTGACAAAATGTCATATCTCCTCTCCATTCTGCTGTCAGTGTGGAATGGCCCCACCCCAGGAGCACGCTGTGAGGTTTTCATCAGCCAGATCCCGCGGGACGTCTACGAGGATCTGTTGATCCCCCTGTTCAGCTCTGTGGCGCCTCTCTGGGAGTTCCGGCTCATGATGAACTTCAGCGGCCAGAACCGCGGCTTCGCCTACGCCAAATACGGCTCGCCAGCTGCAGCTACAGAGGCCATCCGCCTGCTTCACGGCCACATGCTGGAACCTGGCTCCGCCCTCAGTGTCCGCCGCAGCACAGAGAAGAGACACCTCTGTCTGGGAGGCCTGCCAGCAGCCACCAAGCAAGAGGAACTACTGCAGGTACAACAGCTCGGTCTGTCTTTGTCATAGAAATGTGTTATTTTACCTGCAGTGAAAGGAAAAAAAAAATTATATATAAAACTGCAGGAGCTAGCGTGTCTAGCAGGCTAACAAGAACATTGTACAGTTTGCAACAGCTTCTTAACTAACACTTAATTGTAATTACCAATTACCATTGTCCTTACACTCACTGCAGCCAAGCAGCATCCTTTCTTCTTGGATTATTACGGCGTGGGGTTATAGCTCAACAATATAGACGCAGCCCAATCACAGCCCTCTCTATCAAAGTGGGTGTTCACTGGAGAGGCTGGGGATTTCATGAGTCAAGTTTGTCACATTGACCTCTGTGTGGCAAACGAGGCACAATCAATTTGCAACTAGCGAATAAGTCTCACCCCACTCTCACTGAAATGAAGTGCTATTATAATCACCATTGGGTTTTTTTGTTGTTCTTTCTTTGCTCACTATTTTATATATGCTTTGACAGCACACGTCTTTACATGAATTGAAATTGAATAGGGAGCACATTTTGGACTGAGTGCATCTTTATTGGTGCATGCAGTTTGGGTGTAATCAGCCAGAATAACTGACAACACCGGTGTCTGTTGTATGTGCTGTGTGGTAAAACACAACATTGGGGGCTGTAGTGGTACATAAAAGGTTGGCTTAACTATCGCTATCAGGTGAACCTTTGCTAATGTTCAGTTTTAGCAGCGCTGCAGAGTACATATATAATACTTCATTGTAACTTTTGGTTTCTCCAGAGCCTGTTATGTCCAATGTCCAAGACAGTTTAAAGTGCAGAGAAGCCAGAAGTAAAAGCTCTCTCTCATTGGCTAGATGACAGAAGGCTCTGATCTCTCTGGCTTACAACGCTGAAAATGAAGCTGTCCAATGAGAGCACCTGTTACTCCTGTGCAAAGAAATGTTGTATAAAGGTATTATCTCTGTAACGAATGTCTGCTCCCAGGCACTGCGTGCACTGATAGAGGGGGTGGAGAGAGTGTCTCTGAAGGCTGGACCTGGTATAGAGGGGGTGTCTGCTATAGTCACCTTCTCGTCCCACCACGCTGCTTCTATGGCCAAGAAGGTGGTGGTGGAAGGTATGTGAGCTCCTGCTAATGGTGATGGACTGATACATGGGATCTGTGTATTGCTGTAAATATGGTCCCATTTATGTTGTCATTATTCTGTGGCAGCAAATACAACACACAGTAACTATTATGCTGCAACCAGAGCTTATTTACACACTTTATGGCTGACTGAAGTAACGTAACTACCCCTCACACGCCGGGAAAGACTCACTTTCACAGCTAACCTGCTAGACTCCGTCACACACAGGTTACCCACAAGGCCACCTTCCTTAAAGAGGAAGGCTCAGCAGGTAACACACAGGTGCAGTTAGGCTGTGGGTGTGCTAACCAGAGGTGGAAGAAGGATCAGGTCCTTAAGCAAAAGTACTAATAGCCCACTTTACTACTCCACTACAAGTAAAAGTTCTGTACTCTAAACCTTACTAAAGTAAAAGTAAATATTATAGCAAAATGTACTTAAAGTAGTCATGTAGCAGTAAACTGCTCCCTGTCAGTGTGTTCCTATTATATCTGCTGTTTCTGGATTAATAAACCAGAAACAGCAGTATAATGTGGATGTTGCATTTTACTGCTATAGATGTTTAAGGTTGGGCTAATTTGAACTCCTTCATATACTGTTGGCAAGTTTAATCTACAGCTATGCATCATATTCTATAAGATCTGAGAATTTACGGTCTGTTATTTTGGAGAAAATATGTATATCCAGATATATATTGTAAATCATGGCATAGCCTACATATATCAAGATATTATATATAAGCCATATCGCCCAGCCCTAGACCAAGCAGAGATGTGTTTGGATTCATTACGTGGACGTCAAATGCCCTGCAATGTAATTTTCTAAAGTATTGATAGACCAAAAAAAGAAATTGCCTTATGACTTGCAGGACTTTGTTCAAAAGACTCAAAAACAGCTCTGGTCCGAACCATTTCTGTAACCGACAATCCGACATTCACACCCACTTCACTTCACGCTGTGATTGGTCAGCTGTGTGGAGGTGAGAAAGGAGCCAGTGTTTGACTAAAGAGAGCAGCGAGAGAAGTTCAGTCACTTTTCATGTGAACAACACTGTGAATGTCTGAAAATGTGCAGTTATCCCTGTATTCACACAGCATCACATCTCCCCCTTCTCTATGACAGCCGCCGTTTTAATCCACCTTTGAATTTGGCCATTGGTAACAGCTATGATTGAACAAAACATCGTACAAATCAGTTCTTTTCTAGCATAACCCGACACTTATCTTTAACAGATTTTTAAAAAGAATCACAGCCATTCTCAGCTTCTGTAGAAAATAGCTGTGGTCCCAACTCCTTCTTTTTGTCTCTAGCATTCAAGAAGATGTTTGCGTTGACCATCTCAATCAAGTGGCAGTCGACAGTGAAGCCAAGCCCAGACGAGCCACTACCTCCACAGAAACCTTCAAAGAGCCTCCTGCCATCACCCCTAAAGCCACCGCGCCACATCCTGAACTCTCCGCGGCCCTCTGTCCCGCCTCCTCGCCTGGCCCGCCCTCCATCCATCCCTCCAGGTTTCTGCAGAGCAGTGGGAGGACCCACTGCCCCCCAGCACCCTCCCCCTCCGAGCTCGTCCACCAGCTCTTCTTCCTCCCAGGGGCCTCTAGTGTCTACAGCATCCTCAACATCCCCCATGATGCTGCTGCATAAGGTGTGTGAGGCGACTGGGGTTGGCAAGCCGCTCTACGAGATGCACTACAGCCGCACTCTGCCTGATGGATTCCTCCTCTTTAACTATAAGGTGGTTATCCCTGGGATAACCATGGTCTTCAAAGGGCTGGTTATGATCTTGCCGAGACCCACTGTGGAAACCACGGTGGAGGAAGCTCACCAGGCTGCAGCCCAGCAGGTCCTGCACCGGCTCAGATAAGCAAGCTCAGTCCACCTACTTCTACAGCACTGTTTCAGGCTCTGTTTGTTTTGTCAATAATAATATATCCCAAAAAAAAAAAAAAGATGTTTGATCTTATATGTAGTTTGTTGATTTATGCATGCTTTTATTAGAGTAGCTGCAGACTTGTTTGTCTTGTTTGAACTTCTGTGGTTTGTTTCATGCATGCTTTTTATTGTGTGTTACTGTTGGATTGGTTCCTCATTTTAATTAAATGAGAATTGACGAAAATGTGATTGTGTTGTAACTTTATATAAATGTATGGAATGAAGGAAAAATGGAAAGAAAAATCTTTAGAAAGATGACTTTTTCATTTTTAATTAATGACCGCTTACAAAATGTGGGGATTGCCAACAGGAGGTCGGAAATGGTGCATATCCACTTCCTTTTTCCCAGGACCCTGTTCTTCAAATGTGGCTTAATTTATCTGGGCTAACATGCTGTTGTCATGCTAAAATAATCCTGTTGATTCTCATCCAGCTAATTTGGTTCTTTGAAAGCAGTTTAAGGATTGATTTGTTAATCCTGGATGAAGTTATCTTGAATAACAGTGTACTCTAATTTCAAAATAAAGGCCAAATGAGTAGAGAGTTGAAACCATGATCAGCATTCATATGATTGGCTGAGTGTCATAATCAGTCTCATTTCCTGTTTGTTCCTGCTGTTATTTTGTTCTGTTCTATATCTACTCTGAGACCAGTGAATATAGTCAGACTACAAGTGATGTTGGTGCATAGTTTTCAGGAAAGTGAGTTCTGCAGTTATTCATTTAATACGCTTTAGTGTTCAAATGACAAATTCCCATTTTAATATCAAATGCTTAGGGATGTGATTTTTCCGGAATTCCGGATTTTCCGACCTGAAAATGTGACCCACGTGAATCATACCGATGCGTTAAAAAAATTAAAAAATGGGGTGGGGGTGAGTCAAATTGAGTCGTCTTGACAGAAGACACCCCGACGCTGTTTGGGAACGTATTATTCAGGTATGTCAGGATCAGTGTTGCCAACTCTCACCTGAGACACACGCTTTCACGTTCAGGCTCACGCTCTCACGCGGCCCAAACATTTCTCACGCCAAAACACTGCGACAGCAACAGAGATGAACAGGCGAGCGTAGCCTACGTACCGTTGGTTACGTACTGTAACCCCCATTCTATGAGTATAGGCTCTTAAGTACTCGGTAAGGTCCGCAACGTGCGCGAGCTGTTCTGGCAGAAAACCCTGCGCTGGAGCGCATAAGTCGTTCAAACAAGCTAGTGAGTGAGTGTGTGTTCATATTTGGCTGAGTGAGTGAAAGCTAACTAGCTAGTGTTTGCTTATCTGCTAAGTTAATAAGCTAGTTAACGTAGCCAGCTGTCAAAGTTAGTGCTAGTCTAGACACATGCAGCATTTGGCTGTATGAATGGTTGCTTTTCAAGTAATTTAATCAAGTAGTTATGATTACTGTGAATAACCACATTTAGACAATAGCTTGATTAAAGAGTTTACTTGGTTCGTAGTAATACCCTGGGTTTACATCGTTAATTGGATTCTCGATTAGCTGTTTTGTAAGGGTGGCAGTGAGGACTAATGTTAGCTGTGTCTTCCCGCTTCGGCTCTAGTTGTCTGCCTTGCACAAAGCAGTCGCACAAATAATGTTAGTCAGACTGAATGTAAACATAGACATTATTTTTATATTGATAACTTTATGTAATTAAAGCACTATAAATAGTTTGGCTGCATTTCTATGTGAGACCAAATGAAGGGAATTGACAGACTATTACATTCTGAAGATAATTTTATTTATTTATTTTCAGCATACACTGATTTATGGCCAGGCTAACCTGGCTCTGTTTCCTGCTTTTTTGTTAACAATCACATGCCTAAGCTACATGTTGTGGCTCCATTGGTCTTTTAACAGTTAGAATCTTTGAGTTGACTTTTTGCTCGCAGTAAAATTGTGATAATTACGCCAACAGATGTAGTGAGTTCAATAAGCTGCATGCTCTCATCTAAAATCATAATTCTATCAACACGATTTTACCTGTCAAGCTGCACTTCTGCAGGTTTGGGCTCAAGGACTCTGACAACAGTTGCAGACGCATTGTAAACCAGCTTAGAAGAACCAAAACGTCCAGATTCATGTCAACGAGAAACGAGGCCTTCGTCAGTCATATGTAAACAGAGGGTATGGATTTATTTGTGAAGTGTTAGTGAAGAAAAAACATTTCTGTAATACATGAACGCTCTTAATGTGACTGCAGGGACCCAATTTATGAATTGGTTTTTGGCTTCAGAGGTTTTCCCGTTTTTGCTACTAGAGGGGGGTAAATGGTTCTCTGCATTATAAATAGGCTATATTATAGAAGTAAAATAGACTGCACACATTTTAATTGGCATGTGTTCAACACGTTAGTGTCTATGATCTGCATGCTCCCCTGTACTGAAATCAGTTGCTGTTTCATTTCAAGACTAAATCTATCCTAATAAGTGGACAAGGCTGTCACAGTTTAACAGGCATGCTGCCAAGATCCCATTACAACTAGTCAATTTACTAAACATGACCTATACACTTGTGTCAGTGTATTAGGTATAACTGCATCAAAGGCGATTCAAACAGCCCTACAATACCATAATTGTACCTTCAGGAAGCTGATCAGTTTTTGCTGAGGCAGGGAGCACTTGATGGTGCTGCTGAAAGTTTTTTAAATATCCTTCATTTTATTAAAATCATCTTGTAGAAGATCTAAAACCCGTTGATGCATCAGCATTAATAACTTAATGTCAGATAGAATCAGATATCAGTTACAGGAGACATTTTACTGCAGAATCGGTACTTTTACTAATAATACTGCTAATACTTACGTACATTTAAGTAGGATTTTGAATGCAAGAATTACTGTCGAACGAAGATAGAGATGATTATAGTTATTGTAGCGACTACAGGAAACAAACAAAAAGTCGCTGAGAGGCTGATGTCGGGCCTGATCAAATTTGCGTGACGCGCTAACCAAAAAGATTCACTGAGATCAAAAATTAGGATAAAATAAATGACTTTTATTAAAGAAAAAAAAGGGTAACTCAGTATAACGTGTACAAAGTATAATCACAGCAACCAAACAGAAAATAGCGGTCAACAAAAAAATACAGCGACCCACTCACCCTCTCTACCTCCCGTACACAGGTGCACAGGTGACAATAATAAACACAGACATCCCAAACACTAACAAAACTAGCAACCAATGATCAAAATTCCAAAATATAAACAATCACAAACCTATATTACAAAACTCCTTCTGGCTCCTACACACCAGCCCCTAATTATTAGGTTATTACACATAATAATTACTTACATTATTCAAATTGATAGGAGACATAGAATAATTAAAGCTCAATATTCAAAGACCATACATTAACTTTACGTTTCACATATGCATTGTCTTCTTTTTTCCTGAGCCAAAAAAAAGTCAGTAAGGTAACCAACACCTAGGCTCAGTCAGAATGATCTTTACCATCATTCTCTGTCAAGTCTGTCAGTCAATGTCAGAGTAAAGGTTGAGGTCAAAGTGTCACAATGTGCAGCAGCCACTCCTTATCCAGCTTCAGCCTCCTGTAGTAGACAGAACTTCGTTATTGGCCGGTCTAGGCAGCTGCTCTTAGTTTTAACGCGCACTTGACGCACAAACCCTCTTCTGTCTGGAAAGGTTTGTAAGACTCTTCCCATGACCCAGGAATTCCGAGGTGCTGCGTTGTCCACTATAAGCACTATATCTCCAGGGATGAGGTTGCGCTTCAATCCTAACCATCTCTGACGCTCCTGCAGTTGAAGTAAGTATTCTTTAACCCACCTTTTCCAAAACAAGTCTGACATGTACTGCACCTGCTTCCATCGCCTGCGAGCATACACGTCAGCCTCCTGACAGACTCCTGGTGATAAAGGTACGGTCTTCAACAGTAATAGGTGATTTGGTGTCAATGCTTCCAAATCATTAGGATCCGTGGATACTTTGGTAATTGGTCGGCTGTTAATGACAGCTTCCACTTCACAAAGAACTGTATGAAGGCCCTCTTCATCCAGGTTTTGCACATTCAACGTCGAGTTGAGGACTTTCCGCACCGATCTAATCAGCCTCTCCCAAGGTCCTCCATGATGTGAGCCAGCTGGGGGGTTAAAAGTCCATTTAATTCCCTTCTGAAGAAGTACATCATTAATCTGAGACTGATTCCACTGCTCAATGGCAGTTCTCAGCTCACGCTCTGCTCCAATGAAGTTTGTCCCGTATTTCCAGAACTTGACCACGTCTCGCTATAAAGCGTCTGAGTGCATTTATGAAAGAGTCTGTATCCAGTGAAGGTGCCACTTCAATGTGGATTGCTCGTATGGCCAGACAGGTAAAGATGACCTCTTCACCACACTTCTTCAGCTCTTCACTTCAAACGGTCCAAAATAGTCTACTCCGACACGAGTAAACGGCGGTTCATCTGGAGTAACTCTTTCAGAAGGTAAGTCTGCCATCTGCTGGGACACTGGCTGGGCATTGAGTCTTTGACAAATTACACACTTAGATAGAATTTTCCTTATGGATGTACTAGCACCAGTGATCCAGTACCTCTCCCGTAGCTTGGACAACATGTGGTTACGGCCACCATGTCCTACTTCTTGATGGATAAACCTTAGCAGAAGGTCTGAGATATGGAGATCCTTAGCCAGTATTATGGGATGTTTAGCTTCCGCAGACATAGATGACCTGCTCAGCCGACCGCCGAATCTCAAGACACCATCTTCTACCACTGGACAGACAGATATGGTTACAGCCCTTCACACTTTTGCCTTTCTGCAGACTGGAGAGTTCTTCTGAAAACCTCTTCCTTTGGTAGAACCTGATGATTTCCAGTTCAGCCTTCTCAAGCTCCTCCACTGACAGACAACTTGGAACTGTCTCCCTCTTAAAAGTGTCCATATCCTTCTTCAATGAACATCTTTGTTGTTCCACATCCAAGTCATTCACAGCAACAACTTTCTTGACCTCAGGATCATCTGCTGGAAGTCGATGAACATCTTCATGATTAACAGGCCACTCACTCTCAGGTAGAAGGAGAAACTGTGGACCTGACACCCACGTTGCATTCTTGAGAAATGCATCCACTTTTAAACCTCTGGAGGCCACATCAGCTGGGTTGCTTGCAGTTTCAACATATCTCCATTGAGAGGACTGTGAAGCCTTGAGAATTTCTGAGACTCGATTGGCAACAAAAACTCTGAACGTGGAAGTCTCATTCCTGATGTATTTAAGTACTGATGCACTGTCTGTCCAAAACACAGAATCCTGAAGACTCATGCAATTCTTTCTTCCACAAGACATCCATGCGACTTGCCATTGTGGCAGCGATGAGCTCCATTCGGGGGATAGTAACAGACTTCAATGGAGCTACTCTAGCTTTTCCCATGACAAAGGCACTGTGTACTTGTGCGTGTGCATTATGTGACAGCAGATAAGTCACTACAGTGACTGATTCTCCAAAGTCCAGTGGCTTCAGACATCCTCTAAAAGATGTCCTCCAAAGAACGGAGTTCCTGCAGCCAGCTTATCCACTCCTTAGCAACTGACTCAGGTATGATGTCATCCCAGCTGAGAGCTCTCCTGCACAGATCCCTTAAGAGTTTCTTAGCAGACAACACCACTGGACTCAAGATTCCTAGAGGATCATAAATGGAGCTAACAGTTGAGAGAATTTCTCTTCTGGTGAGTGGCCTGTCCTTGATCACAATCTTGAACCTGAAAGTATTGGACTTAATGCACCATTCCACACCAAGTACTCTCTCCACAGGCAGCAGATCCTGTTCCATGTCCCGCCCTTTCATGTCCTTAGCTCTGTGGCTCTCAGGTATTGCAACCAGAACATTACGTCTGTTGCTTATCCACTTTGTAAGCAGGAATCCTCCTTTAGCACATATGGAGACAAGGTCATGATAAAGAGAAATTGCCTTCTCCTCCGACGCCACCGACACCAGACAATCATCAATGTAGAAGCAATGTAGAACCTTATCCACCATTTCCTGGCTGAACTGTTTTATTATCTTCTGCACATTTCCTGAGGGCAAAATTGGTGCAACTGGGAGACGATGTCGCCCCAAAGAGATGAACCAACATCCTGAAATCAGTGAAGTCTTGGTTTAAATCCCCATCGGGCCACCAAAGAAACCTCAACAAATCCGCATCTTCAGCTGGTACCCTCACCTGGTGAAACATGGATTCAACATCTGCCATAATCACCACCGATTCTTTCCTGAATCTGGTCACCACTCCAATCAATGAACTGGTAAGATCCGGTCCTTGTAGGAGCTGAGCATTAAGGGATGTTCCCTGGAAACTTGCCCCACAGTCAAAGACGACTCTGATCTTCCTTTTTGTAGGATGATAAACACCATGGTGCGGGATGTACCAGACCTTGCCATCCCTACGTTCCAGTTCACCTTCAGGCACCCTTTCAGCATAACCTTTGGCAACAAGATCATTCATAAAGGCAGTATAGTCTGAATGATATGATGAATCCTTCTGAAGCCTCTTCTTCAGATGCAAAGCACGCTGCTCAATAATTTTCTTATTGTTTGGCATGCTAAGCTCCTTCTTCCTCAATGGTAAGCTGATTTGGTAATGGCCATTCACTTGTTTTGCTGAGTTTGTGACCAGTTCCATAAACCTGTGATCTTCTCTTGACATTTCAGGTTGCTCATCCTCACTGCATTCAGGGAAATCTGTCCTGAACTGCTGCTGCCAAAGTTCATCCAAATTCACAACTGACACTCTGTTCACTGATAAGCTTGTGCAACAAACCCACTGTACAATAACACTGCGGTACGTCCTTGGTCCAAGAAAGCATAGGTTGTAATAACCTTGCTGCCCTTCCTTGCCTTAACTTGCACAGGAACTATGGGAAGTTTACAATCGTGATCACCAGCCCCGGTAAGACCACTTGACACCAGAGTGCTGTCCACTGTTACCTCTGATTTTCTTTCTGCTTGCTCAGTCTTTTCCCTTTTCTTTTGGAACAATATGAAGTATAGTTGGATGTTTGAGACCACACTTCACACAGGAAATCCTTTTTCTACAATCATTGCTGATGTGTCCAATACACAAACAGCCGAAACAGACACCTTTTTCCCCTCAAGAAGCCTATCTTCTCTGTGTGCGTTCTTTTCTCCAACTGGGGGCACGAATCCAGTGTGTGTCCTCCTGTACAGCAAAGACACGTCCTCCTTGCTGTTTGTATATGCTCCTTCCCTTTGGTTCCAGGTTGAGTTTTGCTTTCCACGGGGTCGACAGTGGTGGCAAAGCTGGTCCCTTTAATTCCAGAACGAGACGTAGTCTGAGTTTGTTTACAGCTTTGTTTATTGTCACTGAGGGAGCATCCTGTATGTTTCCGAACACTGGATCAGTTAAGATTTTCACTTGCCTCTCAATGAAATTGGTGATGTCCATGAATGTAGCTCTCTGGCTGCGCCTCTCCTGCAGCTCATATGCTACGGTTCTCCACTTGTCCCTGAGTTTGTAAGGCAACTTCTTTGTAATGGTCAGCATATTGGCAGGCATGTCTAGCTCATGCAAATATTGCACCTCTTCCATGGCATTAGAACAACCTCTGAGAAAAAGGCTGTAATCTTGAAGAGTTTTTACATCTTCTGTTTTGATGGGAGGCCATGACAGAGCCTTCTCCATATATTTGGCAAAGATGAGAGGCATTGCTGTTGTACCAGGAGCGTTGTTATTTCATTTTGCTTTCTCATAATGCCCAACATATTGTTTTGATCCTCGTTTCTTGACCCAAAACTTGCATTCAAGGCATCTCCATATTGAGTTTGTGTGTTCTCTTCTGCATAGTGTACCACCGAATGTTGCTTGGGTTCCTGAAGTGACATAGGCTCGGAATGAATGAACCGAGATGCGATTTTCTCCTTAGGCCTCGTCCTTTGATCCAAGTAGTCCTGTTTAATTTCCGCTTGTTTCATTAACATTTGTGGAATAAACAAATTGGCATTGGCACTGAGAGCTTGTGGCTTCACTTTTCCTTTCTCCAAATAAGAGTTCATTCCATCCGAATGCTTTGTTATGGAATTTTTTCCACTCAGGACGCTCTGGGATCGTAACACAGCTAATTTAGCCATGTGCGCTGCAATATCCTCGTCCATTAGAAGCTGCTCCTTCCTTTTCCTTAGACGCTCCTCCTCTTCCTCCAGTTCATGTTTGTCTTTTAATAACTTCTGTCTTGCCAGTAATGCTGCCAAGTCAGCTTCTGCTATCAGACGTGCAGAAGAAGTGGTAGAAGTAGCAGACTTTCCTCCAATGGAAAGTTTTGTGATCTGGTTGCTCTGCTTCCCACATTTGACACACTGTCGCTTGGTTTTACATCATCTTGCATATCACCTGTCGTGATTATAGGCACAGCTTGCAGTGGTACTTGAGGTTCGTCCGCTACTGGAAAGAAGAGTGCTCCTTCCGTTGTTGCAACTGGATCAGATTGACCAAAGCTGCCATTATGGAGCAATTCCTCACATTCCGTCAGCCAATGCTTGACATCCTCTTTAAATGTGTTACTGTATTTTACAATGCTGGCAAACCATTCCTCTTGATTATTTTGTTCATCTTCTGGGAGTAAAGGAATCAACATATTATGTGACACAGTAGCATCCTCACAAAGTTGAATTAAACTCTCCAAATGGGGTTGCACATGTGAAGCATTTTCCTTCCTTTGCATTAGTGATTTCATTTCTGGTATGAGCACTTTTATTTTATTCACAATGGTTTTGCGTTCTCGCTGGAGCTTTTCAATTTTATTCACCAATGCCTTGGCAGTGAGTTTGGATTCCCTTTTCCCACACTCCATTTCAAAACTTGCAACACCAGCATTTATTTCACTCATTTTCCTCCTTTAATTTCCTCTTCGTTTTTCAATACATTGTTTGTGCATTTAAAACATCCACAGACCAAAAGGAAATTCATCCAACAAACATAACATTCCCACATAAGCGGAGCAGCCGCAACTTCAAAGAGACAGAGCGGAGATTCCCAACACAACGCACAGTGAAGCCTTGCAATCACGTTAATGTCAGTGCGGTGCTGATTCAACCATCAATCAATAAGGTATTCGTCCTCAATGCACCAACAGCAGTGAATATGCAAGCCGCATTCCTTCCATTAATATACAGCTTAATGCTCACATCCTCCGGTAAGTTTACCTGGCTGTACTTCGCTTTGTCTGCAGCTCCCAAACAATTAACAGCCAGTGCCTACCTCTGTGATTTATCCCCGCTGATTGCCTCGTTTCATCCTCTTCCAATGATCCTTGATCCGTTGCGCCGAATGGTGATGTTTCCTTCGATGCCTGTTTTTTTGTTGATAAAAATGTAGCGACTACAGGAAACAAACAAAAAGTCGCTGAGAGGCTGATGTCGGGCCTGATCAAATTTGCGTGACGCGCTAACCAAAAAGATTCACCGAGATCAAAAATTAGGATAAAATAAATGACTTTTATTAAAGAAAAAAAAGGGTAACTCATTATAACGTGTACAAAGTATAATCACAGCGAGCAAACAGAAAATAGCAGTCAACAAAAAATACAGCGACCCACTCACCCTCTCTACCTCCCGTACACAGGTGCACAGGTGCCTAAATCAACTGAGAGTGTTGCCGCCCATATCCATGTGACCCAATTCTCAATTATCACCGTGATCCCAATAATAAACACAGATATCCCAAACACTAACAAAACTAGCAACCAATGATCAAAATTCCAAAATATAAACAATCACAAACCTATATTACAAAACTCCTTCTGGCTCCTAGTTATAATCATGCCTGCTTCTATTATTAAACTTGTTATGCATGATTATACAAGTGGTGTAGGTTTGAAAAATCTTCACTACAATATAATGTAACCACAAAAAATAAAAATTGTCATGATGTTCACCGTCATGATTTCCAATCTAGAGTACTGCCAGTTACCCAGAGTACAGCAGGCTCACAGTAAGAACAACCTCTGAGGGCCTGATGGATGGTGTGCTGCACAGAGTTGTTTAAGTAGTCATGTTGCATGGCCCTTTCTGACAGGCAGAAGAGTTATGTGACATCATACCCAATATAAGTTGGGCTGTCCAGTCAAGGATTTCATTTAAAGCCATTGTATTGCTTTGGCAGTGGCCCCATCCATTTAGTTAAAGATTAAAAATATCTTGGAAGAAAAAAAACTGCCTAGGTTTTAAGATACCCATCTCTGAAATAAAATAATAAAACCACAGCAGTCTGTATGACTTAAGGTCAGTGAGAAACACATTTGTAATTTGGCCAACCTTTTCACTGTTAGTGTCTTCACACAAACTAAGCATGCACACAACTTTATATCACAGCCAACAGCAGTATTTAGTATTGAGCAAAATGAAGAATGTGTTTATTTCAGACACTTGACAGTACAGGCATGTTTGATACAGGTAGAAATGAGCCTTTGTTTTGTTAAGAGTTGAAGTTATAAGTTGAACTGCAGCATATCATCTGACAGAAAGTTAATGTCTCTAACAGTTTCTCATCCTTGGTCCTGGACAGATGAAGCATTTCTGAAGGAATGCTCTAAAAACAGATTTTTTCTAATTACTCTGACTAAACTGATCTCCAGCAGCTTTATGGATATTAAGGACCTTTGACTTCCTGGACTTGAATAGTTTGATTAACATCAATGATCTGTTCCTCAGAGCACAATATTATACAATGTTGAGTACATGTCTTTCAGACATAATCCAAACACATTACATTTCATGTAAACTGCAAAATATTTCCTGGATGGTGTTCTCTAATGACTGTTCCCTTTTAAGAAACACATCATGTTAAACACACTTCCAGTTGGATGTGTGTTTTCAGGGCTGCACGATGTCCAACATGCTCTATAGAAGACTAGACAAAGAATTCTGTACAAGATTCTGCAGTGTGTCTGTGTTTGAAGCAATCAGGTGATGTGGTTGTGGCTGAACAGAAGGGAATGGCTAGGCCTCAGAGGTCCTCCTCCTGATCTCATCTATAAGATCTGCTCTGGAAAGATCAACCTGAGGAGAGAAAACAAGGAAAAGGAGACAAGTGAGGTTAGTCCTGCAACCTAGTTCTAACCACTGTAAACTCAAACACATTTTCTTTCTGCCTAAATAAACTGGTGTTGGTGTGTGCAATGTGTAACTTGTATCTGACATACACATCCCTCTTTATAGAGCTTTGGTGATCTATATCAAGGCTGGCTGGCTGGCTGGGTGGGTGGGTAATATTGAGAAGATTATCTATCCTCTCTATTAATGTTATCAATTTAATTTTATTTAGCATATGTAATTCTGTATAGTCTATCCATCCATTTATCCAGGGCCAGGTCATGATGGCAGCAGGCTAAGCAAGGTAGTCCAGATGTTTTTACCCACAACTGTAATGTTTTGTTACTTTTTTGTTTCTTTGTTGGTTTTATCCTTTTGATTGCTTTGTTTTTGTGATGTAAACTCAGCATACTTTTTTCTCTGGGTGTACACAAAAGTTATATAGAAAAGCTGCTTTTCATTAAAAAAAAAACAACTTTGATTCAGATGGTCTTTTCTATCTTCTTCTATGTATATGAGAGCAGGGATATATGTATTTTTAACAATTGTACCTCCTCTCTGGTGGCCACGACGCGGAGTTTGACCACTCCATCTTTCAGCTCCTGTTCTCCCAGTATGGCCACCAGGGGGATCCCAGACTCCTCACAGTGCTGCAGCTGACTCAGCAGTTTGGGGTTCTTCTTGTACATCACCTCTGCCTGGATACACGCAAACACACACACACAGCATTCAGTCAGCTGTAGTTCCACTGTCATTTTTAATGGTCTTAATATTTGTCTTAAGTCTTTGCTAAATTACAGCATCTTAGAACAAAGTGGGATCCAGGGAGTCACCACAAAAATAAGGAATAGTTTAATTTCACCATAATTTACTGTACTGAAATTTTTTTGAAATTTTAAATCATACCAATTAGACAAAGTATATGAATTACTATTGTAATCTTAAGTCTAACCAATAGGGATGTAAAGATTAACAGACACCAATACGAGAGTCAAAGATATGAATACATTGATATACATTGATAATCAAAACCAGATTCTGTGAGAAATTTGTAAAAAAAAAAAAGTGATGTGGCTATCAAAAATGATCTTTACAAATAACTCACTCTCTCTCCCAAATCCTACACTAAAAGAAATGTCAGAATCTCTTGCGTGTCCACCACTGCCAGTGGTACCATAAAATATGACTGACACAAAAAAACATTTGGTTACCAGGGTAACCCCGGTTTTCTGAAAACCGAGTGAGGTATCTCACTATGGGAAGCGCCTTCTGGTGTGACCAATCATGGAAGCTCCAATACCATCATATCTCTCGGGAGACAGACCAATCATCTTAAGTTGCGCTGGCCAGCCCGCCCCCCCTTTATAAACACCCATGGCATCCCACACGGCATTCTCAAGCGTATTTCTTCCACATAACCTACACATGGAAGCAGAGCAGGTTTCAGAGAACCGGGGTTACCCTGGTCACCAAAGGTTCTCTTTAAAACCTGGCTTGGTATATCACTATTTGAGTTGTGGCCCACTCCCAAATTGCATGCACCGAAGCCCATAACACCTAGACCCAGAAGGGGCGACACCACAAGCCCTCCCCATGGACTAGCACACAGTTAACATGAACCCACACTCAGGACTGAGTGCACCAGTGAAGGCGGCGTCACGTCAAGACGATAAAACCGAATAAATGTGTGAGGGGATGCCCAACTAGCAGCAGCACAAATGTCACTCACAGAAATGCCCTGAACAGGCGGTCTGCGAGCCACAGAACCTTGCTGTTGGCAATATCTAGGCCAGAGTAACCCTTGACAGGAACTCTGTACCAAAACAGCTTGTCCCAATACCATTTCATCTCCTTCATGCATGCAGGAAAGGCGAGCACGAGCTGCCTAGCGGGAACCTGACAAGAAGGCAGGATTTTACCGTTGTATAAATCCCTCTCCTCCCCCTTGTCATCCAGCGATGCCAGCCAGTCAATAACCAACCTGGTCAGCGCTCGTTTGCACACCTCATGCAGGTCAACTTCATGGGGGGGTAGAGGAAGGACACCGACAGAGCTGCTGGGACGCGACGTGTCAGGTCACATGCACATTCCCAGCTTTGAGAAATTTAAAGTAGGCTGTGTGAACCGATCAGGACAGAGATCTTTGACTTGATTTTAACATAGCTGGCAATAGTGACCGGACGTTAACAGACAAAACAGGAAATGGAACAAATGAAAAAATGTGCGTCAACACAGAACATACAAAACACTAACACACACACCTTAATGCCAGCGTTCCAGAGCTCAGTGACAAGTTTGAGTCTCTCCTCCAGCAGGTTCTTCTGAGCAGACGCCACCATGACCTGAACCTCTGTGGTACGAACCTTCTCTGCTAAGGCCTGAACACAACAACACTGTCACAGTCTGGACATATGCACACCGTATTATCAATACACCAAAATAACACTTTAACTTGAGGAACACAATTTAAACAGGTCATATTTTTAAAAGTAAATGAATAATTGGCAAAAGAATTAAGATGAAATTTAGTTATTTTTATTTTACACATAATAGCCGATACATTACCTCAGCCTTCTGCTCCATGATGGAGAAGATCCTCTCGATACCAATGCTGACGCCCACACATGGCACTTTCCTGCCCTTGGGGTCAAACATGCCCACCAGGCCGTCGTATCGACCCCCGCCAGCCACACTGCCCACGCTGACACTCTCCTCTGCAGGTGCCCCGTTTTGGGCTTCAGTGGACACCGGGGCCACACCTGCCTGAGTCAGAACCCCCTCATAAATGATTCCTGTGTAATAGTCCAGACCCCGGGCCAGACTGAGGTCAAACACCACCTGGAGATGACGGAGTAAGAAAAGTGGAGTAAAGACAGAAAAGGTACCAGAGCAGAACAAAGACAGTTACCAGTAACATGGTAAAGAGAGAAGAAAAACAACAAAGAGGGAAAAAAGTAGAAGGTTTGATACTTTTGAAACTACAAGTGTTAAAGTGCATGAAAATATTATCTTTATTGTAAAAAAATATATTATAGGATGCATGGATAACAGCATGTCTCACCTTGTCTGTGACCTGGAAGAGCTGCAGGTAGCTGAAGAGCAGCTTTATGTCAGACAGGCCAGCACAGGCCTGCTTACTCTGAGACATTTTCTGGTCCTGAAGGAGGCGTTCTGCTAAGTCCATTCCACCTACAACATAAACAGCAGCCTATTTACACATCCAGCAGACACAGAGCAACATTAGCATTCATTTGCAGTTGTGTCTGTGTCCGAATGAATGTCAATCCAATATTCCCTCTCTGTTGGCTCTGTTTTTGGTCTCCACCAACTCCTGCGGGAAATATCTGTCTCTTTAGCTGCTAAATGCTCTCCAGCTAGTCTCTGTGTCTGTGTGCAGTTTGGTGCTGGGCAGGTAGTGGACAGTGGCTTTATCAGAGCTTTTTCACTGAAAACAGCTGCCTGCTTCTGGAAATAAGGTTGATCAGTGTGGATCTTTTTAGCCATACAACCAAGATAATGTAGAATGATGTAAGAGTCTATAAAGCTCTGTTGAGTCTGTGATAATTCTCTGTGGGTTCATCACTACGGGCAACTCCTTTCACATTACATGTAGTCATTTGATTTATTGTTAATAAGGCTGAAACTATCAATTATTTTCCTTATCATTTAATCTGCTTATTATTTTCTCTAGTATTCATTATGTAGAAGTACCCCCTTCAGCATGTTTGAATTTTATATACTCTAGCTATTACATTATTATCGATGCACTAACATGGAAGCAGCTCACTGAGGTGGAGCTCATTTGAACTACTTTACAGGCGCATCTCAATGAATTAGAATATCGTGGAAAAGTTCATTTATTTCAGTAATTCAATTCAGAAAGTGAAACTCATATAGATTCATTGCACACAGAGTGAAATATTTCAAGCCTTTATTTCCTTTAATTTTGATGATTATGGCTTACAGCTAATGAAAACCCAAAATTCAGTATCTCAGAAAATTAGAATAGTACATAAGACCAATAAAAAAAGGATTTTTAATACAGAAATGTCGGCCTACTGAAAAGTATGTTCATGGATATGCACTCAATACTTGGTCGGGGCTCCTTTTGCATGAATTACTGCGTGGCATGGAGGCGATCAGCCTGTGGCACTGCTGAGGTGTTATGGAAGGCCAGGTTGCTTTGATAGCAGCCTTCAGCTCGTCTGCATTGTTGGGTCTGGTGTCTCTCATCTTCCTCTTGACAATACCCCATAGATTCTGTAAGGGGTTCAGGTCAAGCGAGTTTGCTGGCCAATCAAGCACAGTAATACCATGGTCATTAAACCAGGTATTGGTACTTTTGGCAGTGTGGGCAGGTGCCAAGTCCTGCTGGAAAATGAAATCAGCATCTCCATAAAGCTTGTCAGCAGAAGGAAGCATGAAGTGCTCTAAAATGTCCTGGTAGACAGCTGCATTGACTTTGGACTTGATAAAACACAGTGGACCAACACCAGCAGATGACATGGCTCCCCAAATCATCACTGACTGTGGAAACTTCACACTGGACTTCAAGCAACTTGGATTCTGTGCCTCTCCACTCTTCCTCCAGACTCTGGGACCTTGATTTCCAAATGAAGTGCAAAATTTACTTTCATCTGAAAAGAGGACTTTGGACCACTGAGCAGCAGTCCAGTTCTTTTTCTCCTTAGTCCAGGTAAGACGTTTCTGACGTTGTCTCTGGTTCAGGAGTGGCTTGACACGAGGATGGATACGTCTGTGCGTGGTGGCTCTTGATGCACTGACTCCAGCCTCAGTCCACTCCTTGTGAATCTCCCCCAAATTCTTGAATGGCCTTTGCTTTGCAATCCTCTCAAGGCTGTGGTCATCCCTGTTGCTTGTGCACCTTTTTCTACCACACTTTTTCCTTCCACTCAACTTTCTATGAATATGCTTGGATACAGCACTCAGCCAGCTTCTTTAGCAATGACCTTTTGTGGCTTACCCTCCTTGTGGAGGGTGTCAATGACTGTCTTCTGGACAACTGTCAAGTCAGCAGTCTTCCCCATGATTGTGTAGCCTACTGAACCAGACTGAGAGACCATTTAAAGGCTCAGGAAACCTTTGCAGGTGTTGTGAGTTAATTAGCTGATTAGAGTGTGACACCGTGAGTCTACAATATTGAACTTTTTCACAATATTCTAATTTTCTGAGATACTGAATTTTGGGTTTTCATTAGCTGTAAGCCATAATCATCAAAATTAAAGGAAATAAAGGCTTGAAATATTTCACTCTGTGTGTAATGAATCTATATGAGTTTCACTTTCTGAATTGAATTACTGAAATAAATGAACTTTTCCACGATATTCTAATTCATTGAGATGCGCCTGTATATAGTGTTGTCTATTTTCATCTGTGGCAATGCGTGGTACTTTATAAACTGATCACGTTTTGTATTTAAAATCAGCAAAGTAACTATAGCTGTAAAATAAATGTAGTGGAGTAAAAACTACATTATATCCCTCTGAAATCTATTGGAGTAGAAGTATTCAAAACTGTACTTAAGTAAATGTACTACTTGTCCACCACTGTCTGCCTGCTGTCTCTGCTGCTGACAGACGGCTTGTTCTGAGGACAGTGACGCCGTTAACGGAGGTTGGAGCTGCTGTGGATTGAAAGGATGAACACGTTTCTCGCATCACGTGTGAATTTGGGTAAAGTCTCACCCTGCATACTGACGTACTCCCCAATCTGGTCGGCAGCCTCCTCCGACAAGCCCTTCTCATTCACCATCTCCTTCTTCACGTCCTCCCAGGGCATCTAGGTTTGGACAATAGAAAATGGCATGAGGAGATAGGTCAAAGCCAGATATTGATAAATGACAGAGAGAAGGTGAAGCGTCCGCGGGAACAGAGGAGTATGGGAACATCAGAACAACACCAGACTAACCATAACCATTGTCTATGAAGGTTTAGTCTGAAAGTCTGGCCTTCATAACAATAGTTGTCTTTGTAGAGCACCATCTACACATCTACCTAAACCTTCTGTAAGTGAACAGGGTTTCCAAATCAGGATTTGCAGAACTGAGTCTGTACCTGAAAAGCTCAGTATGTGAACAGCAGGAAGTCTCCATACCTTGTCCAGTTTATCCACTGTTGAACAGATTGTGCGGAACTTGTCATCTGGAACACCACACACAGCAAACATCCCATCAAGGATGCGTCTGTCATTGACCTGGAAATGGAGGCCGTGGTTACAGAGATAACACCTACTGATCTTTGTCTGCGAGTCTCATCTGTACATTTGACTGAACGGACGTGTCAAACCTTGATACGGAAGTCTCCGAGGTCCAGCTCACTGAGGATTTCATGGACGATCTTCAGACACTCAGCATCTGGAATCATGGCGTCATACTGCCCTGCTATGTCAAAATCCTTAAACACACACACGCATATATTTATTAATTTAAGTAGCGCAGACAATTAAAATCACAAAAGTGAATGAAATCAGATCAGTTTCCAATACAATTGGCTAACAAATGGGTCTCCCTGGCAGGAGTGGAAACGTGTTTGAGGATGACATACACATTGGTAAAACTCTCGGTAGCGTCCGCGGGTCATGGCTGGGTTATCACGGCGGTAGACCTTAGCGATGTGGTAGCGCTTGATGTTGGTTATCTTGTTCATCGCCAGGTAGCGGGCAAAGGGCACCTGTAAGAGTGCAGGTCAAGGACAACATATCCCTCTTTGCTTTGATGGAGGGAATCAAAATTTGGGGGTTAATGTAGCAGTGCTAATTTCATCAACAAAAACTATGACAAAGAATATTCATCGACAACCTTTTTTTCATGACAAAAACAGGACTAAAACTAAATAAAAAGTAACCTTTGAAAACGAGAACTACAACAGAATGTAATTCCATATTTCATATGATGTGACAGATGGATGAATGGTCACATACATAATTACTGTTTTATTGCAAAGTCTTATTCAACGACCGGCATGTATCTGCGGAATCACACTCTAGCTCCTGATTAGTTTCCTACACCACCCAAAATATCTCTTGTTCAGAAGTTGATTTAGCCGCTTGACCTGTTGCACTGCCATTAATAAAAAAAATTATTTTATTTATTTAGAAACAGATTAATGGACTAAGTTCATCTGCAGTCCACTGAGAATTAGACAAGAATCAGCAACAAAACAGACAAACTACAAAAACAAAGTTAGGCTAACATAACGTTACCAAGGTCAGTGGCTGTAACGTTACTTTCAGTCACTTATCTTTCGTATTGCATCTAAATCTTTGGTAAAAAAATATCAGACTGTTATACAGTGAGTGAACAGTATTTTAGTGAACAAGAACCAGGAAAAGGGATCATATTTCTCCAATATTAGCTTCTCTACACTGGCTCCTTGTAAAATCCAGGGAGGCAGACAACCTCTTCACATTTAAGAGTAGGCTTAAGACTTTCCTCTTTGATAAAGCTTATAGTAGGGCTGACTCAGGTGACCCCTGAGCCACCCCTTAGTTATGCTGTTATAGGCCTAGACTGCCGGGAGACTTCCCATGATGCACTGAGCTCCTCTCTCCTCCTCTCCCTCTCCATCTGTACGCCCTCTTATCCCATCAATGCTTGTTACTAACTCAACTTCTTCCCGTAGTTGTGTGCTTTCTCTCCCCTTTCTCTCTCCTTCTGTTGCTTTCTGCAGGTGTTTCTGCCTCCGGAGCTGTAGAGTCTGGATCTATGGTTGCACCTGCTGCCCCCATGTTCCTGCTCTGCACCCGCTGCTGCTATTGCTGTTATTGTTCTTATCAGAATTACTATTATATTGCTATTAGTATTATTTCTATTAATATTAACATCAATACCATTACCACAACTATTAATTTACATCTCTGTGTGGAACTGTATTGTGCTGCTGTATGTTCTCTTTCTTCCTGCTCTCTCTCTCTCTCTCTCTCTCTCTCCTCTCCCCCCCCCCCTTTAACCCAACCAGTCGAGGCAGATGACCGCCCACCCAGAGCCTGGTTCTGCTCAAGGTTTCTACCTGTTAAAAGGGAGTTTTTCCTTGCTACTGTCGCCTAGTGCTGCTCATGGTGGGAACTGTTGGGTCTCTGTAAATATAAAGAGTCTGTCTAGACCTGCTCTATACGAAAAGGTGCCCTGAGATAACTTTGTTATGATATGGTGCTATATAAATAAAACTGAATTGAATCGGCTTCTCAATGATGAGAGAGCGGTTCACTTTCTAATGATAACTGGATTCATCATTCACGTCACTGCAGAATCACATGGACAGTGTGTGCGTGAACAAGTTTACAGTTCCTTTCCCCTAACCTTGCTATAGACAACAATGACACCTGTAACCATGGTAACTGTACACAACAAAGATGGCGACAGCTGTAGCCTCAATATGCTTAAAAAGACATAAAAATTAAAGATGCATGACAAAAATGGAAATTTAATTGACGAGACTAACCAAAATCAAATGACCACAATTTGACTTAACTTGTATTCATTTTTGTCAAAAGACTGAGACTAAAACTAAATCAGGTGCCAAAATTAAACAGTAATTTGAGCAGTGAAAGAGGGCCTGGGGTCTTTAGGATCCAAAACAGAACACTGGGGTTAAACATCCAGCGTCTGCTGGGTCTTCCCTCAGGACAGCAGAGGCCAAAAAAACCTCAAACATAATCAACTGAAAACCCAAGTGACTTCCATGTTGATGTGGCATCCTGGTGACCTTGCAGTTAAGACACATACAGTGCCATGTAACCTCAACATCCCTGGTTCGATTCTGGCCAGGGACCTTTGCTGCATGTCATACCCCTCTCTCTGGCTCAATTTCCTGTATTTCTATTGTCGCTAAAGGGGGGAAAAAGGGCCTTGGTATCAAATTTTATTGAAAATGGTCTGAGTATTAAAAGTTGGCATCAAATGAATGGTCTTGTTTTCTTACTTGGAGATAAGATATTTCCTGATCCAAATAACAATTTTGCCTATTTTATACTGTTATCATATAGCTGTTTGTGTTAAGACAACATCAAACACTGATGCATCAGAGACGTTTGACAAATTGTGTTAAATGAAAAAAGGGTTTTATAGATAAACATGTTGAAAAAACAACAACTCAGTGTTCACTTTAGCAGATGGCTGGTGAAAGGCCATGAGATGCAGGTGAAACATCTGGAAAAAGCCAGTAAGTGGACTTTGAGTTAAGCATAGCAATGGCACCTAATAAAATTAAAACAACAGGTTTGTGAAAACCAGCAAATGGCAAAAAAACCTAAGACTTGCCAATTATGTAAATTAATATACATAATGAAATAATCCTCAGAAAGCCATATCTGTTTAACATTAGTTAGCACCTTGTTAAAACTGAATATGAGAACAGTGTGTCTACTTGATGTTCATGTTCAGTGTGGATTTAAAGGATACAGTGAGGTCATATCTGAGGGACAGCAGCTCTCCTCCTTGGTCTTTGAGGTCGTAGATGAGCTTGGAATCTTCTCCATACTTCCCTGTCAATGTTTCCTACACACCACAGGAAGATAAACCCTCATGTTTGAATGTGAGATGATCTCACAAGTTCCATACATGCACACATGTACTGAGTGGCAAACATATTAGATGGTGTTAAAGTGTGTGGGAAAATCCACCTTTAGTTCAAAAACAGGTGTGTCGATGGTCTCTGCTCCATGGCGTTTGAAGCAGCCAATGATGGTGTTGAAGACTTTCTCTCTGATGGCCATCTGCCTGGGGTTGTAGTCCCTCGTTCCCTGACAGAGAAAGATATTTGCTGGGTTTCCATCACACTGTCAAGTGAATTCTACCCAAACTTTTGAAAGGTTTCTAAAAAATAAGTCAATTAGTTATGCATCCATCAGCAGGCTTGTAGCGAATAAACTGGCTAAGATATTGTTCTGCAAAAGATAATGTCACTTGGTGTTTGTTACTGTTTTTGTCATTTTTCCTCTTAACTGAAGATGAAAATAAAAAAATGTGTTTGGAAATATCCTGGTGTACCAAGTTATGGTCATAAAAGATCAACAGTGATACACAGCAATAAGCCATTTAAAAGCAACTCAACACTTTAGCTTGGACCAAACTAAAGTGGAGTTGTGATCACAGCCTCAGAGTCCCATTGTCACTTGGTATCAACATGTGATCTGTATCTGGATATATTATCTGGATAATGACAGCAGGTCTTTCCAGTATTAATAAGCATTCTCATTCTTCAATAGGCAAACAGGCTGAGCTGGTGAACCTGTCAACAAATATCTTGTGTTATGGGTCAAGGGGTGACTCTCAAGTGACCACTATGACCCGCAAGCCAGTGTTGCCAAACTAGCACTAGCAGGCTAATCTGCCTATCATGCTTACTGTCAGATGACCACCACTGGCTGTGTGAGCTATAATTAGTATGCTAGCTAGCACCAAGACAGAGAGAGAGCGGGACCACTTAGCAACTCAGTCGTCACTCAACGACAGCAACCCTACCAAGGTCACTAATAGGTACACTGCATGCATTGTAGATCATCTCACGTGATGCTACTTTCTCATCAATTACTTCCTCTTAATTTTAATACTTAATATACAATGTTGTTAAAAATAGTTGCAACAGAGGTGTTGCATGTTGCGATCACAGTATATGGTATGCGGGTTGGGATAGCAGGAAGAAGTGAAGGTAGGTGACCTTTCAACATGTTGAGTGGACCTAATGTGCTCAAACTGTATGGATGGCATTTACTCCAGGCTGAAATGCGCTCACAATGCCAGCCAGATTGCAACTTGTGCATTTATACCTGCATTTACATGTGTTTTTCCTTATCCAGACAAGATATCCACAGACAGATCGTAATTTAATACCAGGTGGGAATTTGGTTTTAGTAACAACCATTCCTGTTTATTTTCTATTCAACAGTGCTCTCTCTGTATGTTTGAATACAGCAGCTCTGTGCTCTTACCTTTGCTGTCTTGAGGACAAACTGATGTTTGCCATCATCTCCTCCTAGCTGAGCCTTCAGCTCCAGCAGTTTGGCTACCTCTTCATCAATCTGCAACACACACACCCCCACACACACAAACCAGAAGATAAGAGCTTTGTAAGCACTTACTGTCACACTGCATTGGTCAACATCAGCGAGCAAAAACTTGAAAAACTACAGACACCATTTTACTACAAAAAGTCTTGCCAAACACACACACAAGCACAGAGCACCAGAGGCCTACCTGAGTCAAAGTGATCCCAGTGAAAGAATGCAGAGATCCGGCACGTGTTGCAGTCCGAAAGCCCAGCAGACCAGAGCAAGCACGAACACAAAACATGCCCAGCACGTTCATCCCGCAGCACAAGGGGGGAAATGAGTCCGGAAATTGGACAAGCAAAAGTTCAGGAGTGCATCATGGGTACAGCAATGTCCAGTGGTGTTGTCCACGACAGCCACAGCAGCCAATCACAATGGTGAGTAGACGGAGAACCAGGAAGTGAGTTGAGCAATGACGTCCAGGATGGTTGGATTCCCCAGACAGTGAGGTAGATGATGGTGATGATGAAGGGTGAGGCAGGCCAAGGTCATCCGGGGTCAGGCAGGAAGAACAGGAGAAAAGTGGTAAGCAACCCTAGCACTAGGGGAGGGCGGGGCATGACGCATCATCATCATCACAGCGTGGAAGACAGAACATGAGATGTACCAAGTCAATCAAAGCAGCCAGCACAACACAGCCAACACACACACACACACACACACACACACACACACACACACACAGAGACAGACAGACAGGGCCCTGCTCTGATCCTAGTATCAAATCTATGTCCAGTGTTTAGTGTTTCTAGCATTTATAAGCTCCTTACATTTAAAACCTTGGTTAAGTGTGTAAGGTTTCCTAAAATGTAAGTCAACGATAATTTTCAAGAAGGAGAAATTGGAGTTTTGTGTGAAGCCTCCAACTAAAAGTACTAATAAATACTACAGAGGCAATTTCACCACTGAGTTAGCTGGGTTCTCTGGGTATCAAAGCTCAATACTTTTTTGGACAATGCCAGATGTGTTCAAAGCACTGAGTATTGAAAACTGTTGAGTACCAAAAGTTGGCACTGAATGCCTAATCAGATTGCTAGTCCTGTCCTGTTTACTCCTGTTTACTTAATTTTTGTGTTTGACTGTATTCTACTTACGCAACGTTCTTACGGCTACGTGCTGCTTGAGTTTATAGAACATTTAACATTTCAAAAGTGGCTTTGTCTGTCTTTCGTTAAAAGAAAAAAAGATTTTTTCAAAAGTAAGGTATCTAAAAAGTGTCTTCTTCGTACAGAAACTCAGGTGACGTACTGGGGCAGGGTGCCTACAAGTATCTGCTGCCACTGTCATATTTCTCAGTGACAACATGTGTCAACCCTGAATGACAACAATCTGCGATGTGGCTACGTGTGTTGAACTTAAAAGGTCTCCGGAGCAGGTTATGTTCGAGATAACGGATCAACGCGTATAAAAAGCACCGCCTACTGACCAATCAACTCTCTTGGAAAATGGCATCACCATTAGAAGATTCCGTGAGAGGGACTCTTTTTATATAAGAGATATCGATTCTCGTCGGAGGGACTGACTCATCTGTGTCAGCTTCTTGCAAGCAATGTCAAAGCCATTTCATTGTGCTTTTGCATCCCGCTATCATCCTACAACAGAGACTGATTGAAGCACTAAAGGCTTGTACTTGTTGTACTTATATCAAAGTAAGCCTACTTATCGCTTATCGCTTTGAATTATTATATTTTTATTTATGTTTTATTTGCTCCCAAGTGTGTTTTACAACGCCAGGGTTGCAGCTGAAAGAATAGGGCTAAAATTGTCATACATAAGAATCAATCTAAGCAACACATTAATTTAATGAAATACACAAATGTAATTATAGTGAGATCTACTCGTGAACTAATGATGAGGCAGATATAAGCCTATTAACTTTCGCATTCACACAGTCGCCGATTTTTTGCCAGCTTTCCTGCATTCAGCAGCTGCAGCTGTGTTGCTTTTAGCCTGGATGATGTATTTAACTTCTTCGTATTTCTCTAATATTATAGTTTGCTCTTTGTTGGCAAAATATGCCGCTCTGCTGCCAGTACACTTAGCATGATCTCAGTTGTTAGGCTTGGTGAAGCCAGATAACGAAAATATATCCTGGGTTTGTTGAACTGGCTTCGTAGTACAGGCCTCAGGTCTCAATGACACTCAGACCCTGACATAACAGACCAAACAACACATACAAATAAAGGAGGACACAGAAAAATACTTACAGAAAATAAGATCAGAAAAGAGACACATTGAGGCTGCTATTTGTGGACTACTCAGCTAAGACAATTTCACTGAGAAACAGCCACCTTAAACAGTAGGAACTTTTGTTAAGAAACATTTGTCTCAGAAAACTTCAAAATTGAAATGATACTTCCAGTTTAGCCCTCTCTCCACATGCTGCAACATCCTCTATGGTGTATGGCAGAGGAAGATCTTGAATATCACAGAGGAACCACAAACTAATTTGAAATTTGAATGAAATAAATGCTCTTATTGTAGTTCAGAACAGCTGAGATAAAGACTGGCACACAGAACATGTCTTAAGTAATGTTCCTTCTGCGTGCTTGCTGATAATAAAGACAGCATAAATACACTGTCAGATACATGGGGCATTTGGTGTGGCATTCTGTCTCTGTCAGACCACAGATCTTATACGAGTAGGATGGCACCTGCTGAAGACACCTGAATAGTTAACGTTACATACTCTAAATTGTCACAGGCTCCTCTGCCAAATGCATGTGTTAATAAGGTAAGTTATTGCATCAGCTATCCATTTTAGAGATAGAGACGCTTAAAGTTAATGCTTACACGCATCGTCGTAGACAGTTGTCTAAAACGTTCCTTTGCAAATACAATTTACTACCGCTATATGTATTTGTTGAGCCGGCTGGCTACGTTTCTGTCACTACCACTGTGTTAGCACTAGCAAGCTAACTCGACAGACCGAAGGAGGGCGGTTAGCGGACGGGGCTGGTTAGCCGCTCCGTTTCAGTTAACTTAAAGCTAGCAGTTAGCCGGTTCAGCTAACACTGGTAGGAACAAAGTGACAAACAATCCCTTTTACCTGAAATGGACATTATTAAGAAGCTGACGTGACAGCAGGGCCGTTATGTCCTTGTTAGACCTCATATCTAAACATCGCTCATATCTAACGTCAGAGTAATTTAATGTTGACTCATGTTTCACTGAACACATACGCACCATAACGTTACAGTATAACGGGTGAGGTTTTCTAAATTCTTGATGTCTTCCAGTTAATTATGTAGCGTTAGCTATATAAATAACAGAGGAAGAAGTTCTTATTTTAAAAATGACAGCCAACAGATTTTATTTAAACACGTAACCGTTAACTTTGTGGACATAATGTAACGTTATGCCGATTAAAGAAGTGACTCATAAAAAGCAGACAGTGCTGTACTAAAGGCTGCAATAATTTGACAGAAAGTTGCGTTTGGTCTGGCCATTTCGAGTTAGCTATACAGTATGAATGAAGTTGGCTGGCTAGCTAGCTAACAACCCTTCTGTTAAATGCCAAATGATCATGCTGTTCACCGCATGTTCAAAACTTGCCTTAATGACACCATTAAAGCTCACTGCTAAATCTGAGTACTGACCTGCTCTTTGCTCGCCTTCTCTGACTTTAACTTCCGAACGACTTCACCTTGGATTTTAATTGCTTCTTGTATCTGTGCCTTGCCTTCCATAGTTTTTCATTAATGTATTTCCACTGCTACTCACACCTCCAGCTACTCTGCAAGCCCATAGACTGTAGGCGTAAAGCGGATACGGAAACAAGTACAACTTCCGTTTCAAATTTAAAGTGACGCTGGCGAAGGTGTGTAGCATTATTTTCAGTCTCTACATAAGCGGACAACCTCCTCCAAATTCTAGACTGCCAGGTCGTAAACACCTCATATATTTTTTACTAATTTTCAAAATGTTAAACACGAGTGAGATTTTAGCCCAATGTTTGTAGTTACATTTAAAATATGGGTAGGCCTACCAAGACAATACGTTTCACAAAGCACATGAATGGCGAACTATGGTTAAAATATAGGTCATTGCAAGGTAGTTAGATTAAAAGTAAAGAAAGGAAGCATAGGTACGGAGCCCCTCTGGGGTCATATAGGAGATATAGGTTGAGGATCCAAGGCACATTTACTATTAAGACCATGTGTGCACAGTGTATCCTTACTAAACATTTATTGGCAAAAAAGAAACTGATAGACAAAAAATGAAAACAAGAAGAATACTAGCAGTCACTATTGGACAATGAAATCAAACTCAACCAAGACTTCATGCCTTCAAAACCTTAAATCAGGATCTGAGAGCAGACTTAATAAGGGGCTTCAAGATAAATCTAAAATCTAAAGGGGTCACTAGATTATGAAAAAGGATAGAAATCAAAACTTTTTTTTATTATTATTTTTACATTTCCAAAACATTTATATTTTCTTATTTAAAAAAAGGATACTCTCTACTCTCCAGGCCTAAAAATAATTCAAATCAGACAAATCCAAGACCACACTAAGGCTGTAACCTGTAATGATGGGTCACCATTGCTTCAATTAAAGGAGTCACAAGCCAAAAAGTCTGGGTACTTCTGCTCTTAGACACTGCAGGAGGCTAAGGTCAGCTCAGGACAGAAAAGGGCAAGCTCCTGGTACTCTGAGAAATGAAAAACTGTCAAACAAAGAAACTGCCAAAACAAAATGTAAAGTATCTTTAGCCACTGTGATTCTGACTAAAGGCATCCACAGTAGAAACAGATATTAGGATATTCAAAGTGACAGAAGGAGAGCCAACATACATTTTAACAGTTCTGAGAAGACTTATGAGAAGGCTTGTTTTGTTTTCTAGGTTATTAAAATGGGGGGTTGCTTGGGCTAAGAAAGGTTAGAACTGGACTGTAGTAGAATGGAAAAAGGAATGGTGGATCCAAGTTTGAAATGTTCAGGTCATTTCCAATTACATCTAGTAATTTCCAATAAAATAAAATCACAAATATTTCTCAAATCATGTATACCTATAGTATTACTAATTTGAAACCAAATTGCTATAATAGGGCATCCTGTGTTTAAATAGCCTCAAATGTCAGTGTACAGATTGTACAGGACTTTAAACTCTACAAACATCTTCCTGTTCAAACAGTGACCAAAGTGAGTCTGTAATCAAAGTCCACTTCTGTTGAGTGAACAGAGACCTGTCATCAACATGTTTGTGAGTATCACCATATTACTTTATTTTGCATCTAAACAGACATTATGGACTATAAAGAATGCAACATTATGGGTGATGGAAAGAAACAACACCAATGTGAGGCGGCGTTAACAGAGTGTTTCAAGATGGACTATGAACTCCACAGCACTTTCATTAGCTTTAGTGTCCTGCGATAGTTAAAGTGCTGTTTTAGATGCTTCTTCACTTTGACAAGCCATAGGAATTTCTTGTACATGAAAGTGGCCAAAATAAAACGCCGATCAGGGGTACAAAATGTGGGGGTTGCTGCTTTTTTTTCAAATTGTTGTTAACTGAATATATTAGGGTTTTGGACTGCTGGTCCAACAAAACACGACATTTGCTTCATTGTCAGATTGATAATGATAATGACAATAATCCTTAGTTGCAGCCCTAATCTCTTTCCTCTCATGAGTCTGGTTTTCGGGGGTGTTTACATTGTAATTTACATACAATTTACATATACAATCATTTTTTTAAGCTGCTGCTAGACTGGTGAACAACTAAGTAGTTAATTTCCCGAGTGATCTGTTTCCACACATTGTTTTTCTCATTCAAGTCCTGACAGCTTGTTAAAGTTTGTAAAGAATTGGGAAGTCATGGAAAGCTATGATCAGTTTTTCCTTCATTTTGTGTAAAGCTGCACTAATCAATATTTTTATATTAAAAAATAAATAAAAGGACAAAATAATTAATTCAATACCTGCATAATTCCTACAGGACTCCTTTACAACTGAAACATATTCCTTTGTTTTAAAGAAGGCCTTTTTATGCCTCTATCTGACAGCTGATTAGCTTTGTTTCCAGCAGCAGCTGTTTTCAGTGAAAATGCCCTGATTAACCCACTGTACTCTACCTGCTCAGCGGCAAACAGCAGACAGACACAGTTAGAGACTAGCTGGTGAACATAGTGGAGCTTTTAGCAGCTAAAGAGACAGATATTCAGGAGTTGGTGGAGACCAAAAACAGAACTAATAGAGGGAGAATATTGGACTTACGTTTATCAGGTGGACACCAACATAACTCCAAATTAATTCTAATGTTGCTCCATTTAAGTTGGATGTTAGCCATAACAACTTTATAAGGTGATAATATGTCAAAGTTGTGTTGACATCTGGTTCCATATAATAAATGCAGGTTTATGTAGAGTGAAGTAGAAAACAATCCTGTGCTACTCTCTCCTGGGGGAATCAAAAACGGGTGTCTGTCTGTCACTGCTGCATGTTAGAGGACATTCGCATAAAGTAACTCAACCCCTCCACATTGTAGTGCTGAATCTTTGAGTGTTGGCCTCCAGGACCATTATATCTATTAATGTTTCACAATGAGTCCATATATGTTAGTGATAAAATTATCCTTTTTGAATTTTTATGGATCCTCTCTCTTTTTGGGGCCCTTTCAGCAAATATGGACATTGACCTTGATAAACACAGACATACAGACTCTAATAAGATGACTCTTTTGATCCACAGGGTCCAGTCAACATGGAGCTGTCTCCCCCTCCCTCAGGTCTAGAAGCAGAGTGTGAGACACTTTTCACCACAGACTCCCTTCTCTTCCTCCACGAGCTGATCTCCACATTTGATGGGATAGTGGATCAGGTAGGACAGCTGAAAAAGCTCTTTTTATTTACTGCATGGAAGACTTGTTTAACTCAGGATGAGGCATCTCTACTCTATTCAGGTCCTGCGGTTGCGAGTGTCCAGAAAGGCCCACTTAGACCTTTCAGGTGACCTACCAAGCTTTTTGGAAAGTACCACACATATCAGGAGAGACCCAGCCTGGAGGGTGCTCCCCGTCCCCCCAAGGCTCCAGAGAAGATATGTGGATATTGGAGATCTTGCTCCCTGCGATACCCAGCGCTTCATTAAAGCTCTCCAGTCACCAGCACAAGGCATACAGGTACCACCTCCATCATTTACCTGTGACCATATGAGAAAAAGTATTAAGAGACAGACTTAACACTATGGAATTTATTGACAATGAGAAAAATATAGAATAACACCAGCCTTCTCTTCTAAATATCAAAATCTAATTGTGAAGAATAGTTAATTCCAGGTTTCCATACATACTGTACCAGTAGTACATGAGCTGTCACTGTTAGCAATGATGCTAACACCATTGCCATGTGTTTGAGTAGGACAAAATGTGTCCTATGTGATCACAGCCTTAACATGAAGAAAATATAAAAGCTAATAATAATTAATAAAAGCTGTATTCATTTTTATATTATTTATTTTTATAAAATGTATTATTTTATTTTTTGTTTTTTGTTACTTTGGGGCAGTGGAACAAACTAAAAACACAACATTGATATTATCACTTTATAAATAAAATATTTTATTTGTCCAATATTTTGGACTTTGTGTACAATTGTGCAAATGTTAACGTGCTGAAGATGGTGAACATGGTATTATTTGCTAAATATTAGCATGTTAACTTTGTCATTGTGAGCATGTTAACATGTTAACATTAGCATTTAGATAAAAGCACCATGGTCCTAGTACAGTCTCACAGAGCCATTATCATGGCTGTGTCTGAAATCACTCCCTATTCACTATATTTACTGTCTGCCATTTTATTTGAGTGTCTACATTTATGCACTATATAGTGCCCTCAATTCCACATGGAACAGAAAAAGTAGTGTCCATGGCATTGTTCACTATTTTCTGCTAACAATCCCACAATGCAATGTACTGATGATGATTAGTTAGCGTCCAAAATCTCAACTTACTGCTCACAACTGAGCAAACTATTGAGTTTTATATAGAGAGTAGTGAGTGAGTGAACGAGGGAGTGATTTCAGACACAACCATGTTCAAAACCAAATTGTCAACATTTCTTGGACCATCACCATTGACATCCATCTCTGCTGGCACTTTTAACCGGAAATAGATTTTTTTCTGCTGTGCCACTGTAGACTCCTCTGTAAATCCTCTCTTTGGTTTTGGCAGGTCGACTTTGATGATGGGAACTGCCCTACGTATCACAACCAGATCAAAGGCATTCATAATGTTTTTAAGGCGGTTCACAACCAGTTCCCCGGTAAGTGGTTTCCTTTAAATTGATAGGCATGTTGGTACAGCTACATTACTCTACATGGACAAGAATATTTGTGTGGATGCACATATGTGAATATTCCAGGTGTGGAACAGAGTAAAAGTCACAGTACACATACTGTCAAGCACCACACTATTCATCCACCTCCCTCCATGTGTTAACAGATGTTCCACACATATCTCAGGCTCCAGTGCTGATGCTTCGTCCTCGTGCCTGGAATATGGTGGAGCACAACATGATGGTATGGTATTTTCTCTTCACTTCATTCAGTTCATTTATTTATTCAGTGCAGGTTTAGATCTAAATGCAGCTGAAGTGGTTGAATGTAAATTAACCTACACTTGTTTGATTTTGGAAATCAAAGCTGTAGAGCTATAATGTGTTTCCTTAATGTGTTCTGGGATTTAAAGCCCATATGTGTAGGATTTGGAAATTTGACTTTGGCGACTCCTAGTGGTAGTATAAAAAAAGGCAAGTTGTTAGATCTCATTTTTCTACAAAACCTCTGCTATCAGAATAATTTGAAAGACGTTATAATCACAGAAAAAGTGACACTAGGGCTTCAGTAAAGTTACACTCATGAGGTTGTAGCCACTTGGGGGGAGTTAAGATTCTATAATTAAAAAATACTCATCTTATTTTATATGCCGATTTTCATACATAATATGTTTAATTTATAACTTTTTAGCCAATATCATGACCAGTAAATTCAATTCAATTCAGTTTTATTTATATAGCGCCATATCATAACAAAGTTATCTCAGGGCACTTTTTCGAGTAGAGCAAGTCTAGACCGACTCTTTATATTTACAGAGACCCAACATTTCCCACCATGAGCAAGCACTATGCGACAGTGGCAAGGAAAAACTCCCTTTTAACAGGTAGAAACCTCGAGCAGAACCAGGCTCTAGGTGGGCGGTCATCTGCCTCGACCGGTTGGGTAAAAGGGGGAGGGGGGGAGCAGGAGAGAGAGAGCAGGAGGAAAGAGAACATACAGCAGCACAATACAGTTTCACACAGAGATGTAACGCAATGGCCGCGGCAATGGCATGGCTGTCAACACCAACAGAAACAATACTAAGAGCAACATTACAGCAGCAATACTAATAATAATAGCAACAGCAACTGCAGCAGCGGGTGCAGAGAGGAGCACGGGGGCAGCAGGCGGCCGCAACCATAGATCCAGACCCTACAGCTCCGGAGGCAGAAACACCTGCAGAAAGCAACAGAAGGAGAGAAAAAGGGGAGAGAAAGCACACAACTACGGGAAGAAGTTGAATTAGTAACAAGCATTGATGGGATATGAGGGCGTACAGATGGAGAGGAAGATGAAGAGGAGGAGAGAGGAGCTCAGTGCATCATAGGAAGTCTCCCGGCAGTCTAGGCCTATAGCAGCATAACTAAGGGGTGGCTCAGGGCTCACCTGAGTCAGCCCTACTATAAGCTTTATCAAAGAGGAAAGTCTTAAGCCTACTCTTAAATGTGAAGAGGTTGTCCGCCTCCCGTACACAAACTGGGATCTGGTTCCACAGGAGAGGAGCCTGATAGCTGAAGGCTCTGGCTCCCATCCTACTTTTAGAGACTCTAGGAACCACAAGGAACCCTGCATTCTGGGAGCGCAATGCTCTAGTGGGGTAATAGGGTACTATGAGCTCTTTAAGATATGATGGTGCCTGACCATTAAGGGCTTTGAAGGTAAGGAGAAGGATTTTAAATTCTATTCTGGATTTTACAGGGAGCCAGTGTAGAGAAGCTAATATTGGAGAGATATGATCTCTTTTCCTGGTTCTTGTCAGTAAACGTGCCACAGCATTCTGGATCAGCTGGAGAGTCTTAAGGAACTTATTGGGGCAGCCTGATAGTAGAGAGTTGCAATAGTCCAGCCTAGACGTAACAAATGCATGGACTAGTTTTTCTGCATCTGTTTGAGACAGGATGTGCCTGATTTTTGCAATGTTACGTAAATGAAAAAGGCAGTTCTTGAGGTTTGTTTTATGTGGGAGTTAAAGGACATATCCTGATCAAAGATAACTCAAAGATTCCTTACGGTGTCGCTGGAGGCCAGGGCAATGCCATCTAGACAAACTATATCTTTAGATAATGTGTTTCGAAGGTGTTCGGGGCCAAGTACAATAACTTCGGTTTTGTCTGAGTTTAACATCAGAAAATTGCAAGTCATCCAGGTTTTTATGTCCTTCAGGCATGCTTGAAGTTTAGCTAATTGATTAGTTTCATCTGGCTTGATCGATAAATATAATTGGGTATCATCTGCATAACAATGAAAATTTATAGAATGCTTCCTAATAATATTGCCCAAAGGAAGCATATACAAGGTGAACAGAATTGGTCCAAGCACAGAACCTTGTGGAACTCCGTGACTAACTTTGGTGTGCATATAGGATTCATCATTAACATGTACAAACTGATATCGATCTGATAAATAGGATTTAAACCAGCTTAGTGCTGTGCCTTTAATGCCAATTAAATGTTCTAGTCTCTGTAATAGAATGTGATGGTCAATGGTATCAAATGCGGCACTAAGATCTAATAAGACAAGTACAGAGACACGTCCTTTGTCAGATGCAATTAGAAGGTCATTTGTAACTTTCACTAGTGCTGTCTCTGTGCTATGATGCACTCTAAATCCTGACTGAAAATCCTCAAACAGCTTGTTGTTGTGTAGAAAGTCACACAACTGATTGGCGACTGCTTTCTCAAGGATCTTAGAGAGAAAAGGAGGGTTAGATATAGGTCTATAATTAGACAAAACCGCTTGATCAAGAGTGGGCTTTTTAAGAAGAGGTTTAATTACAGCTACTTTAAAGGACTGTGGCACATAGCCTTTTAATAAGGACAGATTGATCATATCTAGTAAAGAAGTGCTAACTAAGGGTAAAACTTCTTTAAGCAGCCTAGTTGGGACGGGGTCTAAGAGACACGTTGATGGCTTAGATGAGGAAATCATGGAAGTTAGCTGATGAAGGTTGATGGGAGAAAAGCAGTCTAAATGTACATCAGGTTTTACAGTTGTTTCTAAGGTTCCTGTGTTTGAAGATAAGTCAGTACCAACTGAGAGCAAGAGGTGCTGAATTTTGTCTCTAATAGTTAGAAATTATCATTAAAGAAGCTCATGAAGTCGTTACTACTGAGGTCTATAGGAATACATGGCTCAACAGAGCTGTGACTCTCTGTCAGCCTGGCTACAGTGCTGAACAGAAACCTGGGGTTGTTCTTTTTTTCCTCTATTAATGATGAGTAGTAGGCTGCTCTGGCATTACGGAGGGCCTTCCTATAAATTTTAAGACTATCTTGCCAGGCTAAACGTGATTCTTCCAGATTGGTGGAACGCCATTTCCTTTCAAGTTTTCGCGATGTTTGTTTTAGTTGGCGGGTTTGCGGGTTATACCATGGAGCTAACCTCCTCTGTTTTATTATCTTCTTTTTTAGAGGGGCGATAGAGTCGAGTATTATTCGTAGTGAGCCTGCAGCACTATCAACAAGATGATCAATTTGGGAGGGACTAAAGTTAGCATAGGAGTCATCTGTTACATTGAGACATGGAACTGAATTAAATGCCGATGGAATCACTTCTTTAAATTTAGCTACAGCACCATCAGATAGACATCTAGTGTAGGAATGTTTGCCTAATGGCGTGTAGTCCAGTAATAGGAATTCAAAAGTTAATAAAAAATGGTCTGATAAAAGAGAATTCTGTGGAAAGACTATTAGATGTTCAATTTCTATGCCATAGACAATAACAAGGTCGAGGGTGTGGTTAAAACAGTGAGTGGGTTTATGTACACTCTGACAGAAGCCAATTGAATCTAATAATGAGATAAACGCAGCACTAAGGCTATCATTTTCTACATCCACATGAATATTAAAATCACCTACAATAATTATTTTATCCGTTTTAAGGACTAAACCTGATAAGAACTCTGAGAATTCAGATAAAAATTCAGTAATATTATGAATAAATATTCAATCTGAATATTCTCGTCTTAACATAAGAGAAATTAAACAATCTATTTCCCTTGACATTTTGAAGGTTTAAAATTTCTTACACAATTTACACTTTTTAAATGTGACCTATTGGCCTACTTTATTATTATCATTATTGAACAGTGATTTCAAAGCTAAAACCTTCTTGCTTGTCAAAAGTTGTGGCGCTGTGGCTTAGTTGGTTAAAGTGCCTGTCTAGTAAACAGGAGATCCTGGGTTCAAATCCCAGCAGTGCCTTTTCTATAGCCAGCACAATTCCGCTAATATCAATGTGATACCAGAGCTTTTAATCACTTGTGGATTAGGTACAGAAACATTTGCATGGTTCCAGTAATAAGTGGTCATTTGTGATCACTGCTAAGGTATCTTCAGTCTGCTGGCGCTGTGGCTTAGTTGGTTAAAGCGCCTGTCTAGTAAACAGGAGATCCTGGGTTCAAATCCCAGCAGTGCCTTTTCTACGCTAAGTTTGGTATCAGGCATCAATAAGAAATCTCCTATGTTGGAGTAAGTATAGGAGAATTTGTTTGAGTCCAATCATAAGCGGCCAGTTACAATCACTTTGACGCTATCCTCATTCTGTGATGTTGCCATGCCGGTTGCTCTAGGGTGCAGAGCTGTGGCTTAGTTGTTTAAAGTGCCTGTCCAGTAAACAGTTTTAAATCAAATCCCAGCAGTGCATTGTTCTTGTAGGAAGGTACGGTAACATTTGTGTGGTTATCGATATAAGCGGTAAATTGTGATAATTGCAAAGGTATCTTCAATTCAATTCAATTCAGTTTTATTTATATAGCGCCATATCATAACAAAGTTATCTCAGGGCACTTTTTCTAGTAGAGCAAGTCTAGACCGACTCTTTATATTTAAAGAGACCCAACCTTTCCCACCATGAGCAAGCACTATGCGACAGTGGCAAGGAAAAACTCCCTTTTAACAGGTAGAAACCTCGAGCAGAACCAGGCTCTAGGTGGCGGTCATCTGCCTCGACCGGTTGGGTTGAAGGGGGAGAGGGGGAGCAGGAGGGAGAGAGCAGGAGGAAAGGGAACATAGAGCAGCACAGTACAAAGTTTCACACAGAGGATGTAAATTTAATGGTCAAAGGCATGGCATGAAGCCGTCAACACCAACAGAAACAATACTAAGAGCAATAAGCAGCAGCAGTGGCTAATAATAATAGGGCAACAGCAGCTGCAGCAGCGGCAGAGGAGGAGCACGTGGGCAGCAGGCGGCCGCAACCATAGATCCAGACCCTACAGCTCCGGAGGCAGAAACACCTGCAGAAAGCAACAGAAGGAGAGAAAAAGGGGAGAGAAAGCACACAACTACGGGAAGAAGTTGAATTAGTAACAAGCATTGATGGGATATGAGGGCTTACAGATGGAGAGGAAGAGGAAGAGGAGGAGAGAGGAGCTCAGTGCATCATAGGAAGTCTCCCGCAGTCTAGGCCTCTTGGCAGCAAAACTAAGGGTGGCTCAGGGCTCACCTGAGTCAGCCCTACTATAAGCTTTATCAAAGAGGAAAGTCTTAAGCCTACTCTTAAATGTGAGGAGGTTGTCCACCTCCCGTACACAAACTGGGATCTGGTTCCACAGGAGAGGAGCCTGATAGCTGAAGGCTCTGGCTCCCATTCTACTTTTAGAGACTCTAGGAACCACAAGGAACCCTGCATTCTGGGAGCGCAATGCTCTAGTGGGGTAATAGGGTACTATGAGCTCTTTAAGATATGATGGTGCCTGACCATTTGGGGCTTTGAAGGTGAGGAGAAGGATTTTAAATTCTATTCTGGATTTTACAGGGAGCCAGTGTAGAGAAGCTAATATTGGAGAGATATGATCTCTTTTCCTGGTTCTTGTCAGTAAACGTGCCGCAGCATTCTGGATCAGCTGGAGAGTCTTAAGGGACCTATTGGGGCAGCCTGATAGTAGAGAGTTGCAATAGTCCAGCCTAGACGTAACAAATGCATGGACTAGTTTTTCTGCATCTGTTTGAGACAGGATGTGCCTGATTTTTGCAATGTTACGCAAATGAAAAAAGGCAGTTCTTGAAGTTTGTTTTATGTGGGAGTTAAAGGACATATCCTGATCAAAGATAACTCCAAGATTCCTTACGGTGTCGCTGGAGGCGAGGGCAATGCCATCTAGACAAACTATATCTTTAGATAATGTGTTTCGAAGGTGTTCGGGGCCAAGTACAATAACTTCGGTTTTGTCTGAGTTTAACATCAGAAAATTGCAGGTCATCCAGGTTTTTATGTCCTCCAGGCATGCTTGAAGTTCAGCTAATTGATTAGTTTCATCTGGCTTGATCGATAAATATAATTGGGTATCATCTGCATAACAATGAAAATTTATGGAGTGCTTCCTAATAATATTGCCCAAAGGAAGCATATACAAGGTAAACAGAATTGGTCCAAGCACAGAACCTTGTGGAACTCCGTGACTAACTTTGGTGTGCATAGAGGATTCATCATTAACATGTACAAATTGATATCGATCTGATAAATAGGATTTTAACTAGCTTAGTGCGGTGCCTTTAATGCCAATTAAATGTTCTAGTCTCTGTAATAGAATGTGATGGTCAATGGTATCAAATGCGGCACTAAGATCTAGTAAGACAAGTACAGAGACAAGTCCTTTGTCAGATGCAATTAGAAGGTCATTTGTAACTTTCACTGGTGCTGTCTCTGTGCTATGATGCACTCTAAATCCTGACTGAAAATCCTCAAACAGCTTATTGTTGTGTAGAAAGTCACACAACTGATTGCCAACTGCTTTCTCAAGGATCTTAGAGAGAAAAGGAGGGTTAGATATAGGTCTATAATTTGACAGAACCACTGGATCAAGAGTGGGCTTTTTAAGAAGAGGTTTAATTACAGCTACTTTAAAGGACTGTGGCACATAGCCTTTTAATAAGGACAGATTGATCATATCTAGTAAAGAAATGCTAACTAAGGGTATAACTTCTTTAAGCAGCCTAGTTGGGACGGGGTCTAAGAGACACGTTGATGGCTTAGATGAGGAAATCATGGAAGTTAGCTGATAAAGGTTGATGGGAGAAAAGCAGTCTAAATGTACATCAGGTTTTACAGTTGTTTCTAAGATGTTGTGTGTACAGAATAGACCAACATAGTAAAATTACAGTATGGACAATCAGGATGACAATTGAAAATGAAAATTATAGATAGATTGTACCATATATGAAGAATATGGATCAAGGAGGATGTTGTGCAACTTCAGGTCACAGGACCTCCTCTTCACCATGGAGACCTGGAAGAGGACGGACTACACAACCAAACTAGAGGCACGACTCAAGCACACCATTCACACAGAGAGGAGAAAGAAACAGACACACAGAGGGAGAGAGAGACAAGGACAACATGCACAAAAGGGAGAAAGAAGGGGGGGGGGGGTTTCTTCAGCAAATCATCTTGTTTTGGTAGAAAGACGTGCAACTGAATCCAGGAGACCAGGAAGGGCTGTGTTTAAGCCACTGGTACAATTGTCAGCAGAGCCTGTCACTTCAGTGAAGAGAACCAGGTAGCCAGGTGCAGTGTAGTGACTGCAGTGTGTGAAAGTAAACTTTGTTGTGAGCTCATAACTTATCATTTATTCACGTTAATCATCTATTCATAATCATTTGTTTGTATACTACTTAGTATTTAGTAATTATATGATTGTATATTTACTTTAATTAGTTAATAGTTCCAGTTCTATTCATGTCTCTACTCTTGAACTCTTATTTAGTTTCATGTCTTCAGGTTTTATGTATGCTAAGCAACGTGACTCAACGTGAGGTCAAAGGTCAGCTATATGTTATAGAGATGTTTTTATGTTTTCCAGATGTGCGTTAAGAGTCCTAGTATGGTTTTGTAAGTTCCTATAGGTTTAAACCTATCGAACCATGCAATACTGACCAATGGAAAAGAGTTTCTTTGTCTCCAGAATACTATAAAAGCTGTATTCTTGTATCTTCTCTTTGAGATAGAGAGAGATGGCTGATGACTTCTGTTGTCTATCTCCTATTGTACAATATATTTTTGTCAACGATCTGTAAGTGTTTCTTGCGTTTTATTAAACTAAAAGAGCATAGGTAGTTTTTCCACGACATAACTTGGGGGCTCGTCTGGGATCCACCAACCTGTCTCTGCTTCTCTGGAAGAGAACAAGCCGACCCTGGCCAGGCCAATCAATCAATGATTGGGGACCTTCCGGAGCCTACACAAAAAGGTTTTTTATCCAGAAGGCCTCAGGTTGTTCTCTTTTCAGGCAGTGGAAGGCAGTAAGTGGATCCCTTTGTTTTTGAAAATTGTTATAATTACAAAATGTGGAAAACTACATTTTATGTTTTATAGTCCAAATTTGATTATTAGGGGTTGAAACACTACTGGTTGTTGGTTTTTGGTTGCCGTTGTTGTTTGTTCTGTTGCATGTGATGTGTAAACACGCAATACGAGGCAAGACCGTCTGATACGTGAGCCTGCGTATGAAGAGTATAACACTTCCTCGAGGAAGCTGTCTGCTCTAAGAGAGAAAAAAAAAAAAACCCAACCAATCGAGGCTATATATAAATTTAACTGAATTGGCTTAAGTTGATGAGAGAGCAGGACAGAGTGTCAGTTAAAGGAAACTGACGAGGTGAAGGAAGAACCTTGTCCCAGGGTTCTTCCACTGCAAGAACAGGTTCAAGGCCTGTACTCTGATCTTTGTGAGGTTTTTGACTCCTCAATTCTTTGGTGTGTATGAGTCTATCAAATAGTGTGTTTTTTTTGTTTTTGTTTTTGTTTTTTTCTTCCTTCTTGGTTTCGGGACTTCGTCCCCCCCATTTTTCTATTGAGTGTGTGCAGCTGCAGTGACCGGTCTGTGTGTCTGTCTGTATGTGTGTGATTTATGCGGTTGAAGGTTGTGTGTGTGTCTAATGTATTACAGATGTGGAGAGTAAGCTTGTGAAGCAGTTGTTTGACTGAAAAAGAAGTGAGGAGGATTGTGTGTGTGTTTTAAAGGAAACTATATAAATAGTAAGGAAGGATCCTTTAAGTTTTAAGTTTAACAAGAATAATACAAGTTATAATATTATTCATAATTATAATAATTATAATTATATATATATATAACATAAAGAAAAAATTGGGGAGTATTATATTAGTTTATAATAAAATTATAATAAGATTGCCATGGATGTTACCAATTCACATCATATACATGAATAAAAAGTCAGGATTTCCTCAACATGGAAGCTTTGATAAATCTACCATCAAAGCCTTGAAAAATAATATGGCAAAGAGGTTTGAGGATAAGATTAATACAGCGAAGGCACATGCTACTTTGAAGGTGAATAAAAGATGGAATGAGCAAGTTGAATGTTTGAAGTTGTGGGAAAAAGAAGCAGAAAATATTGAAAGAACAGAAAAAGTGCATAAGAATGTAAAAATGTTTGTTTCTTTGAGTGTGGATGATGCAAATAGCAAGATGGAGTCACCTGGTTCTACAGGTCTTGTTGAATGGGACAGTGATCATATGGCTGAGTGTGTTGGAGTTTGGGAGACCATTGCAGAGAAGATGAATTATATTAAGAGAGTGCCTTTTTCCACTGTGCTGAGTGCGCATAAGATTGATGACTCAGGGCCGCCCCTCCAACAGCAGTCTTACACTGGTGGACAACCAGTACAGCAACAGCAAGTCCACCCCCAACAAGTGGGTGATGGAATAACAGGAGAGACATCAATAAAGACAGAAACTGAAGGAGCCACTGCAGCACCGCCTGTTGGTGCTGTTTATCAACCTCCACCATATGCTGGACTACTGGAGCAAGCAATGAAAACACCTCAACAAATACAACTGGATCCTCAATTACTGTGGAGCCCAGGAACTACCAGATCCGGAATAAGATATCAACCTGCATTGACTGTATCTCCAGGTTTTTCAATTGGAATGGAGAATTCCTTCCTTGGTCCAATGATAGAGTGTCCCAATGGAACAGGAGGCACTCAACGTGTTTACAGACCACGGAAAATAACAGAACTGCAAGCTATAGTTAACAATCTACCACAACCTAAGAATAATGGCAAGGTGTTTGCAGATGCTTTGATGAAGATGGTGAGGCAGTGCAGACCCACTTCAGCAGAATTGGAACATGTTTGTGTGACTAAGATGGGACTTGCATGGGCTGAAGTCAAGCCCTCCACCTGGGATTCAACTGTTCCTTGGAATGTCACAAATGACTCTGCTTATCAAACACAGTTGACAGCTCTGTGTGAAGAATTGGAGAACAAATTTAAGCCAGCCACAAATATGGCAGTTGTGAATGCAAGTGTACAAAAATCAGAAGAAACATTTGACAACTATTTTAACCGAAAACTGCAAACCTCCAACACCTATAGTGGTAAAGAACAACCAGCTGATACCACTAATGACTCTGTTCGGGAAAGACAATCTGTTCAAACCTTGGTGGATGGTTTGCAACCAGAGCCTAGAACCATTTTTGTAATACAATGTGTGGGATGTCAAAGTGTAAGGCCAACTGAAATAAAAAGACACGGTGCACATGCGGAGACTGTTGTTCAGGATGAAAAGAATCAACAGTCGAAAAAATCTAGAAATGTGGCTGAAAGGCTCCAAATGGCTCAATTAGCCTACTATACTCCAACTGGAAGAGGCAGAGGTCGTGAACGTGAAAAGGAAAGAGGAAGAGAAAGAGGTAGAGGCAGAAGCAGAAATTCTTCGTTTGGGAAGAAAGGAGAAAACAATGTTTGTTGGAAATGTGGCAGAGAAGGTAATTTTTCCAGAAACTGTAAGACTCAAGTTTCTTCAGAATGGGATGGTGAACAAGCCATGTCATATTCACCATCCAATAATGTATCTGTGAACAGACCATTTGGAGACAGGGGTCAGATATCACAAAGATCTAGACTACCTGTGAAAGAGCAAAATCCTGATAATTATTTGAACCAAATACAACTTTATCAAGCTGATTCTTCAATGTAGACAATAGCAAGTGCTAGTAACCTCTGCTGTTGTTTACCAACGTGGGAGCAACGCGTTCAGCCTGTGGGTGAGCCATAATAATGCTCACCTCAGGTGAAGAGGACAGAAGAGTTTTTTTTCCCTTTTGATACATTTATTGTAATGTATACTGTATTATGATTTTATAGTTTCATGATGTTGAGAAAAATGTGAAGATGACTTATTACAGTTCAAGTTGATATAAGTATTGGAGTTATCATATGAATTAATGATAACAGGAGGGAATGTGAAAGTAAACTTTGTTGTGAGCTCATAACTTATCATTTATTCACGTTAATCATCTATTCATAATCATTTGTTTGTATACTACTTAGTATTTAGTAATTATATGATTGTATATTTACTTTAATTAGTTAATATTTCAGTTTAGTTTCATGTCTTCAGGTTTTATGTATGCTAAGCAACGTGACTCAACGTGAGGTCAAAGGTCAGCTATATGTTATAGAGATGTTTTTATGTTTTCCAGATGTGCGTTAAGAGTCCTAGTATGTTTTTGTAAGTTCCTATAGGTTTAAACCTATCGAACCATGCAATACTGACCAATGGAAAAGAGTTTCTTTGTCTCCAGAATACTATAAAAGCTGTATTCTTGTATCTTCTCTTTGAGATAGAGAGAGATGGCTGATGACTTCTGTTGTCTATCTCCTATTGTACAATATATTTTTGTCAACGATCTGTAAGTGTTTCTTGTGTTTTATTTAACTAAAAGAGCATAGGTAGTTTTTCCACGACAAGTGTTCGTTACACCCCACTATATGATATTGTCAGATGGAATTAAACATTGTACTGGGATTGTGCTGATCTTAAAGCCTTAGCAGGGCTAAAAATGTCAACATTTGGAGAAATATTTTTATTTTCTTTATTTCTGAGAGTGAGATGTTCAGATTGATATCAATCTCATGTCTGTGGGTTGAGTACGGAGCTGGAGTCAGGATGTGGTTAGCCTAGCTTAGCATAAAGACTTGAAGCAGGGGTAAAACAACTAGCCTGGCTCTGTCCATACTTCCAAAAATGCACCTACTAGGACCTTTAAAGCTCACAAATTAACGTTTTGTATCTTAACTGTTTGATTTATACACAAACAGCCAGAATGTATGGTCTACATTCTTACAGGGCAAAAGTAACCTAAGAAACTAAAGTGGAAAAGATGGTGCATTTCACACATTCAAGTTAAAATGAAAATCACAAAACAATAACTGGACAGAATAAGAAACAGAGATTAATGGATGAGGGACATAAAAGACCATTTGTATGTAATAAAACATCAAGGTCCTGTCCTCGATGAGGTAAACAAATGGATTTATGATATTTTAACACTCTAACTCTTTGATTGGAATTGACCTTGGATTTAGATCATTCATTAGACTTATAAGTCATATAACATATTTTTTGTACTGCTTTTCATTGTTTACTACATTAGAAGGAAGCAGGCTGAATCAATAGCTTTGACGGTTTCTGGCCAGTAAACAGTTGACTCCCCCACTGTGGTTCCCCCACATCAGGAGAACACACTTTTTCCACAGATGCTCTCCATCTCTTATGTAACATTGTTTGAAAGTGAAGTTTCAGGCTTTACTGAGTTTCAGGTGGGGGAGTCAACGGGAGATTATCAAGCTGCTCTATTTCCTAAACACGCAGTCTTCTCAAGATTCTTCTTTTTAAATATTAGATCACATCAGGGAGTTGTCTGTATGTCTCAGTGTTGCATGCACTGATTTATTTTAGTCTTATCTTTAGTGAATCATTTCAATGGGGGATTGTTGGATCAGACATTACAAACATTGCAAAATCAGGAACATTGTATTATGTGGGAGAAATGATGCACTGGATAAGGTTTAGTGGTTAAGGGACACAATAGCCACCTTCTGGCAGGTCTGTTATGTGCTTCATACATGTTTTTCTAGTTGAATGGGAACACAGACAGAGGCCAGACAAACTGTTGACACTTCATGTAAATGAACACACCCGACACTTGAGCAATCACAATTACAAATACAGCTACAAAGATGGGTTATATTCGATTGAGTGCAAGTGAGCTCCATTTCTCAGATGTAAAAGAGATGACAATCAGCCTTTTGATGTGTGAGCAAGGCTGGATTACCAACCAGGCAACTGCCACACCTATTGCGCCTATTCTGGAAGCCCTGTCTTTGTATTACACTTGATATCATGCTATGCTTACCTGGTGCATATTCCTTTAAATTTAATCAAATTATCACAAACTCACTGACACACATCAAACCTGGGTTACAGGACTACTGGCTGGTTTCTGGGGCTTTGGGCAAAGAATGTGTAGTCTGCTGTGTGCACTGTACTTGGGTAGTAGAGACGAGGAGTGGGGACAACCAGGGAGTCAAAAGAGGCCCACAGCTGAATTTTGCCCCTGGGCAACACAAGATAACAACAGGGCTCCAAAGAGGCCATATCATCTACACTATGTTCCATAATACAACATACAGTATACCATGTAATGAACACATATGGAGCTATATAAATAAAACTGAATTGAATTGAAATGGGCATACTGCTAAATGCTAAAAATATTTTATATATATATGTGATAATAGTAATAATCTATTAATAATAATAAGATATTGTAACTTTTAATTATTGACTACTGAATAAATGAACAATTAAATGTCAAACGGAATCAAGGATATTATATATTTTATATTTATAATATCATATTTTATACATAAAATATACTGAGCAGTTTTTATTTGAGATTACATCACAAGACAACCGCACATTAAAATACTACAGCTTTCCAATGAGCCTTCGTAGGCTCTTTGCCTTTGGCCTCTCCGCGCTTCCGTAGTATTGTTTTTTTTTTTTTTTTTTTTTTTTTTTTTTACCCGGAAAAAGTTCTTGGTCCGTGTGACGTCATACGGTGCCATAAAAATGGCGGAGTCGGAGGAGGAGGTGGACGTCTTGGTCCAGAGAGTTGTCAAAGACATCACTAACGCCTTCAAGAGAAACCCCAACATGTAAGTATAGTTGACTGCGAACATGGCAGACAGACTGGAGCGGGGTCTGTCACATCCAGTGGACCCTAACCCAATCAACAGCTTGAACCAGCTTTTCAACTGTTTGGGCTTGGACTATTACCTGGAATCAGAGCGGTCCAGGGAAAGTTGACAGTTCAGCCAGCTAGCTTAGCTGTTTGTTTGTTTGTTAAATAGCTAGATGAAATTGTTTCTTAGAAACACCCCCGAGGATACTATTGACTTGTTATATAACAAAATACACAAACGGTGTGTTATTTCGGGTAGTTTAGCCCGACCTTTGACGTGGTAAGGCGGCTGTCAAAACTGTGCCACATTCTGCACGGGCCAGTAACGTTAGATCATGAATGGCTGATTAATTCTTTTAGTAATTAATGAGTGTCTAATAGATTTTTATTTGACATTTGGTTAGCTACTATTTCCCCATGCCCCCGTGTTATGGGGCTGCCTCAGTCTCTTTATTAGAGGTACACCGGCGTCAGGGTTAGCAAATGCTATGCTTCCGCGAGCTGACGTTACTTATTAGCTGTTCATCTATTTATAATGAAGTAACAAATAAAGCAGTGCATTAAGCTAGTGTCAAAAAGCTCTCATCAATATTATGAAATATACATAATTATTATACGTAAAATTTTGAGTAGTGTGAATTAAAAGCAGAATTTAGTATGTCAGTGATTGCATATTATGTATAATTTTAAAACTAAAGCAAATGCACTGTGGACAGCCAAGGGTCGTGAAAATGAATATGACAAGAATAACACTGAAGAATGGATGTTTCTTTAAGTTTAGAAAAATCTTACATGAAGGTGGAATTCTGAGGGCTGATGTATAGGACTGTATTATTGGACTTAGCAATGTGGACCTAATAAACTGGCAACTGAGTGTAGGCTATATTCTCTATTTGCTTGTTCCAAGACTCCATTAATGCTTACCCCAAGTGAAGAAGTCATACCATGACACTGTCAAATGGAAATATTCTAAAGTTCTGTTTTTGGAACTATACTTGTTCATACAACATATGTTTGTAATGATGGACCCACCAGTTTAAGGCTGTTGAATTTGCACATTAAGTCTCAGTGGTTGAGGCTGGTGAGCATGCTGCCCTTCAAATCCTCGTGCAGCGCACACACCTGAAGTCCTTCTGTTCATCAGAAAAGATGGCTCTTCCAAACAAACCTGTTCATGTATTATTTAGTGCTGAGTGAACCACACACCAGCCATATGATAATGTGAAATGTGACACTTTAATGGACTCAAAAGCTTTACTAATCAAGTTGAATTGATTTGTCTTCTTATCTTAGTATCCATTACCCTCATGATTCAGCAGTACAGGATGCATCGTCTCCTTTCTCTGATCATTATCCAATCAGACATATAGAAGTAGATACCACTTTGACTTGTCTTGTATATGTCTATGGTAAGCACCATTTTTTTAAATAAAGTAAAAATAAAAAATCTGTACCAGTGCTACGGCCGAAGCTTGTTTTTTGCCACATTTTGCTGTACATGGGTGGTGAAAGTTGACGATGTGTCTCTGCTTGAATATATTTATTTATTGGTTTACATCGTATTGCTAAGATGCTCCAGACATCCATCACATGCTCTTGATATGCCTCAAAATGAATACCATACAGTCTGACACAGATTCATTTGTGACCAAGATTATATGAGACCCATCTCGCACAGTGTGACATCATATGACATGAACCTGTAAGATCACTGTTATCACAGTGTGATGAAGGGGCCTTAAGAACAAGTCAAGTCAAAGTCCCAAACCAAAAAAAGCATTCCAAGGAGACAAAGCTTGGCTATGACTGACTGATGTTACCCTGAACAAGTCAAGCTATAGCCTGGAGCGCAGAGCCAGATGAAATGGCTTAGAAGCTAAGACACAGAGCCATTTATTTTCTGAGCAAAAGGTCTGATGAATTGTCAAGAGAACCCTGAGAGTGCGACATGATACCACAAGGGAAGCTACACGATGTGTTGTCTGAACGATTCCTCCATGTCCACATACAAAAAGTGAAAACCTCCCTCAGCCCTCATTCTCAGTGTCTGCTCCCTCAGTGATGAGATTGGTGTGATCCCGTGTCCAGAGGCCCGCTACAACCGCAGTCCCATTGTGTTGGTGGAGAACAAGCTGGGTGTTGAGAGCTGGTGTGTCAAGTTCCTGCTGCCATATGTCCACAACAAGCTGCTGCTCTACCGCCAGCGCAAACACTGGCTGGACAGGGAAGGTAACTCACTCTATCACGTCCACCTCAACAAAATCATTCCTGGAGCTTACAGACAGATGAGTAAATATGTTGCTTTATTCAGAGATAGTTTATTTATTTGTGATATGCATCTTTTATAGATTCTAAAACCAAAACATATCTGTACAAAGTGTACTGGAACCAGGGTTTTATTTTCTCATTTAACCTCACAACTGCAGCATGAGTAAGATGCGTGACAGATGTAGAAGATTGTGTCCTGGTGATGTGTTTTCCTTATCAAAGGCCAGTACTCTTCTTCTGGCAGCCCACACTGCTGACTTTTCTCTTTAATCTGATTAATTAAATGTTGACAGACCGTGCCACATCTTTCTTCTACTGGCTAACTGAGTGGTGGACTGATTATTGAGTCAGTGGTCTGAAATGGTTCCTCAGACTATTAGGTCACTGACTACGTTTACATGCACATATTCTGTTTTTTTACCCTTGTTCTGAAGAAGACCATATTCCTACTAAGCTGTTTACATGGCTAATGGAAAAAAAAATATTCCACCAATATTCCTGTTTACATGCAGTCTTGTTCGACCGTTCGAACTCAGCCTCCCTCTTTCAAGTCTTTCATACTGTTTATGTAGGTGTGTTTCTCCTTCCCACCAGAAATGTGGGCTTTTCTTTTGTGCATGCATCTCTACCCCAGTGTGGCAAACTGTTGGCTAGTTGGTTTGTTTACAACGCACACAGCTGACCGTAAACAGCCAAGAGGCCGTGTAGGCAAGACGCAGATTCGAAATACGCTGTATACGCATGTACAAAGAATGCTCCTAAAACCTGAATAATATCGGCATATCCCACATGTCTTAATTGGAAAATGCTACATTCTGAATAAGGTCTAATTGGGATTATCCAAACGGCATGCATGACCTGTATCAAATTAGGAATATTGTCATATTTGGAATAATGAATGTGCATGTAAACATAGTCTGTCATTGTACACAGAACAGCACAGGATAACAGCATTGAAAGCTACATGATTTTACGAACTGAATCTGTTCTCCAAATTGTCTAACTCGGTAAAACACAGAAGCTGTTTTCTATCGAGTAATTACCACCCCCGCAGAGAAGCTAACAGTTCACGTTTGTGTGTCCCTCAGCTTTAGTGGATATCACCTGCACTCTTTTGCTGCTTAACCCGGACTTCACCACCGCATGGAATGTCAGGTACAAAGTCACAGCAGCCAGCCACAACTACAGAATACATATTTGTACTTAGAATGTCAGCTGCCCTTGAAAGTGTCCAACATCTCTACAAAAAAGATGAGACAATACTCAAAGCTGAACATAGTGAGACTTCTGTGAAGTTTCTGTGGAAATACATATCATGTGGCTAAAGCATGCTATACTTACCCTGTGGAAAATGGCCATAGTCTGCTGTGTAGGTCTATTGTAATGCATGGCTGATTGTTGTTGCAGGAAGGAGCTACTGCAGTGCGGAGTTCTTAACCCAGAGAAGGACCTCTACCTGGGCAAACTGGCCCTCACCAAATTCCCCAAGAGCCCGGAGACGTGGATACACCGGTAAGAATTCGCTGCAGAGAGCCCTGTTTTTCTCTAAACTTTATCATTAGGCGTATTCGGACCGGAGGAACTTTTTCATAGTTCTAATAACAGTTGGAAGAACCCCACACCACACCCACCCCACCCCTTTTTATTGTGTGCGCACTGTAAGAACTGGGAACGATCGTAGTTCTTAGAACACCGATTTGGGGGAGTTTTTTAGCTCCTACTTCAGAGCAGGTACTCTCCCAGCACAAGAGGAACCATGAGTGATGTAAGTGTATGGTGATTTGTCCAGACCTAAGTGTACATTGATTGGTCAAACACATGAGCCAATGAAAAAAACGTTAGCCGTGTAAACAATAGCTTGTAACGGTAGCCTTAAAAAAACGGAAAAAAAAACACGGACAAATGGGCCGACAGTTGTAGCTGTTGTTGTATGTTGCGCAGAAGTGATGTTGCTATACCAACTGCCAGCCGGCTTACGTCACTTCAGTGTTCCTCTTGGCGGTGCAAATACAAACAGAATAAAAGTCCTTGAAGGTATGTAGTTGTCGGGCAGTTCCTCTCAGGGAGTCCCCAGAACTGTTTGGTCCAAACATTTGTCAATGTTATGGTGGAGATGGCTCCAGGATCTGTGGAGCCATAGGAACTCAACTCTGGAACTAAACTAGTCCCTTTTGTGCCTATTTGCAATTCCACCACATCTGAGGATTAAGTAGTTTGAAAACAGACTTCACAGATGAAAGTGGTGCTTGCGATGACGACTCTCAAGTTTGAATGGATGCAGAGGTGGAGAAGGAGACTGAACACTCCAGAACACCAGTCTCCAAAGTCGACGGTTTGCTGAGTGGTTGATGGTTATTCATTTCTGCTTTAGAATGTAATCATGATGAAACAATTAGCATGTGTCTCGTTCCTACACTTTGTCCTCTTGATCACTGCTCCCTGTCTCAACTCCCTCCTTGTTCAGTCGTACTCTGAGCTCATTTGCACACACACTCTCTTTATGTCTTTCTGTTTAGACTAGTCAGGAAGCCGAGAATAAATCATTGTTTTTAATAAACATTACAAGAAATGTCCAGCACTCGAAATGTTGATTCTTGCTGTACCCAGCACTTTTCTTATTTGAGTGAAGCTGTGCACAAGTTGTAGCAGCCCCCCAGTTTTGTGTTTGACCAATCAGCAACATTCAGCCCTGCAAACTCTGCCCCAATATATACTATTTTCGGTCCAGGAACTATGGCTGAGGATCTAAATTTAGACCGTGGAACCTCCAGTTGAAATGCAGGTAGTGCAGGTTCCTGCCGTGGACATGGGACAATAGATCCATGTTTTCCATAAAGAACAGCAAGACTTGCCAGCAATCAGCAACTTGCAAAGACTTGTAACAGACCTGCCGACTGATGTGGGGTATTTAGTATTTAAAATGTTGAATATTTATAATTGGTCAAATATTATGGGGAAGTAAAAGCTTGGTGCATAGCCTCGCTTTGCCAGTGTCACCTCTTAATGTAGAATGTAGTCTTTTTGACTTTCAGATACTAATGTGAATAGTATTTTTATTCATCCATTATTTTTCTATTCAACTAACTGAGGTGCAGTTTTCCAACACTGTCAACAGGGTACTTCAAACAATACTGAATTTCCATCCGCCTCAGCTTTACTTACTTTGTACCCTGTTTCATGGGGTCTTTGAGGACTACACATTCAAACTTCATTATGTGTTTATAACCTTTTGACTGGAGCAAGTAAGTGGGACTTAACAAATGGATAGACACTGTGATTGTCTTGTAAAAAGTGGTTTGGCAGTAACCGCACACCAGGTTAATGGAGTTATCTAACCTGGCAGTTGCTGTCTCTTGCAGACGCTGGGTGCTGCAGCAGATCCTGCATCAGTTCTCTGCTGTGGGCCGAAGCAGGAAGCAGCAGCAGGGTGAAGCAGAGCAGGCTGATGCAGAGAGGAGCCAGCAGCTCAGTGACCATCTGGCCAGGACACTCCACCAAGAGATGAAGGTGTGCTCTGATGCTGCCTGCCGCTATCCCAGCAACTACAACGCCTGGTCCCACCGCATCTGGGTGCTGCAGCACATGGCCATGGGCAACGTCAAGGTAGGATGAGAAGAGATGCTTTTATTTATTTCTTTTTTCAAAGATTCAAGGGATTTATAGTCATATTCCTTAAAATACCACCATTGGTTTTCATACACTGAAAAACTCTCCAATCAACATGTGTACAGTATACACAGTATACAGACAAGCATGTGTTCTAGTGTACAATTTGAATTATAAAGTGTTAAGTAAAATACTAAGAACTTTCATGCTCTGTACACCTGCAAAGAGAGGTATCCCAGGGACGCAGCTGCAGCAGCTCTACATCCTCACAGAGCATTGAGAACCCTTCTTTTCCATAACCAATCAACCAAACATCTCGTGCTTAACTCTGTGTAAGAAGTGCAGTAGTCACTAAGTTGTTTGCCACTGAAAATGCAAAATAAATACTAGGGCTGTAGTCAACCAGAGAAAATCTTGGTTGAGTGAAATTCTGCCTAGTCTTCAACCAGTCGACTGGTTGATGGAGGGGGAAAAAAAATCTGCACGTTATCTCTAGATTAACTAAATCGGCCACAGTTCACTGAGTGCACTCTACCTGGTAGCCTAAATGAATTATAAATAAACATAAAAAGTTATTTGCAGAATATTACATTATTTTTAACTTTATTTTCTTTATCTTATTTTTATTTTATACTGAAATGATAACAACAGACTCAGTGCAGACCAGCGTGCACCTGCCCATATTCATATGATTTCCGAGAAAAGGATATCAGATGGTGATCCCAGCACCAGAACTATTGAGACAGTAAACCATGGCCACAAAACATCAAAGTAGCTGAAACACGTCTTATGGTTACTTAACAAACTTACTGCAGCTCATTCACACATACAATGTTCATTCCTTGACAGTCTCAAATCCGAGTGAAATAACTAGATAGGCTGTGCGTGAGCAGTGCTAAAGGACCCCAGTCCTTGCTGAGTCGTCCTGCCTAATGCCTGTCCATTTTCCCTCATTTACCTGGCTAATACTGCCACCTTGTGGGAATTCAGTACACTATTTATTAGACCAAATATTGAAATTTGCCAATTCTGACATGTTCACACTCAGAACCTATTAAGCGAGTTCAGATTTGTGGAAACGGGGGTGTTTTGACTTCCTTTCTTAGAAGTCTTATCGTCTATTAAACCATACCATTATTAAAACAGAAACACATTTGTTGACTAAAATATATTTGAATATTATTTTTATTCATAATGTTATTTCTTACATAATATAGCCTATCACTCAAACAAAAAATACATTAGGTCTGCATATGTCCTTCCCATCCTCGAAAATAATGGATTAAGAAGCGCTTTTCTCCTTATGAAAGTAACACCAGCGATTGTCCGATTAATGAAAATTTGGTTGGACAAGAGCATATCAGCCAACTGACCAGAAGGTGTCAGCCCTAATAAATACAGGGGTGCAGTGTTTCCTCTAGGTGTGATGGTCATCTGTGGGGGTGAAGTGGGATTTTAACATTGCACTTGCTATTCAGTTATATACAGTGCGTGTGTATATGTGTGTGTGTGTGTATATGTATATGTGTGTGTGTGTGTGTATATGTATATGTGTGTATATGTGTGTGTATATGTGTATATATATATATATATATATATATGTTAGAGCATATATATATATATATATATATATATGACAGGTGCCATTGTAACGAGATAATCAATGTTCCTCCATTATGACCAGTCAGTCATAAGGTTATGGCTGATCGGTGTACAATATATATCTCAAATGGTATATCTCTACATTTAATGGTAGCTTTGGGATGCTTAAAATGTTCAGCTCTTGTTGAGACAGTCTGTTAGAAAAGATGTCCAACACCTTGTTCATTTTTTGAAGCACTAATTGGTGGTGGTGTTATATTCTATTGTAATATCGAAGTGTTGTCCACATGCCGTTCACCTTCTCTACCACCAGCCTTGTGTTCTGCGTAGAGGTTTTTTTAATCATCTTTCTGAAAAGCTGAAACATGATATTGGACCATTCTGTTTATATCCTATGCTAAGTCATTCTAAATACAACTGCTGTAGATATCCATGTACTTACAGCAAGTATAATTTTAGCTTTTAACTTTTGCAGTTTATATGACATGTTGACTGTGTGCCAATGTCAAAAATGGCAGCTCGAGTTGCTGATGGTTAAAAAGTCATAATGCACTCCTCGAATCTGTCAGGATATTTTGCGCAACAATTACTCATATACTCTGTATTAAGTGGGACATCTTCATTAAGATCACCTGATGGCTAAAGGAGGATTGTATTTCCTTTTGATATTAGTGTTGTGTTTTTCACAAAGCCCTGCTCACTACCATGTCTCCTCCTAGGTTTTCCATGATGAGCTGTCCTCTATGCGCCTATGGGTGTCCATGCACGTGTCTGACCACAGTGGCTTCCACTACCGCCAGTTCCTGCTCAAGGAGCTGATCACTGAGCTCTCCCAGACTCCAGCTTCCACCACCACCTCCACCCCCAGTTCACCCCAGCACCGGTCCAGCACAGTCCCCAGCAGCAGTCCCCACCATCACAGCCACACCCAGGCTAACGGGGAGCTGTCAGGAGGAGCAGAGGTGGCGGGTGAGGAGGAGAGGCAGCTCAGCTTCACCAAAGTCCTTCAACTCTTCCGCCAGGAGATGGAGCTGTGCACAGACCTGATCCAGTCCTTCCCTGGACATGAGACACTCTGGAGTCACAGGTGAGGCCACAGAGCTGAATATAATACAAGTCATTTTGCAGTGACTTATTACGAGACTACTGCTCCAAATGGTTTGCAAATAAACTCTAAATATCATAAATAGGTGTAACAGAAGCATAGTACAGCCCTGGAGTTCAACTTGAATGAATATTTGTTTGCGCTGTTAGTTTTCTTTTCCTTTTGGTTAATTTAGCTGATTATACGTTTACGATATTACGTTTACTGAAGTAATATTTTGAATGCTTTTACTTGAATGAAATATTTTTACATTGCTGTATTGCAGCTTTTACTTAAGTAAAAGAGCCGAATACTTCTTCCACCAACGAAGGTACCCTGAAGCTTCGTGTGTGTTCTGCCTGAATGAAACGGTTCTATCAAGAAATGAAAATTCAACCTAGAGCCAGTATGTTATTCCCATTAGTATTTAAGATGCGTATTCACAGTGTAAAAAAAAAAAAAAAAAAAAAAAGCCTGGAGAGGTGCTGGCTCACAGGCAGTCATGAAAAAAAGAATGGGAAAGCCATCCGCACACACATAACTCCAATGCATTTATTTCAACTAATGAAGATCACTGTTTTCACTGTGTTTCTTCGGGCACAGTAAGGTAGGTTTCCAAAGCAAAACTCTTGTTCTGTGCTAGTCTGTGTTCATTGGTCACATTAAATCAATGTCTCACACCTTTGCACTTAACCTTGGAATGTCCCAGGTGTGACAGTAGCTGTCAAGAGCTTCACGTTAAGCTGGAACTTTTGTTTTGGGGTAAATACTAATATTCTGGTCACTTTGGGACAGCCAAGAGCTGTTAGGAATGTGTTTTTAGATGTGTTAATTTGCTGCTCCTTAATGACAGGTAAACAGCGTTAATAGTCTGAGATTGTGTCCTCTTGCTCTTCCTCTTTAATCAGGTTGAACTGAGTGTTGTGATTAGATTAGATAGATGATAATATGAAACTTGAATGACACACCTATAAGTGAGTGTTGAACATGTCATTCCAAGACCGTTGAAGTAGGGGAAAAAACAGCCCCAGACAGAAAGTACACCACAGTATGTGGACGATGTGTCCACATACTCTACTTTTGGCCATATAGTGTATTTGTACAGTACATTTCAATAATAAGGTGTTGGATGTATGTTTCCACCCCTTCCAGGCGGCATGTCTTATACTTGTGGCACCACTGGAGGAGGGAACACCAGCACCACTGCAGCAGCAACGGAGGCAGCGAGTCCGTCCACCTTAACGACAGCAACCCAGGCCTGCCGAAGGTCAGCACTCAAAGCTGTGCAGGCCGGGGGGAGAGTGTGAATGGACAGAGGCATGCTAATGAAGCTATGGAGGTAGACGGGGCGTCCTTGCCAGACCCACGTGACAGCAAGCGACTGAAGAGAGGCGTCCTGCTGCCCGGCCCCCCCGCCCTGCCCTCTGAGCACAGCTTTGTGAGCGGTATCCTGGACAGTTGCTGTAACCCTGAGCAGAGATGTTTTGCCCTGGCATACAAGAAGTGGTTAGACACTGTCATTGGTCGGCAGCCTTGAGAGAGAGAGAGAGAGAGAGAGAGAGAGAAAACAGATAGCCCCATCCTTTCTCAACATTGAAGTTGCCTTTAGATGCAGATTTAAGATCAGCTTGCCTACCTGTAGTGCTGACTTTAACTAATAGTACTTCAGATGCAGTGATGACTTTAGAAACCAGTCATGGGGCAGCCTGGTTACTGTCCTATCCTCCTGACAGTGAGTAGAGAGGATGGGGTCCTAGTTTTGGCACCACCCAGTCTGTTCTTCCTTGGATACATCTGGATTCCCTTGAGCTTCATCTGAGCCAGTACCCTTCAGAATGGAAATCTGCACACATAGAGCCTATTGGCTCGCTATTTGTCTGTTAGTAGACTCTGTTCTTATTTCAGGTGTCTCAATGCCTCAGGTCAAATTTCCACTGCTTTTTGTATTGCCAGTTTGGCATCTCACTTCATTTCTGTTCAAATATTTCAGCAAAGATACTAAATGAAGCTGCCACAGGAGGAGGAACAATGTCTTTGCAAAGGTGAGATCAGAGCAACATTTACACTCAGTCTGACTAAAAATCACACTTGTAGGACCTGATTGTATGGAATGCCAAAGTAGCCACTATTATATAAATAAATAAGACATTATGAAATGAATAATCATGAATAGAGTGAAATATATAAATGACCGAATAAATTATTATATTACACAATTTAATAATGTGTTAAAACTCAATTGATTATTAAAGTGTTAGGCCATCATACAGTTTTAGTCTGTTTTCTCCAGTGATTGGCTGAAAGCTGAGGGGTCAGGGAGTAGTGGCAACAACTCTTGAAAAGTGACATTAAAAGGTGTCGGTGGGAAAAATGCATTTAAAAAAGGGCATTTTAGTTATATACCTATTATGTGGAGAAAATGGATTTCAATAGAAATTATTATTATACAAGCGATGAGTTCACAATAACGAATTGAGTTTTAATAATTTACACTTTATGTTTATTTCACAGTCTCTTTTAAATGTTCAAAGTATTTGCCCTTTTGGAGTTGATTCAACCTTTGGAATAGAGCAGAATGATAGTGGCTCTGAATTATTGTCCTTTGGACAATTGGAAGACCTTTTTTCAGCTTCATGGCACTACTCTTTAGATGAATGTGTTGAAATTCACTCAGCTCTCACTTGTTGCAATGGCAGGTTTTAAGCACAGCCAGACTCCTGTTTTTCTTCAAGGTTCTTTAGATTTCCATTCTGAAGGTGGTACCATTTATTGATCATGGTATTTTCTCTGTTTTTTCTTCTGTTGGGCCTTGTTTTCTGCCCCTGGTTGATTTCTACCCTCTAATTGTACTGGTGAATATAGTCAGTAAGTCCTAACTATGTAGCTGAGTGCTATGTTACAGTAGCTTGCAACAAAAGCCAAAAAGCTAGTCATTAGCTAAAAAAAAAGGTTGTGTTTGCTATGTGAAAAGCTCATAGCTAACTTGCAAGTCTTACCCTCTGCCAACCTGAAGTATGGATATATAAGAAGAGAAGTGTTAGCTTTACCAGTTCATACTTTGAAGGATAGAGTGCTAGGGAAGTGAGTTTCCCCAACATTCACTGGTGCTACATGTTGCCGTTACTACAACTACTTCATCTGTTACAGGTATGTGCAACAGGTGAAAACTGAACAGCACTTTGGACCATTTGATGATAATAGGCAATCATTGTTTTGTGGGGTATCATTGCTAAACAACAATATTACAACTATTTTTGAAATATTGTCTGTTATTTTGCACCAGGCTAGTAAACAGTAAGCCTAGCTGCTTTATGTCACTACCTTGTATAAAAATAGACATAACATCAAAAAGGTCAAAATCTACATTATGTCTTTGTGTTAAGGAATCATTTATAGCATTACTTTAAAAATTGTAACATGCTGTATCTGCACAGTTCATCCCTTCAATAATGTAGAAGGTGAAAATGATAGCCCCTCCCACTACATTGTCTCATCTATATTGATAAGGGAAGAATGGTATTCTTCAATTTGAATCTAACAAATCTGAAGTCATCTGTATTCCAGATAGTTACCTAGAAAATATAATGGACTGCATTTTGAATAGGATCCACCTTTTTTTGCCCAATGATGGGTTGTTGTTACTAGTTGTTTAGCTCTGTCAATGATAATATTGGCACACAAGTGAACAAATACATTTACACATATGACATTGTTGTTCCATCAGTGTAGCCATGGACACATTAGCATTCACTATATGTACTATGTGATCACATCTAAATGTGGCAGGAGCGTTGACGTCCCAGTGTGCCCTTGATGCAGTTTGGGCGCCATCACATCTGTATATAGAGGTTTTGTTTGGATTGCCTACATTGGCTCATTGTTAAAGATAAAATGGTTGGTTTGAGGAGAAAAAGAAATGCTGCATTTGGTTTCAGTGGCATCTAAATGTGGCACAGTGTGCACAGGCTGGCTAGCCAAAATTGCCTAGCTTCCCATTACACAGTCCCCATGTGCTTCCATGTAACCCTTACCATGTTGTACTTAGCTTCTCTTAGAAACTACAATGTAAGAGTTATGGAGTAAGATGCTTTATCACCTTAAATCACTGTGTACATGATCATAGATAATCTTGAAACTAGTATTTTTGAGCCATGTATTCTTTAGGTTTGTTCATCAAGAATGGGTGCATATCAGAACTGAAAGGTGGTGATATTTTAACATCTTTGCAGATGTAGAACACAAACTTTGAATACAAGACTATCTATGCAGAAATGTTTTTTTAAAGGTTCAACAAGCTTTTAAAAAGAATAATGTAGCTTCTGTTTTTCTAATTTATTCTTTAGTTGACGTCAGTGGAGGGTATGTCCTTAATGAATAATCCGTAGAATCTCATTAATTTTCTATTTATTTATAGACTTAAAGTCTTTTATCTTCACTTTCAGTGTTTTGTCATCTGCTTACCAAGAAAATAAAGCTCATTGAGGGTAAATGTTTTTTCACCTGCTTTTTATTTTGAGTCTGAGTCTTGTGTGTGTGGCTGTCTGGATAACTTGATGAACTACTGCGCTGATGAAATCTTGTTTACTGTTTGTCAATTTCTGTAACTTTCCGACACCAACAATCCCACATTCAAACCCACTTGCTGTGATTGGCCAGCTGTGCAGTGGTGAGAGAGGAGCCAGGGTTTGAACTTCTCTCTCAGCTCTCTTTCCTTAATCTTTACTGTCTGAAAATGTGCTTTGTTATCCCCATATTGCAATGATATCAGGTCCCTCAGTTTAAGCACAGCTTTTGACGTTATTGACCACAAAATCTGGTTTGGTCATTCTGCAACTGTTAACTGGTTTTGATCTTCTATCACCAACAAGAAGTTCTTAATTAGATCCTGAGATCATGTTTCAGGAACTTGTGATATACAGTATGTTAAGGAGTCCCACAGGACAGTTGGAGTCCACTCGCTTAGTTAATATGTCCAGAAAGGGAAACCTTCCCACTGGAGACTATCAGACTCATACAACATTGAAACTGTCTCTCCTGATGTATTAAGTTCTCTTTCCCTAAATGTGTGAATCACAAAAATTGAATTATCATCCCTACCACTGGTGGTGGACAGAAAATGTCCAGTAATAATAACATAAGGCATCTTGTTCCAATTAATATGTCATCTGCTGCCAGCTCTACAGATCGGCCTGTTAATGACAAATGCAGCCCCAACAAGACCCTCAGATTTGGTTTCATAGATGTTAGATCACTGTCCACCAAAGTCTTAATGATAAATTACTTGATTCTTGATGTGAAACATGGCTGAAACCAAATGTTTTCTTACCATTAAATGAAGCTTCCCCACCTGACTATACCAATGCCCATGTTGCTCGGGCTACTAAACAGGTGGGAGTGTTGCCTAAATCCAGTGGTTCTCAAACTTTTTACACAGCGTACCAACTCAGAAAATATTAGCCTCTCCAAGTACCACCTTTATGACCGACATTAAAGCATAGGCCTACCCTATTCAGGTACGGACAGTTCCCACAGGAGGCAGGTTTATTCCTAATAAGATTATTTATTGTTGACTGTTGTCAGCCACAGCCATGCTGTACAAAAGGGTCGCACTAGAACTGGCACTTAAACTATTGCACACAGCTCTCAAACTGCAAAGAGTTAGCTCCTCACACACACACACACAGCGAGAGCATTAAAAATGACAACTGTATTTCATCTACACACACCCACACCTGTTTGAAAATTTTTAGGCGTAATACAAATATTTTTAAAGGTTGGCCAGCATGTTCGTGAATATTGACAACTTACATAAGCCTAATGAGAGGGGTGCACCTGCCTCTGCGAACACAGTCCTGTGATGTCTTAGTCAATCGAGGTCAGCTTCAGTCTCAGGTCAGCATCCATCCTGCTTCTGTATTTTGTCTTGACGACAGGTGAAAAAAGCGTTTCTCGCACAGATGTGGTCGTAAAAGGAAGGAGAAAACGCACAGCCTTGTCCGAAAGAGCAGGGTATTCGCTGTGATGCTATATCCAAAAGTCCAACAACCACTGTCTTCTGAAAGCAGACTTCAATGTTTCATCGCAAGACAATTTTATTTACTATAACTGTCCTGCTCACCAGCAGTGAAATCCTAGGGCATTTCTCGCACAGATGTGGTCGTAAAAGGAAGGAGAAAACGCACAGCCTTGTCCGAAAGAGCAGGGTATTCGCTGTGATGCTATATCCAAAAGTCCAACAACCACTGTCTTCTGAAAGCAGACTTCAATGTTTCATCGCAAGACAATTTTATTTACTATAACTGTCCTGCTCACCAGCAGTGAAATCCTAGGGCATTTCAGAGGTTTCGTTGCTGAACGGGTTTCTCATGCAGTTGTTCGCTTTGGCAGTCACTGGGAAATATTCGCAGAGCTGTTGAGCGAGACGAGGTGCGCAATGATGTTGTCCCTGACCAGATCATCAAGGGTCAGGTCATTGTCAGACAGAAAACTTTCCGAAGCGGGGAAAGCTGAAACATCACATGCCTTGACTTGACTTGATTTTGAACATCTTTTTCAGCATTGCGTTGATTTTGTCCTGCACGTCAAAAGCATTGATGGAGAGTCCGTGTAGCCCCAAATTCAGTTTGGTCAAACAAGAGAATATGTCTGACAAGTATGCCAATTGACTGAGCCACACAATGTCTTTGAAAACATCTGATATGGGGAAGTTTTTATCCTGTAAGAATATCTGGACCTCTATGTCCAATTCGAAAAGCCTCAAAAGCACCTTCCCTCTTGATAACCACCTTACTTCTGTATGACGCAAGAGCTGGACATGCTCGCTGCCCATGTAATCGCAGAGCATGTGAAATAGAAGAATGCATTGGTTGGGCCTTAATGAAGCTCACAGTTTTCAGAGCTGAGTGCAGCACAGACTTCAATTCTTCGGGCATCTTCTTCACTGCCAGGGCCTTGCGATGGATACTGCAGTGTGTCCATCACATCTCAGGTGCCACCTCGCAAATTTGGGCTGCTACTCCGCTATGGCAATCTGTCATAGCCCTGGCACCATCCACGCAGACTCCAACACACTTTTTCCAGTTGTCCATTTTCTTGGACAAACGCGTTCAGTAGCTGGAATATGCTCGGCTGTAGTTCTGGTCTCCAGTGATTAACAGAAAGTCCTCCTGAGCTGCACGATCATATTCATAACTAACGTAAACAAGCAAATTGACCAAATCTGCAACATCAGTAGTCTCGTCTAGCTGGATGAAATAATAGCGACTACTTTTAATTAGCTCAATCAGTGTGTTTTTAACGTCATCTGCCATGGCCCCTATTCTCCGCGACAAAGTTGTTTGACAGTGGCACCAAGTTTAACTGGAAGCTTGCGTACCACTACAATAGTTTGAGAACCAGTGCCTTAGTCTGTAAGTCTATTTTCAATTTAAATCAACCATGTATTGCTTTGTCCAGGGCAACAGACTCAAATCATTCCACCTTGTGGTACTCTATACCCGTCCTTATTTCCTGTTTTTAGAAGACTTTGGAGATTCTATCTCAGACCTTGTTACTCATTCTGATGAGATTTTAATTATTGGTGATTTCAATATTCACCTGAATAAGGCCTTTGAGTAAAGCCCTTCTGTCACTTCTTGATATTTTTGGTTCATGAACATACTCCAGTGGTAATACCCTTGACTTGATTGTATCGTGCAGGTTTCTGCTCTGAGTGTCTCTCCTAACACATCCGTGATGTCAGATCACTTTCTAATTAAACTTGAAGCAACGCTAGCCTGTCCTTGTAATGTTGGTGCTGATGTATTCACGACTCGCCACATTGGTCTGTCAACTTTAACTGTGAGTGACTGCCTGTGGTCCTGGCTCCTTTCACTGCATTGACAGGACCTGTTGCAAATTGTACCAGTTACTTAAAAACACCCCTTTCTAGTCTCTTGGCACCTCTTTCTTCCAAAATAAGATGGTCAAAAAAGGTCTACACCCTGGTTTACAGAAGAAACATATTCTCTTAAGCAGGCCTGTAGGAGATTGGAACGTAAATGGCTTAAATCAAAACTGGAGGTTTCCTACCTCTCATGGCACAAGTGTGCTGCCAAAGCAGCCTTTTCCTCTCGCTTAATCAGTAACAATAAGCACAATCCTAGATTTCTTTTTGACACTGTAGCCAAACTTACTCAAAACCAGCCACCTGTTAGCTGCTCACCCTTAATGGCTCATGATTTTTTTAGATTTTTTCTGCTGAAAAACCGATGAGATTAGATACAAAATGACTTCCTCATCTCCAGCTACTATTAAAATTGGCAATGCAACATTCATATGTTGAATCCCAGTTAGTCTCTGTTCTTACAAATTTTAAGACTATCTCTTGAAACGTTGTCTAAGCTGGTGTTAGCTTCTAAACCAACTATCTGCCTCCTCAACCCCCTACCAGCTAAATCTTTTTCTCTGGCCATTTCTGGGACCTACAATGCTGAATATTGTTAATTTGTCACCAGCATTGCCCCCACTAGCTTTAAGACTGCTGTGGTTAAACCTCTACTAAAGAAATCACACCTTGATCCAGGGTCTCTAAATAATTATCAACCAGTCTCTAACCTTCCATTCTTTTCAAAAGTACTAGAAAGAGTTGTGTCTCAGCAACTTTTGGCACATAACAATAATCTTTTTTAACATTTTCAATCTGCTTTCAGGGCCTATGACTCCACTGAAATGGCACTTACTCAAGTGGTAAATGATCTTCGGATTCCACCTCAGTGCTTCTATTACTGGATCTCAGTGCAGCTTCTGATACCATAGATTATTGTATACTCCTAGACCAACTGGAAAATCAGTTTGGCGTCTCTGGCTCTCACGTGGTTAACTTCTTACCTATCTGAAAGAACACAGTGTGTACCTAATAATAATAATAATAATAATAATAATGCATCAACATTTTCTGATTTGAAATATAGTACCTCAGAGCTCTGTTCTTGGCCCTCTGCTCTTCTCTCTTTATATTTCACCTTTTGGCCAAATTATATGCAGTCATGGAATTAATTTCCACTGCTACGCTGATGATACTCAGCTGTATGTGCCTGTAAAGGCAGATGACCATTCCAAAATTATTAAATTAGAGGCCTGCTTGTCTGCTGTGAAAAAGTGAATGCCACATAATTTCCTGCTCCTAAATTCTGATAAAACTTAGATGCTGATCATTGGCCCTGCTCAGTGTAGACACCAGTTTGATCAAGTAACAGTAACTCTTGACAACTGTGTGATTTCGACAGCCAAGAATCTTGGTGTTAGGTTTGATCCTACCCTCTCTTTTGATCAGCACATTAAAGACAGCACCCAGCACCTTTTTCCACCTACGCAACATAGCTAGAACTCAGGTATGTTCTGTCATTGGCTAATGCAGAGATCTTAATTCACGCCGTTGTTTCATCCAGATTTGATTATTGTAAGGTTTTGTTGTCAGGTCTGTGGCATGCTAGTACTAAAAGTCTTCAAATGGTTCAGAATGCTGCAGCTAGAATCTTAACTAAAACTAGAACAGTTGACCATATTAAATCAATTTTAGCTTCCCTTCATTGGTTCCCTATCCATGTCACATCAGACTTTAAGGTTACCATACCCGTCCGATCTCTGTAAACCTTATATCCCATCCCATGCTCTCCGCTCTCAGAATACAGGGCTCCTGTCTGTCCCCAGAGCTCAAACAAAAATCAGCTGGCTGCAGAGCCTCTACCTATCGTGCCCCCTTCCTCTGGAATAACCTCCCTGTTGATATCAGACAATCTGTCTCTATTGAAGCCTTTAAATCCAATCTTGAAACTCATCTATTCATCTTAACTCTCAGCTAGTTGCTTATTTTTGATTACTTCAGGCTTGTACCTGTTATCATTATCGGGTTGGTCTTAGTATCAATTAATCTATTAAGCCAAGTACTCTCTCTATTGCCCTCTGTTTGTTTGTGTCCCGCCTATCTCTTTCTCTCTCTCTCTCTCTTTCTCCCTAGCTTCTCCTCCTCATCCTCTCTTTTCACTCAGGCTTCTCTGTGCTGGACCATCGGCCGTCCTGGGACCTCTCTCTCCCCTGGCTGTCGGTGGAAGTGGAGGTTAAACTTGAAGTGGACACACAAAACAGCGAAGCACAAACACAGATCTTTGTGACCGGGTCAGAGTTTTGTGACTTTGTAGTGTGGACGCAGAAAGACTGTGTTGTGGTGCGGATCATACCGGATGTGGACTTCTGGATGACACTTCTGACTTCCGGCATCTTCAGAAAGTGAGCCATGGCTCTGTGCCACATGAACACAGACAAACTGATTGCTGAACACAGACGCTTTTTTGTTCAATAGTTTGTGTCCTTAATTTGTATCTTAAATTTTTTTTTTTTATATTTGCCTTTTTTATTTTAATTGACATGTTGTACACTTAAGCAGAAGACACAGCCCTATCTTGTCTTTTCAGAGCAATAGTTTTTATGTCAGGTTTTTATCTTTATGTTTTTATATTTGCCTTCTTTTTAAAATCTCAATTGTACTTGAAATTTCGGTACATGAAGGTTACACTGCCACTTCTTTTACCTGTTGTATTTGCACTACATTAGTACTGTGAACTTTACATATATTTACTTCAGCATTGCACTATTACATTACACAAATAAAGCGATTCAAAATTTGAGTAATTTTCCATCATTTATTATGGTAACACGTGGTATGCAACATCACAAGGGGGTTTATTTCAAAAGTATAACTTTAACTAGATTGTTTCATAACACTGGGGCACATATTAGTCAAGGCACAGCACATAGACACAATCTCGTCAAGGAAAATCATGTCCTCGCCTTAACATGGGAGCACCATGCCCACTGGTCTCACTTAGTATGGTGTACTTGGTGCATACACATCCAATCACCCTCTCCACATGGATACTGAGGTCAGCTATCTGCCGTGTCTCCTCCACATCTTTTGCATCCAGCTGGCAGTGTCCTCTTGTGAATGAAGGGATTTTCACTACTGCACACATTAGTCCGACACTGTCCCTGATGTCAAATCCACGATCTGCCAACACCAAGTCTCCAGGCAATAGTTTATGAAGAAGGCCACTGTTCTCAGTCACATGCTTGTCACTGGCACAACCTCCCCACCCTTTGGAAATGAAAGAGATAGCTCCCTGTGGTGAAATGCCAATGAGATACTTTATGGTGTGCTTGTGTTTGTAGTGGGAAAATGTCTGTGCTCTAGCTTTCAGATTTGATGCTCTCCCAATGTTAATTTCAAAGCAGTTTACAATAACCGCAACACGATTGCTAAAAGCTTCCACAAACTGGCATGCTGCCTTGCAAGCAATGTCTCTCTGGCCAGTGCACCAAAGGGCTGACGTGTGTAAACAGTGCACCTATGGTGTTTCTGAACTTGGTGGACACATTCTTTCGGTCTATGCAGAAGAGGTGTCAGAGTTAAGAGAAGCATCTGAAAAGGAGAAGGTTTTGGGCTGTCTGTGGTAAGCAGGGAAGAAGCTGCATCAGCACACCCATCACAGCAGCAAAACATGGAAGCCCAGTGTAGTACTTGACTTTCACGTCATCGTGAAGAAATGCTTATCCATCTTCTTTTGGGAGAGATCTTCCTTCAGTATCCTATTGTTCTCCAGTGTTGTCCTTTGGTGCAGCTTCATCCACCAGTGACCCCTGTGCAGCTACATCTGGTGGTGCAGCTTCATCCACCAGTGACCTCTGTGCAGCTACATCTGGTGGTGCAGCTTCATCCATGTCTGACATCTCTCCAGCTACATCCTGTGGTGCATCCATTTGTGCTGCAAGTGCAGTGTTGTTCCCAGTGAGAGCTTGCTGTCTCTATGTCCTCCGGTTGAACCGCTCAGTGTGCGTTGCTTTGACTTCTGTGTGCCTGAGGTGTAATGAAGCTACCCAGTCAGGATGACACTGTAGCATATCATAGGCTGGTTTAGCCTGAAAAAACACACAGAATTTAATTGATTAGTTATATAGCTATGCAGCCAGCTAGTTGTGCAAAGTTAGCTGTGTAGCACAACACAACAACAAACAACACAGCTTGGCTACCCTACACCATGTATGTGGAGATAGCGGTAACCACATAACAGTTAAATGTGTTTTGATTATAACTTACCTGTGTGAAAATGCTGTGAACACACTAACATGTGTCAGGAAATGTTGTTGAAGGTGATGTTTGTTCGTCTTACAGCTGCTAGCCTTGCCATGTGACGCCTGTTTTGTTAACTTGGCGACCTGTGTTCCATTATTTTGCTTCCAAGCTGGAAAGCTGAAAAATTGCACTCCATTAGTTTCCTGCTCCGGTCGTGAGAACGGTTATGGCAGTTGATAATACAGCAGGTGTTCACCATTCCACCTTGTTTTTAAGTTGGATAAGATAGAAGCACCACCGCAACATCTAACTCCACTACTACTACTACCCTACTATAGGGACCTTGGGCTTAGTTTCAAGATGCATTTGCACACAAATCTGTCGGCAGAAAGTCAGACAAGATCCAAATTTGCCAAATATACAAAAACAGTCTCTAAAACTTGTGTTTAGTAATAACCCCAATATTGTCCAAAAGAGCTTCATAATTTACTGCCAAAAAACCCTATGTCCTAAAATAATCACTCAGTATGTTTATTTATTGTTAGTGATGAAAAAACCTGTGATGCACTTCAAATAATGACTGCTCTCTATTGTGTTTTAAAAGGACAATCCCTGCCACAACAGCAACACTGAGTTTCTGCTTCTACCAGACCCCGGGCCCCAACAGAATACGCTGAAATACCCATTATGTGAATATCGTGATTTTTAATTTTTTTTTATATTGGACTTATATAAAATAAAGCATTATAATAAACTCAACCTTGTTATTCCTGTATCATAAAACTACTACGTCAGTCAGTAGTGTAGTGTCAGTTAGGCCTACACCCTACTTGGGCGAAAGCCTACGTATCAGCTGCGAGGATCTGGAAACATCTCCTGAATCTTCAGCACGCATCAACTGGGGATCACAATCCTGTTGCCTTGCACATTTAGTGCTTCGTCCACAGATGGACCCAAGGAGCCTCTGCCTCTCCCTCTACTAGGACCGTGTCCTGGTCCTCCTCTGCCTCTGCCCCGGCCCGCAGCCCTCCCTCTTCCCCGGCCACGTCCTCTTGGTTGGTCTGCCTGATGTGAACTATGATAGAAATATAATATAGACAACTACAGCTTCATAGCTTGGCTGATTGACAATTCAAATAAGTTGCCATGAGCAAACGTATGGGCTTTAAAACACTATGAACAATTCCCAGTTGCTTTATTCATGTTTCCAAATGATGTTAGAACTCGGAATTGTCTGATTAGCCAGCTGCGTTTTAGCCGGTCGAAGCTAGCTATCTATCTAGCCAATAGGACACTAGGTAATATTTTCAAACACCATATTCATACTACCATACAGGTGTAATGTATTGTTAGTCTGTAACTTCAGTAGATGGCTAGCAAGCTACATTTATTGCCAATGTTTGGTTTTATTATTATTTATTATTGGTTTGAGGTAGATGAGCCACTGCTCTCCATTGCTGATGTGCCTAAGGCCGTATTCAGACCAAATCAGGTGCTGCAGCAAAAACGCCAGTCCTCCCATTCATTTGAACATAGGTAGTGCATTTAGGCTGCAGCAGTTGGGACCGCAGGGGGTGCTGAAAGAAATGCAGCCCTGCTGCGAAAGGTTAAAACAGAGTCAACTTTTGGAGAAACGCAATTGACCTCACACTGAGGTGGCCAATCACGCCGGCGATCAGACCGGCAGACGCCCAGGAGAAGAGAAAACTTGCTTACCATGTAGCATTCCACTGATTACTGAGCAACTGTGAAGATGGAAGAGAGACTGATCGATTGCAGCCGTGATGACTGTACATCAGCTGTTCAACCCTGCCACGAGGGAGTACAAAGATGTGAACTGCCATGCAGTCACTTGGCATTGTACAGCCCCTTTAAAGACATGAGGAGTGATTACACATATTGCACATGCTGGGTCTTGAGGTCTGATTCTGGCATGTTTCAGACTGAATATGTTGAAATTTGAACGTTTTTAAGGCAAAACACAGACAAAATTAAATTAAAATAAAAGTGGTTTAGTGTTTTCCACCAGAATTACATACCTGACAATGTAGAGGATTTGAAACAACGTTTAGACCATAATGTTGGGAGAGAAAAAATCACAAGAAATGTGATTGAACATTTAGATGAATAAATAAGATGTGTTTTTTTGCACTCAGAAACTTACCGAATTTTAGTAAAAGTCACGTAAAATAATGTGAAATTAAACTGCTGCATGTACCAAAAAACAAACAAAAAACTACTGGGAAAAATAAGTAATGCCTTCATTTTTTGAGAATTTTGAAATAAACATTTCCATGAAATATGAAATCTTTATTTTTTAAAGAAAGAAATTATTTCATATTTTTTCTCTGGTTTTACATGATTGTTTCATAATGTCTGATTTTGTATTTTTGAATCATATGGATTTCCGTATTTCTGAAGCTAACCCTACACCCTTAAAAAGGCTGCAAACTGCTCCAGTAGCTACACGTCTTGAATAGTCCGACAGTGGACAGGCTATTTGTTGTGTCCTACAATGATGTGACGGTGACGGTGGCGGTGGGAGGAAGGAGGGGCTGGGAGGCTGGCGAACACACACACACGCACAGAGAGAGAGAGAGAAGGCAGCCGCTACAGGGAAGATGGAGGACGGTGTGGCAGCGGCGGAGCGGATCTCCAGCCTGCAGCAACATCACTGCTGAAAACAGGTGAGTTCGCCTGTCGTTCTGCTCAAATACCGCTCACTGTCAGCCGACACTTCCAACACAACACGGTGATATAGAGCAGCAACCAGCTCTGTAGCGGGCGGCTGTGTTGTTATTGAGCTGTGGGCACGGTGAATTGTCGCTCGGTTTGTTGACTGTTTGAGGAGTGGTTACAGGAAAAGATAAAGGCGCTTTTCAGAGGAAATACCATACCGGGATTCGGATGGAAAGTAACGCAAGACCGGCTGTACGAAGCTTTGTGTCGGGCTAAAGCGCGACCGCCCACCGGGTTGACATGAATGAAACGGCCCTTAGAGGCCCTGTTGTTGGCAGGTGCAGAGTCCCAGCAGGGCTAACCACGATCCAGTCACTCTGGCCTGGTTGAGTGTTTATTTTATGCTTCTTGGGTTATGTTTCTGCCAAAGCAGGACTCCAGCTTGGCTTCCATCACCTCATGTGATGCAGAAGCCAAAATCACACACATACAGTATGTTCTGCAGAGGCAGCCTGCCTGTGTGGCCTGCTGTTGTTGACAGAGATGCTGCAGGTTAGTTACTGGCTGTGCAGTCTGTCTGGGCTGTAGCACCTCCATCCAACAGGGAAAACCAGGTTCATCATGTCCTGGTAGAAACCATACTGGAAAACATGGGGGAGCAAGTCCACATATGTTTTTCAAATGTACTGTTAAAAGTTTGTTTTTTTATCATTAGAATTAAGAAAAAAAGGCCTTGGGGAAATATCAGAAATGCTCCTTTTCCTCTCAGCAGCTGGAGGGGTGTGTCAGTATCTGTGTTTGATTGACAGCAGCTGGTAGGCTGAGCCCCAGCAGGGGAACAAGAGACAAAGTAATCAAGCTTGCACTGTAGCTTACAAGTCATGGGCGGACAGTGTGTTGTTAGCAGTGGTGTTGAGGAGCACACCAGCATTTGGATGGACAGAAGTGACATTTGCAGGTACGTTTACATGCTGTTTAATGTGCTGCAGCTGATCAGCTAATTAGCTATGTAGCCTGCAAACTGGCAGTGCACTTTTTGAATGCTTGTTTGGTGGCTCGTTCAACAAGCTAAGGTGCAGGACAGGACGTGTGTTCATGTTTGTAAGTTAGATAAGAAAGACACTTTAGCAGGAGAGCTTATGTGGGTTGTTCAAAGTCTGAGGCTACCGTCTGGCTCTTAAGGCATGGTCACTGGAAATGGAGAAGTTCTCATACTAGCTTGTTTCTAAACGATTTTTAGTACATAATCACACTACTAGACTACAAACTGTAGCGTCGCTCTGATCAATATTTATTGATTACCTGCATCAGAAACATGGCAACACGTCCTTTTTCAGGGCAGAGTGTGGGGAAATTTGGTTGAATATTGTTAATATGACCATGCCTAAATATAGTTTAAATTGAAGACATTTGATTGGCTGTATAGAAAGTTCTCTATTTACATAGAGGGAAAATTAATGGTATTTGCAACAAATTTATGTAAAGACAGGGCGCCATCATTAAACCATAAGATATATATTTCTACCTTTTATTTTCTGATTTTTTCCTTAAAGGAGAACACAGACAAGTGATTTATAGATGTATGCTGTAGCAGACAAAAACCCATTTAATTTCAAATTGTGGTTGGTTGTGGTTAAGTCCAGTTCCAGTTTCACTTTTGGTTCTCAGTCCTGGTCCTGGAGGTTAGTGATTCTCAGTCCTGGTCCTGGAGTAGGACCGGTGCAGCCTGCATAGCTGTACTTTCTACCAGCTTGTCAACTCAATCAGCTGTCAGGTGACAGTCAGGGTGTGTCTGAGATTGGTCACTAATATAGCTCAGTATTGACAGGCCTTTTTGCACAGAAGACATTTTGACATGTCACAACAGGAAAAGCTAAAATGAAGAGGTCCTGGTATTGTGCATGCTGGCTCACTGTCACACTGTCGAGGCTTACTGAGCCATCATTATCATTAATGTCATTAGTAACATTTGTGCTTTTCCTGCTTTGACAAGTCAAAATGTCTTCAGTGAAAAAGGACTATTCAACACTGGGACTCCAGAGCCTGTGACCTGCCGTACCATCTTGTGAACTACACATCAACTACACACTGTGAACTGTAACAAGTTACATAGTAAGTAAATAAAAGATCTGATCCTGATAAATGATGTAATGGTGATCTACACACTGAAATGAAAGTCTGACACTGGTTATGTGGAAGATAAATTGTATATTTGCTCTTGTCTTCCATTACTGGTGATCAGATGGGGAAGCTAAGTCAACCATTGTGGTAAAAGCAACAATTTGTTGGCAGCCAGGAAGCAAGATGAATATGGAGGCAGAATATGCAGTCTCATCATGTCTTTATAACAGGATTCATTGTTTTTGAGTACTGTAGCTGTCATGGTAAAAATGTTGGAGACCCTTCACATAAAGTCCACAATTTAGCTTACCTTGAGTATAGCAGAAGAAAAGCTTATTTTTTATTTTTTTTTATTTTGTTAATGCAGGAAAGGCACTGACATTTATATGTTGACCATAAAATATGACAATCAAAATTAAAAAAAAAAACAAAAAAAAAAACCTTCTCCTTATATTTAGATCAAATGTATTTTTTCACCTCTGGACAACTGTGTTCACAAAGACAATGGCATGTGGATTCATGCCAAGCCTTATGACACATGCTGTGTACGTATACTGTATATTATATCATTAGATGATTATTCCTCATGCGTTCATGTAAAAGCAGGATTTTACTGTTGGAACTGGTTGAGGTGGAGCTCATTTTCAACTATTTTGTATCGGACTGCAGCTAATAATTATTTTAATTTTGGATTCATCTGCTGATTATTTTCTCCATTAATCCATCGATTGATTGGTTTGTAAAAGTTCTGAAAATAGTGAGAAATGCCGTCACAATTACCCAGAGTCCAAAGTGACACCTTCTCAATGCTTGTTGCGTACGAGCAACACTCCAAACCCCAACATTATTAACAATGTTACAATTATTAACATCATTCAAAGGAAAAGCAGAAAATCTTCACATCTGAGAAGCTGCAACCAGGAAATGCTTTTACAGCAAAAATGACTTAAATGATTAGTTGCCAATTAATTTTCGACTAATCGTTGCAGCTGTACTTGTACTGTAGGGTAGATTAATATATAACAAAACATCTTATAAACTCCATGTGTTTTGTGCAATAATCTTAATTTGTTAACTAGTAACTAAAGCCTTCAGATTATTGCAGTGGAGCAAAAAATACAGTATTCTCTCTGAAATGTAGAAAGTGGCATTAAAGAAAAGACTCAAGTAATGTACAAGTGCCTCAAAATTGTAATTAAGTACAGTTGTACAATGTACTTAGTTATTTTCTACCACTGCCTATTTCCAACTTGTTTAACTTGTTCATCAAGCAAGAGATGATTATGAGTAGAAATTTGCTGCTTTATATGGCAGTAAATAAGATTCTGAAAACTGAATCAAAGCTGCCTCACAGCAGTCCATTGTTCAAAGTGACTGAACTCTAATTTAATGCTCTGCACATTATTTGACCCCCTCATGACTGAATAACTACTCATTCAGTGGGCTGACAACACTCTTAGTGAGTAACCATGGCATTCACCATTTTCAATTGTCCAATGGTATGAACCCTTGCAAGTCCCAACTTAGGGAACATTTTCTATGGCTTCCTTCCATCCCACATGATGTGAACATTAACTCAACATTAACATCCGGTGCACTGGAATGATTTTGGCTGAGCTCTGGTTTGATTGCTTGAATAAAAATGTAAACTTTTGAGACTAGAGAACATTGTGAAATGCATGAAAGCCTTTTTTTATTATTATTATTTTGTGTCCCTTTTGATCAGGGTTCATCATCTGTCATCTTTCACATTGACCAGGAATTTCTCTTAGTGTCCCTATAGTGTTGTCTCATATAATTGATTTAGTTACAGTATCTGCTGATCTGAGGGACAGCAGTTGTTTTGAAGCTCTTGCTGTTCAGTGTCATCCAGAAACTGAACTGAAACAAGCACTTGCACAACATTGTGTGAGGAAGTTGTCAGGATGTACATTTGTACTTGCCATTCCTTCCAACTTGATGTCTTCCCTGCAGTGGTAAACCAGTGCCACACACTCAAGACCAATCCAGAACACACCACCAGGGAGGCACATTTTTTTAGGTGATACAAATTGTGTCACACCCTCACCTCACTGCTCCTGACAAATGTGAGGTGATGGATGGATGAAGAGCAGTGGATCCAGAAATGCCCAGGGCTCCAGGAGCTGCTACCCATGTCATGTCACACAGTCTACCTCACACAGTGTCTCGGAATGAAGGCAGATTAATGTTAGGTAAGGAGCTTGGTGTTTGCTATGCAGTGAATCTTTGCCTGCTCTCCTCTGCTTCTATTTAAAGATGCAGAGCAGGTAAGCAAACAGATCACTTGTATTGCTCACACAAGCCACCCCAATCACCCTGATTCTGCTTGTAATGGAAAGGTGTTGACTGCACAAACAGTTTAGCCCAAAATCTATTAACTGCATGTTTGAGTGCATAGTACCTTAGCAGAAGAACTGAGCCCTGCCACATTAAGAGGCATCTCAGGTCTGCTACAGGTTTAAACTGCGTTGAGATTTTATGCTACTGGTATTTTTTTGTATTGTTACTCTTCACTGAATTTTCCCAGTAGAATGTCCTTGTAACTTTTGAACTCTTCCAAAAGGTAAATGTTTTCTGCTGGAGTGAATGGAGCTATGCAGTTTGACTACGGATGTATTAAGGAGAACTGGATACTGTGTTCAAAGATGGTGCCCCATTCCTTCCTATGAAAGTTGCACACTTGGGCGCATATGCCAAAAAAGCCTCCTCGGGCTTCCTCAAGCTTCTGCATTTTGGGGCCCATGAATGACACACATTCATTCACAACACATGAATGGGATAAAATTATTTAATCATACAGCTCTTCTAAACTTTCCAAATGTTGAATGAATGAATCAAATTTTGATAATACAAGTCATTTTGGGGGGTTTGTGACATTCAGAAAAAATGTATTCACCATTTTACAGCCACTCCTTCTCTGATGATTGTGTATGGGAAAAACTCTTTTTGGGCCAGTGTGCATAACATGATGAATGTGAAAATTGCAATACCCTGTAAGGCCACCACACCAAAATAACTTCACAGCCCAGCTCCATCAGATGTTTTTTAGCTTAAAAAGAGTCTTAATTTACCCAGAATTCATGGCAAATTAGCCCTGCTTAAGATAGTCAAGAACTAAAGTCTGACTATTAGTTAGATCTAAGATATACTCAAAGTCTATCAGATATACCTCAAATAGGGTTTTAGGGGTTGAATACTCACAGTGGAATCATCACAGTGGCTGGAAAATGTGGTTATAATCAGTATTTCTATGTAATTACAGATGATCAGTTTGTGTGTGTGTGTGTGTGTGTGTGTGTGTGTGTGTGTGTGTGTGTGTGTGTGTGTGTGTGTGTGTGTGTGTGTGTGTGTGTGTGTGTGAGTGAGAGAGAGATCTGCTTCTTCAACACCTGTGGTCAAAGATGGTGATGAACTCCACCTCAGACTAGATTCTGTTTTAAAGACAACTGCTCGTCATATTCCTGGTAGGATGGTGAACGCTCTGAATTTGGACCATCATGTAGGGACATACGTCTGCCTTTAAGTAAGTACAATATACAATTTATACATCTTATACTAAATATTGAACAGATAAAATATAACAAAAAATTATATACTGTATATATTATTCCATATCTGATCCATAGCAACTGCCCTGAGGCAACAGAACTCTAGGGGCCCCAAATCAAATGATTGGGCTTACTTTGTGTCAACTGGTTGGTCACATCCCTGGTCATATTGTGCAAAAAATAAATCCATTTCTTTGTATTCTTATATCAAAATCCAATCATGTTTTCTTCCTTAAAAATAAAATATGACCTGTGTTTATGTAAGCTTGAACCAACCAATTTCAACCATTAATATCATCACATCCACCCATCAGTCTTTTCAGTCAACTTTTAGCGGCACAAAGCTAAGATTTAGTTAGCCTGACATCGCCAGACCAGTTCGCAAATACAAATTAGTCTGGGGCGTTATCATCGGGCGCAGACCAAAATGCCTCTGGACGCAATTGGATAGACCTACAGCCCAATCAGAGAAACGAAACGTGACGTAGTGCTGAGTGAATCCTGTTGGAAGTACAGCAAACACATCTTTCTGATCAACAAAAGCTCTAAGTGCAGTTGTTTGTTCTTCTTTTAGAGAAAATATACCGTCCAGTTTGTTTAATACTGACATGATAGCGGATTCAGAACGTTCCACATCAGCGGCAGCCATCTTGGTTGTTTACGAAAATGCCTCAACAGCATTCCTCTGTACAGTCATCGTGTCAAACTTGCCCCATATTAGATGAACGGTTGTGATTGGCCCGACCCGGGCCAGGGGGGCAAATAAGACATTATCTGGCAAATTTGTCTGGTACCCAGGCTAAGATTTACTTACACCAAGGACAAAATATTCATCCTCTACCTCGTCTTCCTCCACCTCCTGCAGTTTGAAAGGTACGTTTGCCTCCTCTGGCAACAGGGCCATGAAGGTGTTTAAGGAGGTGAGTAGTGCTCTACGACTGAATGGAGGCTAGCATCCAACTCTCAATCACTGCAATTCTATATGTTTGTTATGACACGCCCAATTTAAACGTTCAAATCAAATTCCTCCCAACGTTATGTCCCGCCTACCTCTCCTGTTTCACTCGGAAATACGTCACGATACAGAAGCTAGACACTCTCAAAATGCCGTTTCATCTCGACTTTAAGATGGGTCCTGATATATCACCTGATCTCTCTTGGAGAGGATCCCTGTGTCAAAACTTTAAGATCTTCATTATTTCAATTTTGTACTTACATGCAGTAGAGAGAATGGGAGAATGAGGAGGTTAAAGCTTTGTTCATGCTTGCGTGAGACACCGTGGCAGAGGCTTTTATGCTCAACGCGTTCTATGATGCAGTATTCTCAATAACAGTACCACCAAACGTATTTGTGTACTGTCACTTACCTCCAAGTCAAAATTATTGTCTCCGTCTGGATGTTTAAGGAACTGGGACAGCTGTCCCAGCTCCAGCAGCTCATTTTTGCTTTTGGGCCACCTTGCAGGTTAATCCAGCCATGTTCCATACTGTTGTAGTTGTAATATATATAATGATATATTGCTACATACTGTATATTTTATGTCAGGTCCTAGAGCTCATGGCCTTTATATTTCTAAAAGCAACAGGAGGCATCTTCCCCGAGTTAGGAATGATAAGGGTATATTTAGAACACTGTCCCTTTTCTTCCGAGATCATCAGTGTTGCAGTTTGCTACTTTGTTGTATTCTTTTTATGTCCATCTAGCTCCAATGCTGCCCACTAGCTTTAGTTACAGCCTGTTTGTCTCAGGCCCTTTGTGTCTGTGTCAGTGGACAGTGGCTGTGGCAGCCTGCAGTCAACTGCCTGCTCAGACAGAAGGAGGATAAAATAAATGGACATCTTGGCAGACAGAAAAGGAGCCCTTTGCCACTGGCAAATAACATCTCCATTTGTTGGGGAAGGTTCCTGCTGTGTGTGTGTGTGCAGAGACTGGATCCAATCCTCTGGCCTTCTCAGTGGGAATACACTCAGGTTAGGCAAATACATTAGGAAATGGTGACAGGCTGAACCCATTTGGTGATGTCAATTTCTGCCTTCTTGAGCATTTAAGGCAGCCTGGCGCAAATACTTCACCTCTAAATACATAGTCTTTGTCATCTATGAAGAAGTGGCGAGGCTGAAACACAGAACATTTTTGTGTTGGTCAAAGGTGTTTTGATTTTGTGATGAATTCAAGATGCAGCCTGATTAGGCAAGCTGTTCATTCAGACCTCATCACGATCGTGAAACAGACTTAGGTTTATTTTAAATGGATGCTAGAATGTGCACGTTGTCAGCATTGTTTTTGTGATGCAACACTTGTTGCAAGTTTTATCTCACCTCCTGGGGACAATAGCAGTGTCAAGCTGATAAAGTTACAGGATAAAATGGATATGTTAGCATACATTTTTTTTGTTTAGGAGAAAACACTGCAAACCTAGCAGGCCTATAGTATACTGTATGAAGATATGTTTGATTTGCTTCTACTGTGGATTGACTATAGAGTACAAATCAGTGGTCAGGCCTGTTTTATGGCAATATTAGATTTTTATTCGATTTTTGCATCAATGTGATGAAGTACCTTCATTTGCCAATTATTTAATTTGGTGGATTAGCTAAAAACAGACATCCCTGTCCTGTCATTTTGGCCATTAACTGATTAGATTAACATGACAGATCAGTGAAACCCTTTGTGCCAAAACAAATTGAGAACAAAATTCTAGTGGAATAGAAGCTAAGCTGAAATCGGGGCAGGACTTTTTTCGATGCACAAGACTTATTTCTGTCAGCTGTGCTGTGTGGATAATTGTTATTACATTCACTGTTCAACCACCCACAGCTCCTGGCTGCAGTGAGTGTGTAAGTCACAGTTCTAAACTCACACTTGACTTGTGTGAAAAACGGAGGGAAGACTTGAAAAATGCTGTGGGGAGAATCAGACGCCTCACCCCTATTTTGCATTTTGAATGTTTTATGGACTCATGTTAACTCAGAGAAATGCAGCCATGGCTAATACCAGGACAAACTATATACAGTATGATAGGTTCATTCAGGGGGATATAAAACTGGTATCTGTAATGTCTTTTGATAAATGAATGTGTGCTTAGAAGAATTATAAAAAACACAAACAGGCATACTGACAAAGGTTGGTTGTTATTGAGAAATAATGAGCTGTTCGTCAGGTGGACGATGGTAATAAAGTCTGTTGAAAGCAGAGTCAGCACACTTACAGTAATGCATTTCCCACACATGGCATGTGTGTTTTAGCCAGAGAGGAAGTGCCTTAAACTGCAGTTCTTCTAATGGTAGTTTAGAAAATAAAAGGCAGGCCTGACAAAAAACTAGTTTTTTTAAATATCTGTGTCAATATCGCATCACTCTGTTGACCACTTCCTATACTTCTACCCTGTCACTGATAAGATGAGGTAAGTGAGCTGCTGGGAAATGCAGAAGAGTATACTATGGTGGACCCAGTGTCCACATCAAGCCAAGTGCAAAAAGGGACTAACCTCTAAATGGCACAAAAGAGGAAAACCCAAAACACACTTAGTGGTTACCTAAGTCATACCAGCTGTCATGGACCAAGCAGTCAAAGCACAAGGTAACACAGGTTTAAAGTTCAAATAAAGATTTGGTTTATTTCCAACAAAAAGATTCCAAAAAGAAATAACTGAAGAAAACTGAACTATGAGTTATAGGGCCCTTAAAAGAGGTCAACAAAACATAACTACTGAAAAATACAGCTAACAAAACAGGAAGTCAACTCAACTAATAGACCTGCCTAAATGAGACCTGAGGGAAACCTATATACCGAGTGATCAAACCAATAAACAAATGCAGGGGAGGACAACATAAACAATAACTAAAAAACTCAACACAAAGAAACCCAGATCCCCCCCAGGCTGACAGAGCTCTTGGTATGGTCCTCGGGTTGAGCCTTGGCATAAACTCAGGCTCCACCCTCAGCCCCATCTTTTGTTTGGCCAGGAAGGAGAGCTCAGCAGCCAGGTAACTGCAATTGTGTGGCACAGCCATCACACACTACCCCCCCCCAGAGCTCTCACTGGGACAGCAAGCGAGATAATCTGCTATGCATTCCTTTCCTGGAATGTGGTGGATGATGTAGTGGAACGGCTGCATTGCCAGGTACCATCGGGTGATCCTTCCATTAGTGTCCCTCATTCTCTCCAGCCACTGGAGAGCCTTGTGGTCTGTCTCCAGTGTAAATTCTCGTCCCAGGAGGTAGTATTTGAAAGAATCCAGGGCCCACTTGATTGCCAGTGCCTCCTTCTCTACCGTTGAATACCGGACCTCCCTGGGGAATAGCTTACGGCTGATGAAAGCCACTGGGTGTCGCCTCTTCACAGGTCCCTGTAGAAGAACAGCCCCCAGACCCCTCTCCGAAGCATCAGTTTGAAGGATGAAATGTTTTTGAAAATCTGGACTGTACAAGACTGGGCTCTTACTCAGTGACTGCTGGATGTCCCGAAAGGCTGCCTCTGCCTCCTCCGTCCACTGGATCTGTTTGGGACATCTAGATCCAGTCAAATCGGTGATGGCAGCTGCCCTGGCAGAGAAATGAGGGATAAACAGATGATAAAATCCTGCCATGCCCAGAAAAGACCCGAGTTGCTTCCTTGTCTCTGGTAGTGGGCAGGACTCAATGGCACGGATCTTATTTACTTGTGGCTTTATCACCCCATTTCCTATGACAAAACCCAGGTACTCTGTTTCGGCCTTGGCAAAGACACACTTAGATGGATTAATGGTCAGCCCAGCAGACTGGAGACGCTCCAAGACCCTCTGCAGATGTTTGATGTGCTCCTCCCAGGTGGTGCTGTAAATGACAATGTCATCAAGGTATGCTGCAGCAAAATCCGACAGATCGCACAGTACCTGATCCATCAGCCTGTGGAATGTTGCGGGGGCACTGTGCAGTCCAAAGGGCAGGACCGTAAACTGGAACAAACCCCATGGTGTCCAGAAGGCTGTCAGCTCTCTGGAGCGTTGAGTCAGTGGTACCTGCCAATAGCCTTTGCAGAGGTCTATAGTGGTTAGATACTTAGCCTTTCCCAGGCGCTCAATCAAGTCATCAATCCGGGGAGTAGGATATGAATCAAATTGTGAGATTGCATTTAGATACCTGAAGTCGATACAAAACCGTATGCTGCCGTCCTTCTTCGGAACCAAGACAACAGGGTTGCACCACTCACTTTTGGATGGTTCAATGATCCCTAGTGACAGCATTAGGTTGACTTCCTCCTTCAGCATGGTCAGCAGACGTTCAGGTATTCTGTAACTCAAGCGTCTCACAGAAGCTCCCTCTTTTAACTTAATGTCATGTTTGACAAGGTCTGTCCTTCCAGGATTCCCCTGGAATATTTCAGAATGACATAAAGCTCTCACCTGGAGTTGCTTTTCTTCAGGGGAGGTGGCTGAGATCGAGGTCCAGGGAAGCAGCTGCAGGCAAGTATTGCTCTTCCACTTCTTCATCCTCTGAAACCCTCCTGATCAGTAACACCTCTGTTCTCTTTTCCGGTCTCTCCACCCACTCCTTAAGTAGGTTCACATGCAGCACCCTACTTGAACGAGGCTGACCTGGGGTGGACACTTGGTAGGTGGTTGGTCCAATTTTCTGCTGGATCTCAAAGGGTCCTTGCCATTTTGCCAGCAGCTTACTTTCATCACTGGGGAGGAGTATGGCCAGGGTTGAAGGACCTCTGCCGGGCTGACCGATCATACCAAGCCTTTTGATGCTGCTGGGCCTCCGCCATGTGGGACTGGGCAAGCTCACTCATCCTTTCCAGTCGTTCTCGCATCTGGACAACATAATAGATGATGTTAACTGCCCCCCTCTCTGCCTGATCACCCTCCCAAATCTCTCTCAGTAAAGAGAGGGCCCCTTACTTCATGACCATACAACAGTTCAAAAGGAGAGAAACCAGTGGAGGCCTGGGGTACTTCTCTATATGCAAAGAGGAGGTAAGGCAGCCATTGGATCCTAGTCCATGGATCCTAGTCCATGCCAGTGTCATTCACAAATTTTCGTAGCATCTGCTTCAGAGTCTGGTTGAAGCGTTCGGTGAGGCAGTCTGTTTGAGGATGGTATGGAGTGGTCCTCAGGCTCCCAATACCAAGCAGCTGATAAACCTGTTTTAACAAAGTGGACATGAAGTTAGTTCCACGGACTGCGAGGATCTCACGAGGAAAGCCAACCCTTGAAAAAAACTGCACAAGGCAAAAGGCCACTGATTTTGCCTTTATAGACTTCAATGGAAAACATCAGGATATTTTGTGGCATAGTCTGTTACTACAAGCATGTAACGGTTTCCTGCTTTGCTCCTTTCAACAGGGCCAACAATGTCCATTCCTAACCGCTCAAATGGGGTACTGATGATTGGCAGGGGCTGGAGTCGAGCTCTGGAAGGGATTTTGGGGGAGGTCTTCTGGCACTGAGGGCAACTTTTGCAGAACAGGGCTAAATCTGCACGCAAGCCAGTGGAAGTGGTTTTTAATGCGAGCAAAGGTCCTGTGCTTTCCAAGATGGCCAGCCCATGGAACAGAGTGCCCCAAGGTCAGCACAGTTTCCCTAACTGCT
>VMKM01000797.1:0-236145 GCA_008360985.2 Macquaria ambigua
CTCATATCCCATCAATGCTTGTTACTAATTCAGCTTCTTCCCGTAGTTGTGTGCTTTCTCTCCCCTTTCTCTCTCCTTCTGTTGCTTTCTGCAGGTGTTTCTGCCTCCGGAGCTGTAGAGTCTGGATCTATGGTTGCGGCCACCTGCTGCCCCCGTGCTCCTCCTCTGCACCCGCTGCTGCAGTTGCTGTTGCTCTTATTATTAGTACTGCTGCTATAATGTTGCTCTTAGTATTATTTCTGTTGGGGTTAACATCCATACCATTACCACAACCATTGCGTTACATCTCTGTGTGGAACTGTGTTGTGCTGCTGTATGTTCTCTTTCCTCCTGCTCTCTCTCTCCCGCTCCCCCCCGTCCCCCTTCAACCCAACCGGTCGAGGCAGATGACCGCCCACCTAGAGCCGGGTTCTGCTCGAGGTTTCTACCTGTTAAAAGGGAGTTTTTCCTTGCCACTGTCGCATAGTGCTTGCTCATGGTGGGAACTGTTGGGTCTCTGTAAATATAAAGAGTCGGCCTAGATATGCTCTACTCGAAAATGTGCCCTGAGATAACTTTGTTATGATATGGCGCTATATAAATAAAACTGAATTGAATTGAATTGAATTCATTCTTATCAGTAAAAAAATATAATGAACTCGCCAAGTTAATTTCTGCAAAATTTACAGGTAACACAGCGGCATTGTTAAAGTCCAATGGGGCAAGAAACATGAGCGGTCTGATGATTATACAGGTTTTAAACAAACTCCCAAACTGACTTGGAAGAGAAAACAAAGGGGAACTGTAAAATGATCATCCATCACAGCAGTTCCTTGACCCATTGTATCTGCCATTAGTGCATGTGTGCACTTTACCTGTGCAATGAGGGGTTACGTCTGACATTGTGGGCCTGCTTGCTTTTGGTTCTACCTCTAAATAAAGTGATTTAGATAATTGGTTTGTCTGGTTGTCTGAGTGCTTGTGTTTTTTCCCCCGTCTGGCTTCTTTATAGCGATGTTGGAATTACTTTTAGGAGTACAATATTACCATCACTGATAGAAAGGATGGCTGAAACTATAAAAATAAGACCCTTGTTGTAATAAACCTGAATTATCATTTCACTGCAGTGGCCTCACTCAGTTTTTTGGACAGTCTACACTTCTTTACTTTGGCTCTGTCTTGCGTTGGCTGTGATAGAACCCATTGGCAATGATTTTAAATACACACTGATTTTTACACAGCAATTTTATTTTTAGCCACACAAATATGAAGCCAAGGTCATAAATGTTGCTTTTACTGATGAGTTACTGATGTCATACCACATTTTATGTAATAATTCAACTCCTGTAATATGATGGCTTGACTGCAAGATTGTATGATTTTGATGTTACCGTGGCTCACTTGTCATTGGCAGGCTGTGCCAAGGCTGTGTAAGTCCAGTGTGAGAAGGCGAGCTCTGTTGTTGACTGAGGGCTCCCGAGCAAGATTGAAAAGCAAAAGCTGCTTTCGAGAGACTGAGAATCCAACGATAACTCAGTTTTTAAGGTTGCACCTCCATAAAAATAAATATGCTTATTGCTGCCAAAATATGTCTTTGAGCAGCTATTGCATGAAACATAGCGTGTCAAAATAAGACATCAAGTGTTGTACAGTGGAATGGAAACAAAACAGATACTGGGATATGTCAAAGGTTATCCGTATATCTTTTTAAAGCAGCAATGCACTGTCATTTCCAAGCCCTTGTGGGCTGAGAAACAACACATCATCTAGCCGTTGAGAGCATCTAAACATTCCCGTGTATTGAAAGGCCAGGGCGGCATGAAATCAGCTACTCTATGTGTAAATGGACTGTCGGATTCACAGGTGACTGGACACTGCTGCCATTTTGAGAGAAAGCCAATTGACAGGCTCACAGCAGAAGTACTTATGTGGCTTTGTTTCTGCATGTTTTTTCATGAACAATTCCAGCAGCATGTCCCTAAAGTTTAAATAGTTTACTGAGCAGAAAATACAGCTTGTGTGGCGTGAAAAGCATGGATATAGGTATGTCTACCTTTACCACAGCCTGTGTGTTTCTTTTCAATTGCTGCAAGTCAGCAAGAATATAACAATATATTTAATAATATGTGGTGTATACAGAGTATGTATGTGCTGAGATGAATTTCACTGCCTTGGCTAATTATAAAACAAATTTAGCCTCTTGGAATTCTAAATTGTTGTTTTTACTAATTTACTGTAATTTTCAAAGTCATGTTAGTGTATTTTACTTTTATTGTGCAACAAACCATTGATACATTGCATTGAACTACTGGATGCATATATGCAGTGCACAATAAACTACCTGAGCCATGTGACTTGAACTGGTCTTGAATCTGTGTTTGTGGAAAGAATATAGACAAAAACAAACTCACTCCCACTGTAACCTTTATTTTTATCTGCATGTTACCAGCATTATTTTCATAAATTTCATAATAAAGGGCCATGGTTGGAAACCTTTGGTTCTGAGTGGATTTAGCCTGGCTTGTAGTAGAAACATGCTGGTAACATTAACCAGCTTTCACGGACACCAGAGGACAGACACCGTCGATCAAAGAATGTATTTCTCTTCAGTGGCAGTAAATACAACACATGGGCCTTCACATAACTGTGAGATTCACTAGATACGTAGGGCTGACCACAGTTAACCACTATAAACAGCATGGCTATGACTATATACTGGCACTTCTCACAGACACAGACACACACACACACAGTGGGAGTGTCTCGTACTAAAGACCTGTGTTGTAGCTTGGCTAGTGTCTTTAGTACATACATATACAGCAACTCTCTCAAAGGGGCATAAATGCACTTCTAGTGACGATGATGTCAAAGCACCGCAGGCCTCTGTTACAGCCAGTGATGGGTTACAGTAATAATATTACCCCAGTTACGAGTAGTGTAACAAATTACTAATACAATTTCAGAAATAATATTACAGTTACCCCCCCAAAAAATAACTTGTTACAACCTTACTTTTGTTGTCCGGATTAGTTTTCGTAATTGTCGCATGTGAACGTCACCAAGCAGCAGGCTAGCTTGGAAGATGGAAATGCTTACAAAAACACAACCTCAAACTTCCTGAAACACCTACTACAACAGCACAACGTGAAGCTCGTGCAAATACACCCCACCAAAGATGAGCCCTCTGCGGCCACGGAGGACGGCTGTAGCCCCACGATGGCTAAACAACAACAATCGTGGACAGCAGACTACAAGCGACAAAGAACTAATGAAGCCTGTGGCTGGATATGTGGTGGATGAAATGTTCTCCACGATTGACTCTTCGTCTTTCAGACAGGCCTCCAGGTAAAACATCATCAGTTTGAGCCAGGTCTGCTTTTTATCTAGCCTGTGACTTTTATGGATTCATAGGCTGCAGAAAAAACTGCTAGCTTGAAGCCTTAGCTGCACTTACTGGCGATTACCCTGACAATCACACAGAGACGCACATGCAAAGTCCCCGACTCCTCCTGCTGCACTCCTCTAAGGATGGCGATGTAGGTCTGTCAGTCCACCACTTTGGTCCAGACTGAAGAATATCAACAGCTATTGGATGGATTGCCATGACATTTTCTACAGATGTTGATGGTCCCCAGTGGATGAATATAACTGCCATTTTTTCTCTAGCACCACTAGTAGGTCAAAGTTTTCACTTATCCAGTGAAATATCTCAGTGTATACTAGATGACATTCATGGTTTCGAGACTTGGTGAAGCCTTGACTTTACCTCTAGCACCACCGTGAGATTAAAATTGGTGGTTTTGAGGGACGTCTTTGGGATGGATTGTCATGACATTCATGTTCCCCTCAGGATGAATTGTGATAACTCTGGTGATCCCCTGACTTTTCATATAGCAGCATTATCTGGTCAAAATTTCAATTTGTCCAATACTTTGATATATGACATTCCAATCAACCTCAGCTGTACTTTGTCTTTACTGCTAATTAGCAAATGCTAGCATGCTAACATGCTAAACTAAGATGGTGAACATTAAAAACATTACACCTGCTAAAAATGAGCATGATAGCATTGTGAATATGTGGCTGGAAGGGAGGGTCTGTTCCTGTGTGATTTCTTATAGTCTATTATAATTCAAACTCCATGTGGCCCTTCCCCTCTCAGTGCTCCTGCCTACAGGCTTCTAAACTTAGTTCCCCTGTGCTGGAGTCTGTCAATCAGTGCTGTTGTGTGGGCACTTCTCCTGTAGGAATTAAAAGCTCCCTTTGGTGAGCTTAGAAATTAATACATCTGTCATGTTAGAATATGCCAAATTCAAACATCCAATAGCTACTAAAGCAGGGCCATAAAGAGGTGTAAAAATCAAAGGCTGAAGGGGCGCCAACACGTGATGTGGCTCTTCAATGTAACATGAATACATGAATACGTCCATAATTGTATTTTTACATTAAGTGCAGCAGAAACCTAATACTTAAGCAAGGACACGTTTGTGAACAACAAAAACACATCAACTGCCGGAAATTGATAGTAGTCTTAGATTGCTATCGAATTTTCTCTCCTTTTAAATGGTTGGTAAAAACAGGATAGTTCATCATTGAGGAGCTTCATGTGCAGCCTTTGATATTTGCTCTTTGATATTGACCACATAATCAATAGAGCTTTCCTATAGCAGAGCTGGTAATATTACTCAATTTTCACAGTTAGGTAATATTATTCCCGTAAGAGCCCATCTATTGATCTGACCACACACAGACCTTTGACTATCAGGAGCACTCCTTGGGATCCAGTATGGGAACTACAACACTGTCTAGTTAGGAAGGCAGCAGAAAATAGTCAGACTTCACATTCAGTGAATTTGTTTCTTATTATCTCATAGTTTCTGTTGTTTGCCAAAAGTAATTAAGGCTGGCCTGAAATCAAAGCAGGGAAACGTTAATCATGGAAAGATAATCAACTGTAGTTGACTGAGATATAGTGATTAAAAATCAGTTTGAATGAACGCCAAATTTAATATAATACACCCAATTTGTATTCCCAATTTACATAAAATATGGCCACTGAAAATGTGTTGGGAGCCTTATGTCTAACTGCAATAGAACGTCTGTTCATCTGTGTCACTGTTGTACTGTAAGTTTCTGTGGTGTCATGGTAAGTTAAAGGTATCCTGTTACATTTTTGAACACTAATAGTGCTATGGAGCAATGTTTTTATTAGTGGGTCCCAGTTTCATTTGTATTGTGTATGTGTGCGAGCACATGGGCGATGCAATTTACATCCTGCCATCAGTTTCATGCTATTCCGCTGATAGACTGTTGATGGCGGTAACACGCAAAGATCTGTAGCAACAATGGCAGACTGCTAGCAAGTAAACATGCAGGTCAGCGATGCAGGATTTTAAATGGTTTTTTGTAATTGGCTTTGCAAATGTTTATGATGAAGGAATTGCATTCAACATGTTTGTTAAACTTCAAGGAAACACACAATGTGTTCTGGTGAGAAACACTGAACTTAAACAGAACTTTTGTCTCCACAGGACACCTTTTAATTTGCAAAATGTTCATGAAGGTCAATGTGAATTCTCTTACTCTTAACTGCTGTCTGATACTATATAGTCCTAATCCAACCTAGTCACAATTTCATACTAGGTTATACTGTGCGTATGATTTTTCCAAGTAACTAAGTTTTCACCTTGAAAGATTCTCTGAAATGATGCATTTTATAAATAAATAAAGCCAACAAAAGAAGCAAGATAATTGCTTTCCTTGTTACAATCGTGTATGACATTGTAAAGCATTCTATTTCTCAGTGATAAAGAATGTCTGGAATCTGAGATTTTTGCAAATATTAGAAAAGAAAGAAAGGCTTTTTAAAGGATAGTTAGCATTAGCTATATGGACAGAGACCAACAATACATCTTTTTTGCTTGTTTGTTGTGACACAAGTCTTTCTTTGTTACTGCACTTCAGATGTTTTTCTCATGTAATTCTTTCTCTTTCCACTTTCTCTTTACTTCTAAGGTCACTTTCAGGGTTTATACAGGTGTGTTGGGAAGTATCACTTCCGTCTTGAGTGAAGAAGATCCTGCACACTGCTCTTGCTCAGCATCACAATTTATTGATCATACAAACGTTTCGGTCCCTCTGGACCTTCGTCAAGAGTGCTTTAAACAATTCTTACAACATTGATCTTAAATAGATAATGCTCCACCCATTTTGTGTGCACAGGTGTGGGACAATTATTCTCCTGTGGCAGTATCTCTTAATAATTGACAGTGGCATGTGTACCATATGTCCCATTATATTCCAAATATAAGAAAAAGAAAAACGATAGAAAAACATGAACACGAGAGACACATGGTTTATACATGTACCTGGATCATCTTCAGCTCAAAATACTGTATATGTGCATGCACGGTTGGATTGAGTGAATTTTTGTTATCAAAAAACAAACCATGATCCATCTGTTGCAAGTTATGCATGGATTTCCAAAAGTGAGTTTTTTCTTTCAAAAAAAGGTATATGACTTCGGAACATATTACAGTAACACCTTCAAAGTCTATGTGTCAGACATACAGTAAGAAAAGGCGAAGCCTCCAGTATTGGCCCAATCAAACAAAATAAGGTTTTGTGAAACCCTGCCTGTATCTTTATGTGTCTCTCCACCTGTGTGTAAAAGTAGATTGGCAGTCCAACTGGCCACTGAAACATATGGTGTAAATTGGTCACTTGGTGTTGTGATAATCTAACAAGACATGTAGGAAAAGGAAATGTAGAACATGACTGTAGCCAGGATTTTAGAAACACTGAGGCCATGGTCAACTTCCCCCAATGCATATATACAGTGTTTCCCAACATGAATGTCTACATGCTGTTTCAAAACCTTCTTCACACTGCCAGAAATAAAATTCTGGTGGAGAAATATTTAATCCTTAATCAGTAATAATTAATTACTGTATTTGGTTGGCTATCCAACCTCACTACACTCTGAGTCCCAACCAAAATGTGTCCATGAGTACCAACAAATGTCAAATTCTTTGTCTTGTTTTCAGATTCTTTGATCAGATATTTCCTGATTTAAATCAGGAAACTTTTCTGACTTTAGGCTATATTTTATTTAGCTTTTTATTTAAAATGGATGCATTGATCAGTTTTATACATTCTGTTAAATGAAAAAAGGGTCAAAACCTGTTTATACTCCCCAAAGTATGGTATCACATATTGATCCCCAGCCCTAGTTCTTTACATTTTTTAAAACTCTTTAAACTAAAAGTGGTCAGATTTAAATATGCTGAGTCTGAACATACTGAAAGCTGCCTGTAAACTAACCACCATGTGTCTAATTATACCATTAAGTATTTCCTTGTAGAATGTAACCTGGTGGCAGTAATGGCCAAGAAACATACCTATGCACAGTAATTCTGCAAGAAATAATAATAATAAAAACCATTAAAACACAAATGACCAAGCCATCATACAAAGTGTTAAACTGGAACTATGCCTCTGCGAAGATGCACATAAATGTCTCTGTGAACCTATGCAGAGAGGGGGGTTATGGGTAACCATACATTGCAGATGTTCGCAGAGGAGCTGACGTGCACTCCTTCCAAATCTCAGCAACACATCGTATGGACCTGGGCATCAAGGAAACTCCTGTTGGGTTTGAATGCCCGTTATACAAAGCTACAAGTATACAGCCCTGAGAAGCTTGTTTCAGCCCCTGGGGAAGTATTCCTAACTCAAGCATTCGTCACTGCAGCATATTAAAGTGTGCATGGTTGCAGAGAAATCGCAGGCATATTTAATTATTTGATCAAGCAAATCGTTTTAATCTTGCAGTAAATACACAGATATAATCATCTCCTTGTCTCTATCAGTAAAGAGAAGAACAGTCAATTCATATGAGAGGACGGGTGAGTGCTTCTGTGATAAATTGGAATGAAATGCGAAGCAGCTGGATCCAGACTGACAGCTCCAAGTCAATGAGCAGCCAGGTATAGAAGCGTAATATCTCCTAAGAGTCTATTTTTCTGACTGACAGACAAGTTCACCCAGGTTACTGTTTTCACAGCGTAAGGTGATTCTTCAAGCGTGCAGCACCAGGACCCTCTGAGGGAAATAAGAAGAGACGACGCTGTCAGGCTGCTTGTTGACGAATGAACACACAAACATGAAAAGTAAAATTGAGATGTGGATGGTGCCGTTTAAAGAACTGACTCAGATGCATTGACTGACAATCGTCGGCAAACTGTTTTGCAACAAATCCACTGCTTTACAAGCTGTATTTCCTCTTGTGAGCAGTCTTAACACTGTTCATTGGATCAATTCATTTTATTTCTAATGATGTCCGTGTGCACTGAATGCCCAAAAAGATGCTCAATTTCAGAAGGCTTTCCCAGCGGAAAGAATTCTGTGAATCACAAGGCGTGTCAGGAAATCAGTGGCCACAAAACACTTAAATATGATTGATTAAAAATAGGAAATGCACAAATGCTCTTATTTTCTCCTTTACTGTGACTTTCTTCAGTTTCAAAGAGTAAAACTGCAAAATAGTTGAACTGTAAGAAACAGAATAAAAGACCTTACAGGTTGAATATCTTTGAAATATTAGAGAATATGCTGAATATTGGTGTTTGTGTTCATGCCACAAGCACTGATATTTTCCATTTATTGACCAACCACAGCAAAGGAGCAAACTACATTATTCTTACAGCCAGCTTTCAAGCATACAAGTGTTTCATGTTTAAAAGGTAAAAGATCACTTTACTGTGCTTAGTAACAACTGATTCATCCAAAGCATGAAGGAAAACTATCAATTTGTTGTCACAGTTTACAATATCTTCTCATTAGGGTTTGATTGGACCTTTGTTTTGTTATAACAGCATATGCACGCTTCTTGTAACAAGATGCAATTTTTTTTGTAATGGAAGAAAAGAAACGTTTTTCTCATAACATGATAAGCTGATATTTTGTTACAGCAAAAAAATTAAATATTTCTTGTTAAAAGTCAAATGGTATGCAATAATAAGAAGAAAACTGCCATTATAATATGCAAAATATCTTGTTTTTTTGTGTGTGATACACTTTTTTTTATTGTTCTGTATCTTAAAACGGAATGGAACATGGGTCAGTAGAATATCTCCTTTTGGTCCGCTTCAGTAGCCCACATAGGGTCACACCAATGACACGTCCTCAGCAGCACATATGCAGGAGAGTTGCAAAAACACACAGCAATACATGTAGACACATGGTGTGCATACAGTACATGTCCCAGAATTCTAAGTAAGAGACCATTATTTGCCACAGAGCCTTCAAGATATACTGGTGGTAATGATATGTGTGACTACGTTTGTTGAGTTGCTCCCAGGGGATCGACAAAGTCATTAAGATTCATCCTCTGGGGATTTTGAATGTATGTGCAAAGGATGATGTCATTCCAACCAGTAGGGGTTTTCAAAGCCTGACACTGTGGGCCCACCCTCAAACAAAAAGGAGACAACCGCGCCCACGCCCCCGTGCACGTCGATGGGACATTCTGAGCCTCAGTAATGTCAAAAAATATGTTACAAAAAAAAGTGTTACATGAAAAAGTTGACATTAATGAATTTTGTAACTCCTATTATTAGTCTTTGTCTTACTCCTATTTGGTAGATAATCATGCTGCTGTTTTGGAACTACAGCGCCGATAATGCTTCTGGAGATGTAAACAGGAAGTATAATGTTGCTGTGGATTCAGTGAGTTAGCTGTGAGCTACAACTGGAGCCCTGTTTTTCAGCCTGTATTTGTTTACATTTTGGCAAATTGGCACCATTCAAAGTATGCCGAATTAGCTTAGTTTCTGTTTGCAATGTAACCATAAATGTACAGACAACTATCACTGGATTACTTTCAATACCCCTTCACCCACCCCCCCACCCCCACCACCCTTCAACTCTCCTGTGCCCCCTGGGGAGGTGTGCCTCAAACTTTGTGAACCTCTGCTCCAAACCAAAAGATTTTAACATCATGGTGGTGCTAGGGGAAAAGTCAGGGGATCACCCGAGTCATTAAGGTTCATCCACTGGGGATGTTCAATATCCGTACAAAATGTAATGGCAATCCTTCCAACAAATCATAAAGGTTTGGTGCAGTTAACATTAGAGTAAGAATGTGAGCAGGACTGTGCTCATTGTTGGTAATGTCCTAAAGGCAATCAATCAAAAAATAAAGTATTATTATGGGTACTGTCTCATGTCTAGTAGTTAACAATTTTTATAAATTATTATAAACATATATTGTAATGTGTGTTTCATAAAACACACCCTACAATATGTGGGCCATTTTTCCCTACCTGGCAGTTCTCCCTGGTCTGTGCAGACCTGAGGGGCCAATAAGAAAGGGGGGCTAGAGATTTATGTGCTGTACAAAGTCAAGAGTCTACTATTTTGGAAAGGTATGAAATCAAGTTTTAAAATTGCAGAACCAGAAAGAAAGCAGTTTTGCCTGGTAAAGTGGTCGCCATCAGACCAAATTACTCTTAATAATTCTATTGCAGAGGAAAGTACTCAGGTGATTACTTGGAGCAGATTGTATCATACTTAAACACACAGGCACACACGCCCAGCACACAGGTCTATGGCAAAATACAGTCTGATGTAGATGCGTACACAGCATCATCACACATTTTAACTGCAAAAACATGCTTACAAATCAAACTGGATACTGTGTGAACTGGATGCATTTCACCATGCTTCCATTTTAACCAATGCAGCCACTGTATCTACGCTAGGGCATTCATGACTGCTGCATTTTAGTAGTCATCAACTACTCCCCAAAATAAGTCAAGTAGTCGAGTAATTGCGGGAGATATATCACATTTTTGTCACCCAGTAACAATGATCAATTCTCATCAAAAAGGTCTCAAATACAGCCAGTAAATGGTTAACTGATGTAGGCAGGACCAAGGTGAAAAAGCAGAGTCCTTGATTGGGTCTGAGGGGCTGTTTACAAATGAGCTGCGATCTGATTGGACTAAACCCCCAGCAAGCTTGTCTGACCCGCAACTGCTTTCTCGCATGGATAGCAGGAGTCTTTCCTTCTCTAAATACCTTAAATTCAGTTTATTTAACATGGTGTGATGTAATAAATGACTGTTCAAACAAATCTGTGTTCAACAACAACCAAACTTATGTCCACTTTCTGTCATTATGAAGGCCATTTCAAAAGCTCTGAATAGCCTACTGTGATGTACTATGATTACATGCTGTTTGAAATATAAGTTCAACTTCGAATATAACTTGTGAAACTACTGTAGCAGTCTCGCCAATAAATGATAATGTCCACAGGTTGCATAAAGTCTACGAATGTATTCGTTTATTGAAATAAACATTATTAATAGTGACTGATACATTGCGCTTCTCCTCACTAATGTTGTGGCCACTAGTGCTAGCCATAAGCAGGTGTAGCTTTAAATGGTTATGCATAGCGCTGGTACTGTTGTGGTACTTTAGGGTAGCCTTACATACAGGCTTTTGCAGCTGACGGTTTTATCTGCTCTGGTAAATTATTTCCACGCTGTTGATTGTAGTCGAGCATTGGGACGTACAGCCATGTTTCTTTCTGACGCTTGTTCTTGCATGTCTGCTGCTTTAGCGCCCCACACTGCACAATGTTCAAGTCACGCATGACAACTATGATTTGTCAACAACAATACCCACAGTGCCCCCAGCGGCATATCCACTGTAGATGCATTACCACTGCTTTATTACTGCCCAGTGCTAAAACCACAGATGAACGATTAGTCAACAACAATGCACTATTGGTTTTGATAGTCAACTAGTCGACTACTTTGTAAAACCCCTTACCTACACTGCTGTGTTTTCACTGTAACTGTAAGCAAAAACATCACTTTTACACTAAGTCTGTTTTTTTCTACTTGCACCTGTAAGAATATGATTGTTTGGTGCGTAGGCTATGTGCTCTGTCAAACAGTAATGCTGAACTGTTCCAAGGTAGACACTGATGCAGGACTGATGCTGCTATGTTGCTGATGTTTAGCTGCACAGCAAGTGTAGACAAGTTATTATATTAAATAGCAGTACAATGATAGTACAAAGACAATATAGGCTTTTATATTAATTCTTTACTGTGACAACACAGCTAATGCAAGGTGTGATGATGCTTTGGAAACCACTGTAGTGCCCACAGTGTGTGGGTTTGTATGGACCAAAGGGGAGGTTTTTGAGGAAGAGAGCAAAGCTCTGTATTGGCATTGGACTTTGAAGTGTGAACAGTGAGAACAGGCCTACTGTCTGTCTTCATCCCAGTGAGGCTGGCTTGGGTAAAAGACTTTTTATTTCTTTTTCTGGTTCACTGCCTTTGTTTCCAGCTTTGTGCAAACATCTAGCCTTGCAAAAAGCCTCCATCTTGCAAGCTCAGTTTTTGCAAGCTTAGATATTTGCCTGGAAATCATTCAGTGTGAATCGATTGAGCCTGGCAACCAAAGGTGGACAAATTAGGAAACCAGAGTTGATTGGATGATGACGATGATGAGCAATGCTGCATTTTGTAATCTGAATTAAGATCTTTAACTCTCAAATTATTAAATATCTAAAATGAAGGATGATTCAGCACCTGCATTGTATAGTTCTCACCTCAAATTTACTTAGAAACCAACTGGTGAAATTTGACACTGTTTCCAGTTTAAATCCTGTAGCAAAAACCCAACACTAGCACGACACAGTTCACCCAGTCAGGTGCAGCAAGGGTTCATGCTTCTGTTTCAAAGGAAGGGGAGTGAGCACCTGTCAATCATCTCTTGGCTGGTTTAAGATCAAAGATAAAACGTAAACACACATAACTCTGCAGCACTGAGTTGAACTGTTTATCAGTTTTGAGCGGCCTTAAAGGGTAATTCTGGTTCGTTTCCACTGTCGTCTTCCTGCAACAACCTCTCACCAATCGCGAGATTTCAGAGCAAACCTTTTCCTTGAGTGAGACTTCTGTTTCTGGTTAAACAAAAAGGATCTTACTCATTAACAAAAAGGTCTGTCTCTGTCCCTGGCTGTTTTATATGAATGGCTTGATTTAGTGGAAGGGGCCTTTGGTAAGTGTTCAAGCTGTGAAGTTCTCTGCATTCAGTGATTGGCTTCCATCCCCAAGCTGCTGCTGCTGCTGCTGCTGCTGACATCGTCAGAAGTCCTGATAATCTCCCAGTTATTGAGTCGGCTGTTTTTAGGTGTGTGGTAATTTACTGAACCTCAGAGATCAAGGATTACAAGCCACTTTGGGCCACTGGCCAAGCTAAAGAGGCAGACAGGAGGGGAGGTAAAATGAAGCTAAGTAAAGGCCACAGCACGCAATATCCTACAAAACAGAGAGGGAAATATGAACACATATTTAATATAATAAAACACTTTCATTAATCCAGCTTGAGTGGCAATGCTCATATAGAAAATTGCAGTCAAGAAAGAGAACATTACTGATGTTATTATTGTTACAAAACTGTCCTGTAAAAATTCATGAAAACTAGAAACGACATCTGCGCATTTAGCCTTTTTGAATTATATTAACAGTCACTGAAAGTTATAGGAATAGTTTGACATTTTGGGAAATACACTCTAACACACTTTCTTGCCGGGAGTTAGATGAAAAGATTGATACGACTTTCATGTCTGTACAAAAACAATGAATACAGTCAGCAACAGGTTAGCTTAGCTTAGCAAAAAGATTGTAAACAGGAGGAAACAGCTAGCCTGGCACTGTCTGAAGGGAATAAAATCTGCCTACGGCACCTCTAAGTCTCACTGATTAACATGTTATATCTCTTGTTTGTTCACTCTGTACAAAAACTGTAGAAACGACCATTGTAGTTTTACCTGAGGCAAGCTAGCATTTCCCCCCCCGTTTCCAGTCTCTGTGCTAAGCTAAGCTAACCGCCTGCTGGCTGTAGCGTCATATTTACCATACAGACAATTGAGTGGTAGCAATCTTCTCATTTAACTCTAGCCAAGAAAGCAAATAAGCATATTTCCCAAAATGTGTAACTGTTGCTTTAAGTAATAGAATCACTTCTTCACAGTAAATAAATAATGCTACTCAGCATACTTCTGTCCAAAGCTGAAATGATTAGTAAATTATTCAACTAATCTAATTGGTTAAATGATGTGATCATGTGTTTGAGTAATTTTTCATGCAAAATCTTTAAAATTATCCGGTTCCAGCCTCTAAAACGTGAGGTTGTGATGCTTTTTTCTGTTTTATATTTTTGTAAATTAAATATCTTTGGGCTTCGGACTGTTGATTGAACAAAACAAGATATTTAAAGACATCACCTTGGGCTCTAGGAAACGGTGAGGGGCTTTTTTTCATTAGTTCAGACATTCCATAGACAAAATAATTGATTGATTAATCAAAAAAAATAATCAGCAGATTAATCAATTTTGAAAATGATTGTTAGTTGCAGCCCTACTTCTGTCACTATAAATATACAAAACTCTTTTTAGGTATTTTAGGTATTTTAAGTATTTACTTAAATTTAATTTCAGTATAATTTTAACCCTCACATTTCCTGAAGAGCTCCTGAACAGGAAACCAAAAGCAGTGTCTGTTCTGATTGTACTGTAAGTGCTTTTCATTAACTTTATTCAGTTTAGAAAGTAAACAAGATCATACAAAGAAAGCAGATCAAGCAGATTTGTTTTTACCATTTCCTCTGATGAGTTTCCTGTTGACAAGTATCATTTCAGAAAGTTGGAATAAAACTCAGTATACCTGTGGCGAATAAGCTCTCAGGGGAGCAAGAAAAGCTAAAGGTTGTCAGCTGACAAAGTCACAGCAGGTAAGCACATAGAAACATATAAATGCACCAAAGTACATGACACTTGAGAAATCACTGGGTTTTAATCTACTGTCCCCACTTTACCACCAACTTCAATGTGTTTCATGAATTTTTTAAACCCACTCACACCCCTTTGAGTCCCATTTATAAGTGTCCAGGTTAATTTGCCCTCTCTCCTTTACACATTGCTCCTCAGCAGATCATTTTTTTGTGGCACAAGATGCGGTGAACCTTTGACTTCAATTTCCTGGTGCTGGCAGACGTAAATTAGAAGAATGTTTCAACGGCCAGTACAGCTCCCTGGCCTCCACTGTGAAGGCTAGGATGGAAGCTGAGGGAGGCTGGTGTAGTTACTGAAGGATGACTCTGACCCCTCACCATTTAGTCTGGTCTGGTCTAGTGCTTAGGGTTTGGGACCTTGTTGTTTGAAAAGCTTCAGCGTTTCACTAGAAAACAAGATGCATAGCTACAGAAAACTTAAACAAGCAGTGGTCAGTTGGTAACGAAAACCATGATGAAAAATATTTATTGATGTAATTTTTCTGTTACAAAACCAATTGAAAATAAAGAAAATGAAGAATAAAACTGAATTGAATTGAATAATTATAAGTTTTGTCAATTAATTTAATTAAAAATATGAAGAAAAAAATAATAATAATAATTGTGATACCTGTACCTGATTCTCTATTGCCACTCCAGGCTGATTTCGCATCTCAAGTGATAATATTGCATATTTTGCAATGTTGCTTTAGTATGTCTGTGCCAGTGAAATTACTTTCTTTCTTTCTTCGTTCTTTTCAAGAAAAAAAAATGCAGCTTATGAGCTAAATTATGAAAAAACTAATTTAGATTTATTTAAGATTTACTCTACTAAACGGGTAAAAAGAAATGTGTGGGGAAAAACAGGAAAAAGGAAGGCCTGCTTCAACCCTGAAATGTGTAAAAAAGTTAAGCTAACCTAACCCTATCGAGACAACAATGTTTGAGTTTAATGTTTGACAGTACTTTCCTTAGCTGCCCTCATGAATGGTTCAATATCCCTGAATATAACTGCTATTAAATGCACAGTGACTCAATTAAGAATTTTTGTCATTGTCCCATTAGTTAGAACATTTTTACTGGCCAGCTTAGTTACAACATGAGCAGTAAGCTGAGCTGATGGGTTTGGCAGCGAATCTCTATTTCAATATAATCTACTTATGTTGAATTGAACCCATTCTCTCTGTTGTTATCTATTACATTTTTCATAGATACTTTCTGGTTCAACTTGGACCTACCATACTTGAACTACTTGCTTACACATGCAATTTTCCATTTGAGATGGACATTTCAAACGAGCTGACCTTTTACTTCTAAATAATTTGGTTTTGATAATGAGATCAAACTGTGGATTTGTTTACGACCAGTCTGATGCCGTGGCATCACTTGTTGCTTGCCCTCTGGGACTCTGTGCTCTTCCTGGAGGAGTCATCCTGTGTCTCAGCTTGTACTGTAGGTGTGACAGGAGGTTGCTTTCCTTCCCCCTGGTGGGTTGGTCATAGTTTCATTATCCATCATGTTGTTGTTCACAACCATCCCCCTCCTGTTTGTGGTATTAAACGATTAGCAATCAACGATGCCCTGCTGTTAGAAGAAAGCTGATCGGGAGTCATTTACCCTGGGCGTCTGGGGGGCTGTCTTCAGCAAGGACGGGGTGTCTCGTGGTCCAATTGTGCTTACAAGTCTTATTTAAATGTCATATCATTGTATTCTCATTTATTTATATGTTAGTTTTTTTATTTGGTCCTGTGATGGCTACCAAAGATTCATAGAATCTGGTCTAGCAAGGTTAGATTGGGACAGGAAAGGAAGCTTCACACCCAAGCTTAAAAATTGAATTGTGTATTTAGTTGAAAGCAGAAAGTCACCATACATCTCATCAAGCCCTATTGTTTTCAGCAGTATCAGCAAACCAATGCCTAATAAATAAACACATAACTAAGATGACACATTGACTAAATCAGATTTACCTCCTGTTCTTTGCACATTTTTATAATAAAGTACAACAAAATGCCAAATACTTTCAAAGCCCACGTTCAAGTGCAAGGATACCTGTCACAGGCATTGATGCATACACAACAAAAGCAGTAGCATATTTATTAACTTGTTGTTGTGGGAAAGGATATGTCGGGAAACATAATGACAAGTGAAAAATGCACAATATTGCAGTGCAGTTTCATATAAGGATGAAATCTCCCATGATGCTGTCTGCTCCATGCAAGTGAGTCACTCAGATATTGAACAGGTGTCTCTCTCAACCAAGGGAAGGGGTCTTAGACACTTAGTCTTTACAATAATACAGAGCCAGTGCTCTTCCCATTGAATAATAAGTCGAAATGACTCGAGGCTATTGCTGTAATATTGTTCAAGTGCAACTATTATGAATTAACAATGTATTACACCCTGTGCACAACTTGCTCCGCTATTTTGGTGGAGCATTTTTGTGGATGCAATACCTGCCCTTGGGACACCACAGCACAGTGCTTTGATTGGCAGAATTGGACAAAATGCCAAAACAACATGGAGGAAAGTCTTGAACAGTTATCATGAACAAAATGTGAACCTTGGTTTGTGTAGCTTGGTTCTGGTCCTGTTTGTGGTTTGGACTTTCTATATGACTCAAAATGTTTTAAAGTATCAAAACAAACCATTTTTAGCTCATCTTCATTTTATTATTTCTATGTTCCACTCACAGTTGAAAATGACCGTAATTCTTAGGCTTTTCCAGTAAGGTAGCTACCGGTGAGGTCACCAACAGTCATCATTAGCATCACAAGTATAAACCATAATTAAACTTTTCATCATGGAAAATATGTTTTTTCTCATTCTCGTTTATTTATTTTGTTCATAATGGGGATACCGTTGTCCACTTCCTGCTCCCAGTTTTACTGACGGTCCATTTTCAACGCAGAGTTTGGAAAAATCCAAAATATTCGTCATCTGATGGTCAGCGGATCCAATGCAAGGGGGCACGAGTCCATTACTGTCCATCATTCACCCTCCATCAAATGACTTCTGGTCAATCTGACAATGCGTGAGTTACACGTGAGATGTTAAAACAACTGCCCACCACCACAGGGACCCAGGTACAATTCTTGGTTGCAGCGCAGGGAATAGGCAGGGTGCTCCATCAAAAAAGGGGGCAGTGTTCACATGTGGGAAGCCAGTGAGGGATTGTGTTCTTGTTGCTGGACTACTGACTCCTAATGGACATGAACCTCCACATCCAGAAGTACTGTGCTCAGTGCTGCCACTGGTGGCCAGTCTAAATCAGCATTGTTGCAGTATAGCTTTCAGCCTTCAGCGGCAGCACAATGCAATGCTGCTGAACTCACTCATGAGTTGTTGACTTTAATCAAAATGACCCTCTCTTAATCAGAGCAACAGACAACGTCAGATGTCTGTGAACACCAGAACAAAACCAGCAGTAACAGCAGTGCCTGACAAACTTTACAAACAACTTAGTGACTGAAATGTTTGGGTTTCAGGACTGTGATACATAGTAGTCCTGGAAAAGGGCTTAAAAAAGATAACTTAAATAACAAAGAAATGATGCAGTTCATAAAATTCCATCACATGGTGCCCAAAAGTAGAACAAAATGTGTATATGTATATGTATATGTGTGCCTCAGACACTAATTGTCAAATGTGAATGTTACACCAGTGCAATAAAAACACACTTAACTTTGTTCTTCAATCCCTCAGGGGTGGTCAGCATAACAGAATGCAGAACCGTCTGTGTGCACCGAGCCTGCACTAATGTATCAAACACAGGGGTAATTTATTGCAATTAGCAGCAACTCATTTAGGTAAGTAATGTCACCACAACCCCTGATGAATGGCAATCTAGTCAAAGACATGAGTCGGGTTTTCTTTGTCTAAGGGGAGTAGGCAATTGACATTCAGAGAGAAAAAGACTACAAAGCAATATGACATTTTAGACACAGGGGATATTTAGAATCACCTTATTATTTGAAAACTTTTGTTCGGTGTGTGTTTGTGTGTTTGAGTGGGTGTATGCAAATGTACTATAGTTTAGATGAAGTTTAGACTGTCTGGGGTAGTGGGTATCTTAGCCTTCCTTTTATCATACCTGGTTAAATGCCAAATCATTTGTTTGTCTATCATTGTAATTAATCCAAGAACATTCATCCTTACACAAAGAAAAAGATGTAATTTTTTATGTAATAGCTTTGCTTGTTTTCCATTATTCTTTATTTCACTCATTTGGATCCTGATTGCTGACCAAAACTGGTCCATGCTCATGACAATTTTTCGGCCATCATCAACAAGATATGACTGGCTGGCGTATGTGTTTTTAAGCCCCGACCCTATTGGAATAGTGGGATCTCATTGTCTTGCTCACAACTGCTGTTGTTGGACCTCTGAATGCTGATAAACATTCATCATGTTTCATCATGCTGATGTTTAGCAGGTGTGTTTACCATCTTAGTTTAGCATGTTAGCATGCTAGCATTTGCTAATTAGCACTAAACACAAAGCATGGGAATGTCATCCGTTTTACAGGTATTTGGTCATGAATTTTGGCCTGAGGCTGGCACTAGAGGAAAGGTAATTTTGATCAATCCCCTGGAAACCATGAATGTCACTACAACATTTTGTGAATGTTGAGATATATCACTGGGTAAGTGAAAATATTGACCACATGGTGGCGCCAGAGGAAAAGTCAGGGGATGACCAAAGTCAATAGGATTCATCGTCTGGGGACCATGAATGTCTATACAAAATGTCATGGCAATCCATAGTTGTACATAGTTGTTGAGGTATTTCAGTCTGGACCCGTCTCTGGAGCCACAGTAAATCTTTATTGGAATTTCCTATCTAAAAAAAAATATATATATATATATTACAGACAATACAGTTATTCCAAATTATTCCACACATAAATACCTCATATAATACCTAATATAAACTTGCAAAAGACATTCGTCTGAAATTTGTCTGTATTTTTTGTAAGTACTTTTATTAATTATTTTCTCTGACCTGCACTGAGGCTTCATTCGTGGTGTAACCAAACAGTAGCATTATAGAGCCTATATTTAGGAATAAGCCTACAGCAATATTTTCACTATAGCGTTGAAAGTAACACTTTTTTGGATTCAGTGAGTAATCTGTCTACCACTTTCCTCTCCTCTGTTCTGCACCATGGTGTTTGCTTCGTAAACATGGCATCCGGTTTACTGCATCTGTTGACCAACACAAGCTGTTTGAAAAAGCCTGAAGAAATCTGACTAAGTGTTCACATGCCCCATTAACTGGAAAGACTTGGCTGAAATCTGGGCTCTGCTTACTCCAATTATGACCTTACCCTGATTAAGATCATTTCTGAAGAGTATAGGAAAATGTGCTGACTGTTGTGTGTCTATGTTTTTTTCCTGTGTCAGTGTGCATTTCACCAGAAAAGACATGCATGCATATTTACAGACAACCAGGGAAGGAGCCCTGCTGATTTCATCAAACCCTGAAATTCCTCTCTGTCATAACAATGGTGCCTCTCTCCTGAAATGGAGGGGTGGAGCGCGCTTCCCTCAGGTAGCCACCATGAAGAGCTGGCAGATGGAGGCTGCAGCTGTTCCCAGGTAGGAGAGCAGGCTGGAGATTGGCTTCCATTCCCTCTGGACCAAGCCCATCTCAGTGGGGAATTCACAGCCAGGCCTTTTCGCATTGGCAGCCTCTTAGACTGGGCTGCAACCGGAGCTAAAGGTTCACACTTCTCCCCCTGTGCTGTTTCCTCCCTGTGCCTTTTTTCCCCCTCATTTGAACCTGAGCTGTGCTCCAGGACGCTTCAATGCTATAAAAGCAAGAGAGAAAAGAAACACATTTGAATTTGTATTTAATTAGAGTCTTACATATATACTTATTCTGTGTTCATAGAATTTGTTCTGAATTTGTATACATTTTTAATCTAATGTTGACACAACCTGGAGCACTGTTGTTTTATAAATATAAGACATAATGTTATTGGAACTGCAATGTTTAGTTTCAATAACAGAACAAATTGAAGGTTTTCTAAGCAGTCATACAAATGACAATTAAGAGCTCTTAAAATAAATGTGTCTGTGAGGCACGGGTAGAAAGGCACAAGGACACAAAGTGTAGCAAGCAAGAAAAAAGAGCTGATTTTCATTTATCTATTTAAAATAGGCTACCAAGGAATAACCAAATTACTGTAGCTAATGGTTATGCAAACAAGGAATATAGTCAATGTTTTAATTGTGACTGTGCAAAAAAAAAAATAAAATAAATAAAAAGTGTGGCACTACATTGGCTTAGTCAAGGTTTTAACTGATAAAAGTGTCCAACCAGCCAGGCTAAAATAAAATGCAAATGCAGATGCAGAACTCTAAGCAGGTTTTAAACCTGTGTCCCACAATTGAACTAAGGTTAAGGTTAGTGAATAAAAATAGGGTAACAGTACGGTTAAAGGTAGCCCGCTAAAACATTTGATTAACCTATAATAACTGATTTTCTTTTTTTGGCCACTTGGGAGCAGCGTAAACAAGCTGTAAACACAACAGTGACATATTACTTTATAAAGTTGATATGGTGAACATGTTAGCTTTTTCAAACATCCAGCAGATACAGAGAATCATTTGGAATCATGTAATGTGTCCACCTAGTTTAACATTCACTCTCAATGTGGCTCTGTTAATATCTGGCTCTTTAGCAGCTAAATGCTCAGCTAAGTTAGCTAATTGCTTACTTTGTCTCTTGTTTGGTACTGGGTGGGTAGCGTACAGCAGGTTTTTATAGTTTTTTTTGCTGGAAACAGATGCCTGCTTTGTCTGGAAACAATTGTGATGAGATCAATGTCAAAATGGTTTGAGTCAAAACCAAAAAATAAAAAAAAGAATCTGTAAAATGTTAAGACAGAAAATGCCCTGCCTTTTTGTTGCGCTATGGGAAACATTTAAATATTGTCCAACTAAATCTTTATGTAAATTGAACTTTTGGAATATTTATTTGGAATACTTTGAATATATTACAGACAATACAGTTATTCCAATGCACAGTGAATGCACAAACAGATCTGGAAAGACAGCTGCAACTCTGTATCCTCAGCTGAAGACCCTTTTGCATCCTTCACATCTGATTTGTCTCAGAGCTTAAAAATCCTTCTGTAACTGCTGCTCTCCATGCACATCCTTTGTGACTGAAATAGATTTAATAAAGGGAATCAGTAAAGAGTATCGCTTTAAGCAGGTTCCCTTTATCTGTCTGTTTCATGGCAATAAGAAGGGTGAATAATAATTTGTCCACTTGTGTGTCGGCTAATGTATCACTTTAACCTCAGCTGAAACTGCAGAATGGTCAGCATGTGAGGGCCCTTGCAAAGATGTTGACAGGGTCCCTCATTTTGTTTGCAGAAGTCCGTGCTGTCTGACCGTCCCTCACCACATCTGATCCTGTCACACTCGCGAGGGATTCACCATTACCTTGACAATTATTGGGAGTTGAGAAGCTCAGAGGCTTGAAGGAGTAGTTTGACATTTTGAGGAATATGTTAAATCTTTCCTTGTTCCTGTCTGTTAAATATGAAGGTACAGCCAGCATCCGGTTAGCTTAGCATAGTTTAGCATAAAGACTGGAAACATGGGGAAACAGCTCCTCTCAAGCACCTCTCAATACTAACATGTTATATCTATTTTGTTTAATCAAAAAAAAAAAAAAAAAAAGAATACATACATCCTATTCCAATCCAGAAGCAACTTCACACAACACCACACGGAGTCCAGATTTTGTGGTGTCTGGCTGAGCTCAGTTAAATCAAATCACACAAGGAAAGACACAGAAGATCAGGAGAGCAAACATAGGCACTCGAGGCAAATTTTACACAGCAGACGTCCAATCAAAGAAAAAAGAAAGCCTTGATGAGTTTTAAAAGTAATAAAGAATTTCCCAATACTCTGAAGAGTTTTGTGGCCAATATGACTTCAATAACTTCATTAGCACCTACTAAGAGAGAAGTTTTGACTTTGATAGACAAAAGTATAAAGGTGTGTTTTCAAGGAATAAGCTAGTAAAAGTGTAACTCTAGATAACATCACAGTCAAAAAGCTGGGGTCTTGTGTAGGGCAGCTGTCTGATATTTTCTGTTTTATATTTAAACCGTGACTACACCTGCAAAAAAAAAAAAATCCCCAAAAGCTAAATAGACACCATGTGTCTTCTTTTAATGCATTCTTTGTTCATTATGTGTATCACTGTAAATATACTTTTCTGACACCATAATTATGCTGTCATCATGCAACAAGCTTAGAATGATTCTGTTTAAATATAACATAATTAGCCCCGTTATTTTCTCTCACAGTGATTTAACTGTCCACTCAAAACAATATCATAATCATATAGAGAATATTATACACTCTCTTTTTATTTGTTGCTGTCTTTCAGGGTACTGGAGCATAAAATTGGAATATCATTCCACAATGGTACTGGCAGAAAAATAGTGTGATGGCTGCAAGTTAATTGTATATTTTGTAATTACTATAAAAGGAGGTGGGGAAGAACCAAAGAGTTTAAGGTGTATGGCTTTTTCATTTTCTAATTTGATGGCTTTTTCTTTGCTGTCAGTCCCTGTCTGCCAATGCAGTGTGGAGGCATTTAGTAGCCACACTGATACTCCGGCAGGCAGTTTATTTTAAAGGAAGTGAACGTGCTCAAAGGTGCCAATTAACAACATTCAAACTGAACGCTCTGACAGGTCAGGGAGAGTATTTTCATCCATTGCACTCCTGAAGAATGCCTTTGCACAAAAGAAGAGTTTGAAAGATACAGCTCAAAAGGAAGAGCATTTCTTGTGTTAGCGCAACAAGACTGAGGTTACTTTAAGAAAGCCGTGTGTGAATCACAGCGCAAAAGTTTAAACACTGAAAAAGCGTCAAGAGCTCTTTTCATACTCATAAAACTACTCAGTGACCTCCTGTGCTCTGTATGGAAACAGTTTCTCCACTCATTTATTCAGGTTTTTCCTTTCAGTTGAGACTTGTCTCTACATACTTTACAATACTCCTCTTCAGTATACCATAGTTTTTCAGTCTGCGGTACTACATTTGAAATCAACATTAAAAAGTGGTCTTAAAGGCTCTGAAAACATATTTTCTCAAACAGCGTCATACTATAAAAACTGGGGCGCTACATGAACACAATCTAGGACAGTATTGTATTTAGAGATTACTGTCTGTGCTGCTTTCTCTGTGCCCTTCTCATTGGGTTGAAGTGGATGGGGCTCATATGGAAAAAAGTTCATGTCATGTACTTCTGTCTAGCAGTCAGGATTTATCAATATTTAAAGGTATAATATGTAATATTTCCACATTAAAATTTTGTTTAGTTGTGTACTTACATTATCCCAAATGTTTCCAACAATGTTCAAACTGGTGCGTTTAATTTGGTCACCAGTTGATACGTCAGAGAGTGAGGAAGGAAGGAATGCATTACAATTATCTCCTATAAAATGTTAAAATATTTTTGATGACTCATCCTGAACTCAGGGGCCTATACATAAATGTATCCAATCAAATGTGATTCCGGTCATGGGTCAGAGGTGTGTATTTGTATCTCAGCTGGCAAAAAGAAGAAGAAAAAAATGGTGTGTTTACTCAAAGGAGTGTTTTCTCATTTCTCCCTCGTCCTTCGCCCCTTGATCTGACAACGCGGGTTAGGGAGACGTGGGTGGAGGCTTGCCCTCTACAGCTCTGTATCACACCATATTCACTAACCTGCCCTACTTTGAGTTATCAAATCAAATCCTAACTATTTAATCAATCCCTCTTCTAACTATATTCGCTTCACTTGGAAATTTGTCACATTACGGAAGCTAAATGCTATAACTGCATTATAATGTGACTTTAAAATCTAAATGTGATGGCAATTATTGTTTGTTTGCTTATGTTGCTACCCAACCACATCCACACAGTCCTGATGATGCAGATTAGATTCTTAAATAATAACAAATGAGGGTTTTTTTTCCCAAGCTTTAACCATGATTGTTACTGATTTTGTCATGTGTATTTTATGTAATACAACACTTTAGATTTGAAACCAAGTATTTGAGGGCTTTAACAAGATGTCTTGTAGGAATTGATATTAAATGACACTCAAAAGCAGTCTTATGAAGACGTCTACATTTTGACCCTGTTTTGAATGCTCATAGAGGGTCTTAAGTGGATTTAATCTGCTTTTGACATATACTATCTGGCATCCTAAAGTGGTCATAGTAATATTCATAGATTTTTTTTTTTTTGCATACGTACTGTTAATACATCTGGTCCCAGGAAAAAGAGTGGGGGCCCTTACGAATGGCAGGCTCAAACTGTGTGTGCATGTCCTTGTTCACTACCATATGAACATCATCTTGCAGACTTGCTTAAGCTAGGCAATCCATCAGAGTCAACATCATTTTTGTCAAAGTTACATTATCATTGCATGGTAATGCAGTTTAAAGTGCGTATTGATTTGAAAAGCCTGCTGTGCCATTGCATGTGTCAGTGCTCTTGGGAGTCTCCCCCAGTATATTTCAAACTTAAGAGCGGGTTTAAAGAATTTATCAGTGAACTTGCTAAAATTAGTTAACTGAGCTGTTCACAAATTTTTTATGCACCAAGAAATGTACTGTAGGTCCCAGCTCTGTTTTTAAGCTAGTCTGGAAGCCTGGAGGAAGTGCCTTTTTTTTTTTTTTTTTTACAAATGAGCATGTTCAAAAGTTTACTTTTTGGCCATTGCTGTCCTTTGTATTGCCCACGAAAAATTGTTGTGAAGCAGTGTTCCTGCAGGCATATTGTTTAACACGTCGAGCTGGAGATTTCAAGTGTTTGTTCATGAACTGCTGTAGCTTCAGAGTAATTAGTGACTTTCTTAGACCGCCAAGCCTGTACTACTACTACTGTAATGACTTACACCCTGTTGTTGAAATACCCATGCGCATGAGGCATACTGTGAACTGGAGGCAATAATGCATGACAAACTGTCCTTATATAGAGTCCCTCTGGAAATGAGTAATTGGCTTCCATATACATTTCACTGTATACCTATTATGACTCTATATATTATTATGACCATATGCTATTATTGACTTGTTTTTCACAACTTTTCACTATATCCAACTGTACAGAAAAGGTATTGAGTCAGCGGAGAACAAGCAAATTAAGCTGCAGGAACCAAAGATCGTTTACAATCTAATGTGGAGTTACAAACATTAAGCTTCCGTCTCGTGTTTCCTACTCAGGTATCCATAATGCATGAGCATCAGTGTGTCTCTGCCTGAGCATGGCTGACAATAATAGCTTGATATGGCTGGAGTTGTTTAACTACTGTGATGAAATCAAAGTTACAATTTCCACTTCAAAGAACACTTTACGGATGTCTGTGATGATCAGGATTTTCTTTATAGTTTTACAGCCATTTCTTACAAAATCTTTCTTTCTGGCTCCCAAAGTGCCACAGAACCTGCCTGCAGTTCCAACTTTGGCCACTATGCCAAAATAGCCATAGAGACAGAGCACAATGCATCACGCTCTGAAAACCACGCCCACCGGAGGGGAAAACAATCAGCGCCACAATATGCAACCAAGGGCTGAAACACTAACAAAATGCCTGTAGCTAGCTAAAAACATTAGATCTCAGCATGTCAGAGGATTATTTTAGCACCCTATGTCTACCAGAGAGGACAAACTCAATATTGTCAGTCTATCTCAGTGTCCTTATAAAGCTAAGTTACTGTACTTACTGTACTGTAATACTGCATGGCTTTCTAATTTAGCCACATTCCACTGTCAAAATGCTTTAGCTTAACCAACAGCAATAAAGTTAGCCTAAAACTGATGTTTGGATATTTGACTCAGGCTACCAGTGACAAAATTCTTGCTGCACACGTAGGCATACTGAGTGTCAGGATCCCACAGTTTTCCCATTCTTCCTGCTGACGCCTCACGTCTGCATCCACTTTTATCTTCTTAAAGACAGTGCATCCCACCACACAGCAGCTTTTGGGCATGTTGGCAACCACTGTGCTGCAGTATGTATTGATGAAGAGCACTCCAAGCCAGATTCTAAACCACAGTTTTCGCTGAGGTGCTTGTTTTAGGGCACAAAGCAATGCTTAGCATTCTGGAAATGTTGACCCACATCTCACTGACTTTCGGGAGGAAAAAGAGTAAGTCAGTCCAATTGAACTAGGCTTGTTTGAAGTTAGTTCATTTTGTTCTCTCAGTGGTAGCCTCGCTGTGCCTTTATTAAGTTGTAGTTAAGCTGACTACATTTTCACAAAAGCTTCCTCAACACAAATGAGACAACATAAAAGGGCTTAACTGTTTCCATTTTTCTTAGCACTTACAATTTCTGACAAAGATAAATGGGTGAAAGGGTTTTGACCCTGCAGTGTGTTTAATACATTAGATTAGACATTGATTAATTTGTTAGGTCAAATCACCAATAGCTTCATTAAATGACGGTCTCTTTGGGCTATACATTATTCATATTCATCACTAGCATTTAGGATTTAAAATTGCACTGGAGGATGTAAGTTAATGACAGCGTCAACTTCCTCACAAAACTGCGTGTTTAGCAAAACATTACTGAATAAACAGCCACATAACCACCAACAGGCCATAATTCAGTCAACGGTAGGCCTAAAGAGGGCCAGTCCTTAAGCCTGTAGTCCAGTATTGGGAGGCTGGTAGAGGGAAGCAGAGCCAACAGAATCCTGGACGGCTTTTCGGTTTAGCTGCTTTAGCATCTGTCCCCGGGGTGGCACACTGCTGTTGTACCTTTTGAATATGTATGTGAGTTATTAGTCCTAGGGGAGCTACTATATATCCATGGAGCAGCGGACGGGTGACAATGGGGGCCCAGTCGTCTTTATCTGGGCCTGTCTGCCTCCTGATGTATCTCTCAGCACAACTTGTTCAGATTGCCTCATCTATCATTGGCCTCAGATATGAAAATGTGGATCCCTGCATCGGGGCCCAGTCACATTGTTACGAGTGCAATCTGGAGGCATCACGGGGGAGGCCCTCCTCCGAAGTTAAGGTGGGAGAAGGGGAGGCGGTGGGGTAGTGGGTATTGGGGAAAAAAAATAAAGTCACAAGTAGGAGAAAGAAGCAAATGTGCATCTCTTCATTTTTTATGACACTACACTGCAGTTTTGTTTTGTTTTTTTGTTTTTTTAAGGGACACTCACGTTTCCTGTAGTGAGGTAAGTAATGAACTATACTGCAGCCTTATCGGTGGACTTATCCTGTTTACGAGCTTATTGCATTGGTGAAACCACTTGTATATCACTCACTTTATGTTTGGAATTTAAACTAATAAGTACACAATGATTCAGTTACTGTCTATTTCCAAGGACATATGGCTAGCAGCATGGCAGCAATCAACACTGCGGTGTTGCTGTGAAATTAAAGATGTGTTTATGACTATGCTCCCATGCCAAATCTCTTATACCACGCATTTGTTTATTGGCTTCCCTTAGTAATGTGTGAAGGGGGATCTTAATTAGATTGGGCTTAATAAAGGAGTTACCAATTTGTATTACACAAGGTCATTCATTATCTGTTCACAAACTTGGGAGGACAGGTAGGTCAGTGGTCAGTTGGTAAAACTTGTTTTGGTTGCATGAAGTATACACAAATCCAGATTTGACTCAAACTGTCTTTGTTCAGGTGAATGGCAGTGTGCTTTGGAGAGGGAATACTGTTTTTATTTTTAAGTAAATAAGTATGGCCTCCAGGTATTAACCAGACTGTACTACAAAGGCAGAGAGCAGCTACCACAGAACCAGTGAAGTTTAAAAAAAAAAAGGTTTTCTGTCTGGCTGGCAAGTGTATACAGATACAGGAGGAAGCTTGTAATGCCTTAACTTTAGGCTTTTTCAGGGCTGGTTATTTTACTAAAAAAACCATTGCCTTAGAACCTACATAATACCTAAAAATAAATGAATGAATTAAAAAAAAAAACATACGCTACAGTCTGCCTTTGGATAATCTTCAGGGAATGTGAAGGGACAATGCAATATCTGCCAACAAAATATGTTCCTACAGCTTTCATCTCCATTTTCACTACTCAGGAAAAAAAACTTTATTTTTATTATTTACAGTTTATATTTCATTAAATGTATCTCTGTTTGGCTAGGTTCCTGTCTGTCCGTCTACTCTTCTTATTTATTTAATGCTAATTTGTATAGGGACAAATATGTAGCATAAACCAATGCCACACACCACAACATTCATGGCCTAAGCTAATTTGCAATGCCCATCCCTCGACGGGCCTTTTAAATACATAAAACTCAGAAACAAATACACAAGAGACAAAACACAAACTCAATCATTGGTTCACACATTAAAAACACAAAACTCAGAACTCAACAAGAGAAAACAGGCAAAACAATACAGGACAAACTAATACAATAACTATATATATATTGAAATTTGTCAAAGAAATTAATTTACAATTGAATGCATTTAACCCTCTATGGTACGCATTATGATGTCAGTTGGGAAAAAAATGTTTGGAGTGTTTTTTTTGTCATAGAATAGACCAAATAAACATAATCTAAAGAAATTTTCAAGAAATAATTTTTTGGGGTGTGTTGCCTTGAGGCAACACTGTACCATAATGGTAAGTAATGAAAAAAGAGAGTTATTGTTTCAAATTTGAACAAAATATATTTAAAAACATATGGAAAATACTCAATAGCCTCAACAGGTTAAAATGATGTCATGGTGAATCCATAATGGTACGGTGTTGCCTCAAGGCAACATTTGCATTTTAACAAGTTTCCATTACTTAATTAGCAAATAAAGTACATTAAACTATTAGAAATTAAGCTTTACTCGCCTATTATTGTGAATCAATTTTTTTTCAGACTGAAAAAGGCCAGGAAAAGACGTTTTCAGACAATTTTTGTGGAGAGAAATGGTTGAGCTGATCCTTGTGGGATATTCTGCAAAAAAGGTTTTCAGCATGGCCTCCAGAGAGTCATGTGACAAATTCAAACACTGCTATTGGTTCCTTATGGTCCTGGCTCTTTTTCAACGTATTGTATCATAACTGGGGATGTATTGTGTGAATGTAAAAGGCCAAAAATGGGTATGTTGCCTAGAGGCAAGATCATACCATAGAGGGTTAAATGTGTGAATGTGTGAGAGCAGCTGCTGCTATTCTGCTAAGCTAGTTACCTTCAGCAGGAGGCTAGTTGTGCTTTTTCTCCACCATGATTGGATTTAGAACTGCCTCATTTAGTTGCGTGGAATAGGCTAACTGAATTATTAAGATATCAGTTCATTAAAGTGGCTATAATTTATATTTTTATAATAACAATGTATCAAATGAGCTCATAGTGACAAATTTACAGAGAATTTTCACCCAAATCTGCAACTCCCCTCAGCTTTACGGAGCTTTATAGTGAGTTTCAGCTCATTGTTTAGCTCTCCGGCTGCAACTTTACTGTTTTGGTTCACTCTCACCGCTCTCATAGCAACATTTTCTGCGGCAGCAAGGAGCTGTTTCTAGCGAAAAAGCTTTAAAAATCCACTATACACTACCTGCTCAGCACCAAACAGCAGGCAGACACAGTTAGCAACTAGCTGGTGAACATAGTGGAGCATTTAGCAGAATAACTGGCCCAATATTTCCCTCAGGAGTTGGTAGAGACAGAGTGCAGTATGTGCGATGGTGGCCCACAGATTATGGAGCCAGAGCACAGTAACAGCAGCATGTATATATATATATAGCAACAATATAAAGCCAAAATGCAGAGCTACACAGCCAGAGTTCTGTTTGTAGTTAATGCAAACGTTTCTTACTATTTTCATGAAATTTATAGTTATATTGATTTCAATGGTATAATCATTTCATTCAATCAATTATATGGTAAAAAAGTCATATTTTGGTCTGAACTCAAATTTGACCAAAAATGTAGTTACTGTGTTTTGGTTTTTTCAGGCAGCGGAGGTTAAAAGTCTTCATACAGTAATGTGCTGAGATGAAGAGTCCATGAGACTGCTGTTCATAAGGGCAGGTTCACTTGTACTGTGGACATGAATGAAACAACACTTTTCCACCCTGTTTGTAAACTGAAGGTGTGTTCACACCATGCTAGATTACATGCTTTTGATGTTGTATTTTGCGCAAAGAAACACTCGTATACACAGCCCCTTCATCGACGAGTGCACACATTCCTAGTGAATAGGCCGTTGCATTGACTTTTCCCTAATGACGACGAAAGGAGAGATCTGAGGTCCGGAGCTGTCTAGATTGTCATGAAACACAGCTGAGGTGAAAGCAATGAACAGGGGAGGAGACCTGTGCGCTAATCCCACAATCAACGGCGTCTCCACGGAGGGGTTTAGCATAAAAGCAACAGCTGCAGCGCTGCGCCGGTCACCCAACAGAAACCCCAGGTCATCTGGCAGTGGTTTAATCAACATCCAAATCACAGCAGCTCAATTGAGCAGATTAACATCAATGTTTCCTTTCTTTCTCTTCTCTCCTGTGCTTGCTGGATGTCTTTCATACTCATGAATTCAAGGCTGACATTGCAAAGAAAGGAGTAGGGTCTAATGGGTCTGTCATAAAGGCAGCATCAGAGTAGATGTTATCCACGTCAAGTTGATTTGTCATTCAAGACTAAGACAATCCCTCAGGCCTTCAAGCTGTTCTAATGTGGAAATGACAGCTTTTCTGCAGTGAACATTACACGTTTTCAATGTAAATCACTTACATCTCTGATTAACAATAATTGATGGTACAAGACTTTCGAATGCCAACTGTCTTAATGGCTCTAGAGCTATAGAGGAAAAGGGTGAATGTCTGTCTAAACAACGTGAGTCTAACATACAATTTCACATCTACCAAATGGATCAAACTGTATAAACAATAGCCAGGATACCAATTACGGTATGACATGTCACTTAGTGCTGCACACTGTCAATGCCTGTGTGACTTAGGAAAATGGGAATTAATGTATAATTCATGTATAAATAAACCTTTCAATACAAAGACAAATTTGTACCGGCATCACCCTGGTAAAAGATTGACACAATGGGTACGAGTACCTCCCTCGTGAGTGCGCTTTCTGACAAACTTTCTCCTGCCTTTCCAATTATAATGACTTTGGATCCAGCACTGCAGTGGATGTCAAATGATATCTCAGTGGCTCATCTCCTCTCCGGAGACTCGTTGGTGTAAATAAAGCTTGTTTTGGGACGTTCCACCACACTGTCGTGTGTTTGGTGTTGTGGTTGCAATTATGGCCAGAAAATGTGTTGTTTGTGTTCTGTAATGTGTGTTTTTTTTTTTTCAACAACCACATTATTTCCCTTAAGAATGTATTTCCTGACTATGGAAAAAAAAAAAGCTTTTAGAGAGTGTTGAGTGTGTGTAGCTGTTACACCATTAGACTAAGATCTGTCTCCTTTCTCTGCCAGTCACCATTTCCTTAACATGAATCTTTTCTCCTATGCAGTTTCATTCATCAGTCTTAGCTTATCTCTCTGTCAAATGCACCTCTCTTTTCCTGATTTGCACCTAGATTTCTCTCTTTCCAAGTTTTATTCCACCACCAGTGTCTCCATCCAACCCTGTCTCCTATAAATTAAGTTAATATAGGCCTACAACAAATTTGAAACAGCAGATATGTTTAGGGACAAATATAACGCCAGCCAAATTATGTGTTGTTTTTTTTCACCAACATAATTAGGAAACACTGCAAAATGTTCATACAGAAAATATCTGCAAAACCTTCAGTTACAACGTATTTTATTTGGTTTCCCTACAATATTCACTCTTGCCAAACAATATTCGCTTGTAGCATCTAAAGCATGATTAAGGTTTTTTAGCCATGCTAGAGGTGTGGCTCAAGGGGTGGTAATATCTCAACAACTATTGGATGGATTGCCATGAAATTTTGTGCAAATGTTTATGGTCCCCACACATTTCTCAAAATGGTTTATCACCAAATCCAAACTACTGACGTTCCCATCAGCCTCAGCTGTAGTTTGCGTTTAGTGCTTATTAGCAAATGTTAGCATGCTTACATGCTAAACTACAATGGTAAACATGGTAAACAGTATACCTACTAAACATCAGCATGTTAGTATTGTCATTGGGAGTATGTTAGCATGCTGACCTTAGCGTGTACAGTACAGCCTCACAGAGCAGGTAGCATGGCTGTAGACTCTTTCATGGTTATGTCAAAGCACTTGGTTAAGGTTAGGGAAATATCGTTGTCTTGGTCAAATATTGAAAAAAAGTCAACACTGACCTAAAGGTTGGGTAGGCAGTTGTCTTTTGGCGTCATTGGGCAAAAATGCCATATTAACCGTGCAGCATATTGTAATTCAAGTGGTCTGAGAGCAGACCTCTACTTCAGCCCCTCCTCTTGCCTCTGTTTTCAGGCTTCAGAAAATCTAGCCCGTGACGGTAAACTTTAGCCTATCACAGGATATTTCAGAGAGCGTTTGTATTGGCTAAGCTACAAGAGCAGATGTGCGTGCACATCCCCTCAGACGGTGAAAGCCTGATTGAATGGCGGAAAATCCTGAAACTTGTGATAAATCTCCAACACCTCCTTTGCCTACAGCGGTGTATAGTACAAAACAACACGTCCTGGCTCCACACGGAGCTTCAGGCTCATTATGTTCGTTGCCATGGCGCTCATAACGACAAGTGGCCAAGAGGTATGATGACAAACAGTGGGGAATAACTTTTGACGGGGGACAGTGGTGTGTGTACTAGCCTCTCATCCCGCTGTTGGATGGCGTTGCAGCTGCTGGACGGGCGTCTTTGAGAAAACAGGTCATGGCGGGAGGGACTGCGGTCTCAGTGAGGCTCACGCCGTGGAGAGCGAGCCCTACAAGGGATACGGTTTCGCAGGGGAACCGACTCCTTCTGCTGCTGGTCGAAGTTGTGGTGGGAGGGGCTTAGCGGAGTGATACGAAGCAGCAGAGAGAGAGGCGGAAGGTTTTGCCTAGGTTGCACAGATTTTGCCTACCCCAGCTTTAAAGCACTAGTTTCAACACTTTTACTTTATTAAGATTTATCAAAAAAACATTGCTTTTTCCTAACCTTAGCCAAAGTTCTTTTGTTTACTAAACTTAACAACATCCCGGAATCAGGAAGCAAAACCCAGTTTCTGGTGTCAAAGTCTTTAACTATGTTTAACTACTCTTTAACTACTACATCCACCATCCAGTCTGATGGCCTCCCTGTGAATTAAATGCAGTAAAAAAAATGAAGCACTTCCTTCACCTGAAACACATTGACACGTACCATGTGTCCCTCGAAACAGATTTGGTAATTTTCAGGAGACAGGGTTGCTTCATCTTTTCTTTATCCCACATGTTCTTCTTTCAACAACTCAGTTGTTGTCCATCAGAGCCTCTTTTTCGAGGTGAGAGCCAAGGCCTCTGACTAGTCAGCGCTGATGAAATGCAGCCCTGGTATATGAATAGAAGTTGAAATGTAAGAGCGTTCTGGGTGATTACAGTGCTACTTAGGACAAAAGGGGATCTGCATCAGGCATTGTAATGAGTCTCATCACCAGAAAAGGCGCAGCATGGGGGACGAGGCGAAGTAGAAATCACAGTTTAGAGCCAGAGACAGATCCAATTCCCTTACCCCCTGTAATTACTGCAGATCAGGCTTTATCAGTGGCAGACATCAGCTCTGGGATCTCAGCGAAAATGAGCAAAGAAATGTTCAAGGGAAGTGAGAGGAGGGCAGAGAGAGCACTCTTGAAAAACATCGGCTAATGTTGAATGAAGGATTATCAGGTGTACGTCAAATATCGTGCTTCAAACAGAGCGGATAGGTAAGCCCTGAGAATTAAAGGGAGGCTGGGTAGTCCACAGGCCCTTATCTTTTGTCATATGGGTTTTCTCAGAAGGACTGCTTTGATTGTAAGCTAAGGGTTGTCCAAATGCTTGTATTTCTTTTAGAGTTGATGAGATACAGTAGATCAAAGGATCACATGAGGAATATATTCAAATGCAACATACTTCTGAGAGATTCTTGATAATATTCCCTTGCTCACATGAATTTAAAATTGGATAACTACTAATATTCACCAAAGGGGACGTAACAAATTATCAAACATGATTATACATCAATGCGATGCATACAGTAGCACAATATAATACCACAGCTCATAATTAGTCATGCTGTATTTGTGGCTTTTATCAACCACTTCCACTGAAACTAATTGGCTGTTCAAATTCTGTAAGGCCACTGGCAGCAGGGGTACAGTGAAGGGTAGAGGAGTGGCCGCGGAGGCAATGAAAAGCCTTTACAAAGTACCGAATCAGCACATTGTCCCCAAGTCTCACTAATCACTATTCTCTCCTAAGCATACAGAACCACGGGGCTTGAGAGCATTTCACAGCAGTCAAACGAACGCATTAATTAATATTACATTTCCGGAGCTACCAAGTGTTGTCGTGGCTGTTACACCAGGATACATATCTGATGTATAGGAAAGCTGTGCTTGGCTTTGGTGCGATGGAGTTTGTGAATCATCAAAGTCCATCCAAAGCATGTTCCGTAAATGCAGGTGATCTAAAGTTTCCTACATCTTGGGTGGATTCTATAATAGTTTAAATGACCGCCCCTTCCAATAAATGTCCTTCAATGTCAGGCTGCATGGTAGAAGGGAAATCCTGTAAATGGCTACAGTAGCATATACATATATTGGTTTTATTACAAGGCCCTTAGTGATGCTCTTAAATCTCCTAGTTTGCAGAAGATTTTTTTTTTCAATCCATAATGCTATTAGCCATGTTTTACAATGAGAAAAATCAATCAACAAAATCAACAAAAGTCTAACACATATTATCAGGCTGTGTGTGAAGAGAGACCTAATGCAAAACTGCTATGCAGGCTAAGCGTACGCTTGTATGCAAAATGCTTTTTGCTGCATATCATTTTATTTATTAATGCCATTATTATTTTTTCTCTTCTAAGACATGTTTATTTACAATACATCTGAGATTGCCCGAGCTTAATATCTTCGGACAGAACTCACACAAGTTTATAAAAATCTGACTTCCAATGGCAATATCATTTTGATATCATGCTCACCTTATTGTCAAGCCAATTTCCTTCACAGGCATATTTGCTTTTATGGAGAGCTAGATAGGGAACAGTGGGGAACCTGCTAGTAATGTACACAGGATAAGGAAGCGAGGATGTACAAGGAAGAAAATAGAAAGTAGGCTATAAGTAACAGAATCATGAAAATGCATGTCTGTGTTATACAGTAGCAGTATAGTACCTACAGTATATGTTGTAGTGCAATATTACTTGACAACACAACCTGCCAAGATTTCCTGTGTGCAACTGCTTTTCATGTCTAACCTTTCTCAGCAAATTAGACTCAGATGAATGTTTTTACTGTAAAAGACAGAAAATTCAAATTGTATGTATCCACTAGAGTTTCACTGTCAATTTCAAAAATATCTGCAATGGTTACCAACATGGTAAATGTTAGGCAATCAAAACCCTTTGATTAATTTTAGGAAATGATATGAGCCTCACACTTTCCTTCACTGGCACTGAATGGGACCATTGAATGTGAACCACTACCGCAGAAATAAAGCATACAAGCTGAATTTGTGGGAGATATGTGGGGCTGGGCAATATGGCCAAAAACATGTGCACAGTGTAAAAGAACTGCACAACTTGAAGGCTGTCATTGTGATGTATATTCACAAATAAAAACACTGTTTATCCTATGCAGTTATGGACTGTTTGTACCAGATGCTTTGGTATAACACGGACATCCACTTTAAAGGATAGGTTCACAAGTTTTCAAGTCTATCTTAAAGCAGTAGTCAGGTGCCCATATGACCATTGAAACAGGTTATATTTTTCTTGCTGTAATCATTCCTCCTGTTCATACTGGCCAAAAAACAAAAACCTTCTAATAAGGTTTCAATGTAAGTGATGGGGGACAAAATCCACAGTCCCTGTGCTGTGCAAAAACACATTCTTTGAACTTGGAAAGTTAAAGTTTATTACAAAATGCCCTCTCTGTGTTACTGTCCCTCCACCACAGCTGAATAAGGAAACACTAGCTGCGGTTACATGGACAATATTTCTTCAACCCAATTAAAATCATTCTAATTAGAGATTCCAACTTAACTGTTTACGTCATGGACGCTAAATAAAGTCATCCGATAAGATGTGCGTTTGCATGCTAGGTTTAGGTTAGGGGACGTGTAAGGGGCTAGGGAATGCATTATGTCAATGAAGGTCCTCACAAGTACAGGGTTGTGTGTGTGTGTGTGATTTGTGTATGATACCATACCCTGTGCCACACCACCCAGCTTCCTCTCTGTGTTACCAGTTGTCTTGTAACCATTCATTTCCACTCCATAATGGAAAGCCATGCTAATGAATATGAATTGAAACATCTGCAATTTCATTCCTGCCTCATATTGTCCTTTTTTTCTCCTCCTGGCAGTGACAAAATTTCCTCCAGCTCTTGGTTTACTGCCATGAAGCGCGGGCTGGTGCGCTGGGGGCTTCATATGCTGAGAAGGTCACGTCTCCTGATGATGGCTTTCATTGTCCTTCAGCGGCTCCTCTGACACTAATCTAGATGCATCAGTTTTAACTGCATCCCTCCATTGCAACATGCATCCACAGAGATTAATCAATCCATCTTGTAATTTCATCAGGATTCCCCCCCCCCCAACACACACACATACACACACACACACACACACCTCTCTCCCTGTCACCTTCCCAAAGCGTGAGACAGGCCATTCATCAACATTCCCATTGAGCATGGGTATTTAAAAATTGTTTTCAGAATGCATTAGCTGGGATTCCATGAGGGGTATGTGACACGACGGTGGTCAATGGATTTATAATGACTGTGTAAAATCATGTCATAAACATCACTCCACCTCTCCCCATGATAGGTTATTCTTTTAGCAATGCGAATACAATAAATCAAACAGAAGGCACTAAATTGCTTACTGTAATGTAGTATGACTTACAATAAAATATACAACACTCTATCATTTAGCAGACTTTCCTATTACAGAAAATGGAATTAAACACCACATTTTGTTTGGCAGAGGTGTGCCTGGTTTTGTACAAACTCCCATATCTCTGGAAAATATGCTGATATTTGTGTCCTCTTTGTTTCGCCCCTCAGTCCCCCCCTCCTCTTTGTCATGTGAAGCACACACCAGCTCTTCTGCATGTATACCAATGACAAATGGAGGACTCTGGTCTTTAGGGGCAAGAAGAGGAATCAGGTGCACTAAGGCTGTGGGCCTATGGGCTCCAGCGGCTTTAAGCCCAGGGGCTAGCGGCAAAGGAGAGCTGTGATAAGTCTGGGCCGAAGAATGAATGCGTTCACATGGGACGAGAAGGAAGGGAGACAATTGGCTGTATTGTTTTCTCCAGCCTGCTGTTGCATCACAATGCACATTCCCAATGCACACTTCATGAAAATGGATTTAGCTGTGGAAAAGGACATTTCAAGTCTCAAGTCTTAGTGGAAAGAAGAAACTTTCAGTCTCCAGAACACCTGATAGGCTGATGGATCTGGAGTGATTCTTGAAATTGTCTGTAAATAAGCACACAAACATAAAAGGATAGGGATAAATGAATAGGAAAAATACAGCAATACACAATTTATGTTTGATCCTCTGTTTCTTAAACATGCGTATTCCTCTCAAACCATATTGACTTTTCAATACTTTCAGGTAGTAATTTATTTTTAACATATACACGTTTTGTGCTGTTTTAAAATCTAAAGTCTTTGAATTTTTTAGAGCCTTTCATTTAATGAACAGTGGGTTTGTTGGTTATTGATAAGTAGTTTTGTTTAAAATTCTTATAGTTCTCCTCTGAAAAGTAGGATATGTATTTGATTTATGTCTCCCCATACTTCCAATCAGTAAGTAATGTACAGTATGGCAGTAGAAGTGAACAATGACAACAATTGAAGCCTGACACATCAAAAAATAGCCAGAAAATTCAGTTTTTTTTATTGAAGTGCTTATTGCACCTTTTAACAAAATACAAAACATATATTTTTGTAATCATTTACATATTTGATTCGTCAGACATTTATGGCAATTTATTGATCACAACAATGTTTCTTTTAGAAACAAAAATAAATATTGTTCATTGCATTTGCAACATTTGGAACATTTCAACTGGTTTGGTTCTTTTTTTTTCAAATAGGAACCTTTTCACAACCTTTTTATATCGCCTTGTGGTAGGTAGTGCTGGGCCCTTCACTTCACTTCGCTAGTCTGGTCGAGACTTTCATCTAGTCTTCCTCATCACTACTATCTGAGCTTCCCTCAGTAAGCATTGCATTAGGAGTCCATTCCTCATCATCATCATCCTTCATCACTTGAATTGCCATCCATAATCATGCTGATAACATCAGCAACAGTGTACTTCTTTGCCATCTAAAAATGCCCGCAAAAAACAAATGATTGTGTACTCTGAATTTCTTCTCAGAATTGGAGATTATAACATACAGATTATGATAGCCAAGGAATTGTTTTAGTTAGCTAATTACCTTATAGACCTGCAGTATCATATTTGATACACTGGCGTTGCTGTTCATTTCCTTGTAGAGCATTGCTGTGAATAATTACTTACTTGGCTGTGGAAATTGTCAGCCTTCAAAAAACAGTTGTCCTTGAAAAGCTTTTTATTCAAATTATTAAGTGCTTGAGAGATTGCACACAAGAGGCCATGCTCAGTTATGTACCTGCTCGCACTCAATCTTTCAGGCAAAAATGGCTGTTTGTGCACTCACCAGCTTTTTTCCCACTACTATACGGTGCCAGATTGTCCGGGATTGTCCTGGTTTCAAGCTGGGTGTCCCGAGTCCCGACAAATATCTGTAAAACAGTAAAATGTCCGGGTTTTCAACATTCACTACCAAGTTGTCCCAGTTTTCACAACAATTAAAATAATAATTATAATATTATACTTGTTTTCAGCACATACATAGATGTTTATCATGTTCTGTCCCACTCATTATTACTTAACCCATAAAAACATAAACAATGCACCACGCGTTTGAACTCAACACTGATTTGTCTGTCAATCAAAATGTGTCATTATCAAGGCTGTTGCTAGCCCATGAGCCTATGCGTCATAGGCTATGATGCTTCATAAAGTATCCGGCAACGAAAATGCTGCGTTCACGGTGTTAAAGGGTCCGCTCGGTAGGCGTGCTAAGCGCTGAAATAATTGTCTGCCATCCTGGAGATTTGTAAATATGGTCACCCTACACTACTATCATACACTAACTTTGGTTCTTTACTGTGTGTTCAAACTTTTCAAACACACCACTCACATGTGGTTTCCCATTCCCCTTCCTTCCACGTCCATTTGTTTCTCACACTATTTTCCACTGCAGTCATGTCTCCAGCACAATTCCTAAGCTTAATTGCTCGTCTGCACAGATAGTTATGGTGATTTAGAGAAGGTAGCTCCCGGCTGATTACACGATGATAATAGATGGGGAGAGCAGAATACAGAGAATTAGAATCTGAGGATCTAATTTTCTTGCACACCTGTGGACACTGAGAAAAACTACTGAATTGTCCTGTCGGTCTGTCAGTTGGTCCACTATTTTGGTCCAGACTGGAGAACCTCAACTACGGTGGCCCTGAGAGCTCAATGCACTGCAACTTAAGAAAACATATGGAAATAGACAAAACACAAGCAAATTAAAAAAACATCTTCATCAATTTGACAACACATGCTCAGCAATTAGAAAACACGCTGCAAATACAGAAAACACAACCAAATACAGAAACGTGCTGCAGAAACGTTTCCAGAGGACACTAGAAAGTGATGAACATGGCTGGAACACACTATTTGGTTGTGTTTTCTGAATTTGCAGCACGTTTGTGTATTTGCTTGTATTTAGTCTTTTTGCATAAGTGTTTTGTTACTGTAAGTTGCCATGTGTTGAGCTCTCAGGGCCACCGTACTCAACAGCTACTTGATTGCCATAAAAGTTTGTATAGATATTCATAGTCCCCAGAGAATTAATCCCAATGGCTGATCCCTGAGCTTTCATCCAGCACCACCAGCAGGTTGATATTTTGTGGTTTTCAATGAAATTTCTCTACAACCATGGGAAGGGTTGCCATGAAATTTTGAACAGACATTCATGTCACCTTCAGGGTGATCTGTTCACCTAGCACTATTACTACTAGTACCAGCACCATTACCACAATTTGCCAAATTTTAAGTTATTTAATAATTTGGTGTATGACCTGCAAAACTAATGACATCCCCATCAGCCTCAGCTGTACTCTATGTTAAGTGATAATCAGTAAAAGTTAGCATGCTAACAAGGTAAACTAAGATGTTGAACATGGTTAACACTATACCTGCAAAACATCAGCATGTTAGCATTCTGACATTAGCATTTGGCTCAAAGCACCACTGTGCCTAAATAGGGCCTCACAGAGCCACTAGCATGGCTGTAGACTCATAGTCTTGTTTTTAATTAGAAATGTTTCAGTGGTAATGAGCTAAAATACAAGTGCAAAGTTGGTCGAGGCACAAAGCCAGACTCAGTGCCGTGTTCGAATGCAAGTGAGCTTCATTGCACTTGTGTCTCACTGGCAATTTTGTGACTCCAAATTAAGCCATTTTTACGCTGTGCTGTTTAGAGTGGCACTGCTTAGGCTGTGTTTATGCAGAATATGTGGTGCAGTGCAATGTATCCGTTTTGGCAATATGTACCTGCACCCCCTCTTGCTCTAACCAACTCTTACCGAAAAAAAATCAGCACACAGCAATTTCTGTGGCTTTAGCAGAGAGACATTCTTTACTGGTTTACATTAATGGATTATTCCAACTGATAATGCCATCAATAGCTGCTTGCGGGATATTCAGTATGTGTTCCCTCCATTTCAGTTGTTTAAATCCCCGTAGCCATCAGACAGCAACAAGACAGACAGCATGGGGATCAGCATCAGGCTCTAGCCAGTACACATCAGATTGGTAAGTGATTCCAGGTTACAGTGCAAATCATTATAAGAGTAAGGAAGCATCCTGACCTCCATAAAACACATTAAGACATTTTCTTTACTCAAGTCCTAACACAATGTTCTCTGGATTCTCACAGTTATATTTTCTGTACTATAAATAGTATTATTATGATGAACTCTCCTGTTATGCAATCATTCTAACATTTTAAGCGGGCAGTTGCTTTCATGGCAGAGGCACGGAGACAGTGGTGTGGTGATAAAAATATATATATTGAAAAATAATTGAGGAGAGAGGGTGTGGGCAAAGGCTACCAAGGATCTTTCCTGGACCAAGCTATCACAAGTCGGGGGCAGAAGCAGTCGTCAGACGGGCCTCCATCCTCTCTCTTTCTGAAGTGCTACTGCAGTGGTACAGTAGGGCAGAATAGCCAAATCAATTCTGTCCTGTATTTTTATGAAAGAAAAAAAGGTAAAGGAGAATTCATAAACAGATAGGAAAAGACAACCATGGGCCTTAGCAATAAAGGAGTAGCCCTGTATTTACTACACTACTGCCACTGAGATTCTTCCAGGTGAGTTCTTTCAGTAAGGAACTGTACTAATCAAAAAATACTTTTCTGTGCACGCTGGTTCTTTCTGCCAGTGGCTTGATTAGCTAATCTCCAACAGCGGGGTTCCCTCCAGGTCTGCAGCATTTGCACAGGGAAACTCTGCCCACAGGGGCCTCCTATTTCCCTTTGTGGAGCACCCTCTGCTCCCTGCTGATCCACACTTAATTCACAGGTGCTGCTGTAGTGGTATTATTGGACCACATTAACTGAATATGATTGAAAATGACTATGTAAATATAACCTGAATGCAAGCTTTTACTTTACTAAAACAAAATACAGGTAAAAGATATAATTAAAGGCAGTTGCTGAGTTAATATGTTAATATTAGATTCATTTAGGATAATTACAGTAAGATTTAAAAGCATAAATTGTGCTTACTACATTGTTTGATAATTATGTAAAGGCAATAACACTGTAATAGTGACCCATATCCTGCAATGCACTAATGATTGACAGGAATTGTATTCATGTCTAGTCTAGAAAAGAGATCTAGACCCAGTAACCTGACCTGTTAGCAGCAGTGTTTGCTGTGTATTTGTGTGCATGTGTATGGTGTGTGGCAGTGCCTAGCAGCAGTTTGGTGGGATGCTGATGGGCCATGATGTGAGTCAGGTGGTGTATGGTTCGGTTAGCAATTTATGGATTGCAATGCATGGATGATACACATCACAGGAAATGACTTCAAGCTCTTCAGAAATTTTCAATGCATACATTAGTGCTCACTTCAGTGCCTTATAAGACCATACTGGAAAACACACCCTTTTGCTGTGCTTGCAAAAGACCAAGGCACAATTAAAGACAAACTAGACAGCTACAACTGCACTCAGTTCAGTTGACAATTTGTCACATGTAGACCTGATCATTTATAATTTCTACCTAGCACAATAAACCAAAATAACTAAAGCCGCAACTGTGTGAAATAGCACTTCAAAAAACATGTGAGTACCTACTCTTGGTCTGATGCCAGTGTGACCACACAAAATTGGTTGGAAATCCAGATACAGTGGTGATCATCACAGATGGACGAGCTGTCATTATGTGTTTACACCCTTCTCAATCAAAAGAAAACTGATCTATTGTGTTGTGCAACCATTGTGCAACTCCCTCGACATAGCAGCTAACAGAGGCTGTCCTCGCACCAGAGAACCAACTGCAGTGGTCATTTCACTCTAATTTTCTTTCTAATACTCAGCACAAGTTGGACTCATTCATATGAGACAGCTGTCACCGATTATCACTGTTGAGTGGAGACTCCAGTCTGCATATACTACTGATAAACCTGAGAACTACACAAAATTACATTGAATAATGACAAAAAGGTTTCACCGCTCACCCTCTGTCCATATTCTCTCTTCCCCTGTTTCGTTTGTGCTTTCTTTTTTCTTTTTTTCTGGAAAAGAGATGTGTAAAAGTCAGTATCATTAAATCAATTTCCATCCCTGATAGAAACACTATTCACCAAAGTTGGGCAGCCTCCCAACTGTTTCTGACCGTGGTCGAGAGGAGGATAGTGAAGGAGGGTTGGCTAAAATGCGTTGACCCAGTCAGAGAGACCACTGATGCCCATGTGATCCACCTAACTGTGTCGCCTCAATGGTGTAAAAGTGACAAAGGCAAAAGTAGCAGAACATTGAGGCTACATCCACACTAATACGGTTTTGTTTTAAAATGCGTGACTTTTGCTACCTTAACGCCTAGCGTCCATACTACGCCAGCGTTTGATATCCCCTAAAACAGAACTTTTAAAATGCTGCTGACCCCGTTTTAGTTTGAAAACCCTGGCATTGTGTTTTAGCTAGGACGGGCGGAAACGGAGATGTTTAAAACAATGACGCAGATACCCACGTTCGCTTCCTGATAGGGTCTTATCAGCCACGACGAGTCCTTCCCTAATTCGTCACACCCCTATTACGTGGCCCTTTTCTGGAACAAAACAAACGACATCAGCCTTGACTACCAGCGCTTAATTCAACATGGATAACGAATTACAACACTTTATTTGAGTAACAGTTCATGTCGTCGTCTTGTCTTCCTTTTCTCCATTGCTGTTCTTTGTTAGAAGTATTTCCTGCAACTAACTACGCAGACACGTGCATGCCCAGTGCATGTGAATGGTCACGTGATACGCGTTTCCAGGCGTGTAGTATGGACAGAGTTTATATCTGAAACGGTGATAAAACGCTTGTGTATATGGAGATCGTTTTTGTTTTAAAACGCTGTTTTAAAATAAAAATGCATTAGTGTGGATATAGCCTGAAATACACTGGAAAAAACATTTTAGGGAGGAGTTCATGCTGGATGGTCTGGTAAACAAAGCGTGTGACTTTGGCATGAGAGACCATAGATCACATCCTGTCTTGTACCAGCAGTAAGCATTCGTTTCTTTTAACCATGACAGCGATTTCTTGGAAACCTTAATAGTGACCACAATCTTCCCTCAAACCTCAGCTTGCCTGAACTTGACCAAACCTTAACCATAGAGGCGACAGATCAGAAAATGGCAACATAGGTCGTTTTGGAGGAACTGACAAGAAACCTTTTTGTCTACAACTCACAGGGCAATGCAGCATCTCCCCGGCAACCACGACTCATCAGACAACTGTTTCACCAGTTTATCCAAGCGCCAAAGCAATTATCATGCTGTCGACACTATTGTTAATAATTAGGGCAACACCCGTTGGTTAGTGACAACAAATTACATAGACAAAATCCTTGATTAAGAAGCTTCACTCAGACTACATTATAGTACAGCGCTCAAATTCTGAAGACTGCTGCACAGCCTGGCCTCTGTGTGACACTGCTCAGAAGTTTTAACGTTGACATCACCTTCATGAGAATGTTTTATTCTTGTTGCTCTAACCTTCTCTTTGCTGAATTGGGTCACTTACCTTAAAAAACAGGAACAGGTTAGAAGGAATTGTTAGAATGTGCAGTAAAAATGCAGGCACAAACCTAAATGGCCGCGTGTACAAAGTCAGAGCCACAAAGAAGGTCCAGTCAACCCTTTGTTCAGTGAGTTCAGGTTGCTTCCATCTGGTTGCAGATATAATCTGCCAAGATGCAGTACCAATAGATTTAAGAACTCATTGGTCCTTGCTGCTGTTGGTCTTTTGAATAACATTATGTCATTTTTAAAAAATTGTTTGTGTGCTGATTGGTGTGATGATTGTATTACTGCTGGCCGTGCAACAAATTGCCCCTAGGGGATAATAAATATTACCTTGACCTTGAGATGTACACTGATAGCCTTTACATGAACACTGGCATCAGTCTGGTTCTCCAGTGACCAGGCCATTTAACTGGAAGTTGATGCCTGAGGAAACCATGATTTAGCAGTGTGATAGTATTCCTCTTCCCATATACAGCGCTCATACGAGAGTTTTTCCTAGGTGACACTTCTTAAAGGTGGCACAGTAAATCACATAAGATTATAAGGTTATTGACATCATTGTTCATATCCCATTGTAACTAGCTGTTAGGGACTTTGGATGCATCAATGCATTAGTCAGTACAGCTGATATGACTATCTGTTCTCTATCTACTTATGTTCAACTTGATGACAGATTAGCCCAACAGTTCTGATTTTTAAGGAATTATTGTGCTGTCTCTCCAGTGTGGGTTCATTAGCTGAGGAGGTCACTGAGAAGCGCAGTGCTGTAACTGATTCTTTGGTCATATGTATCAGTCTTTTTTTCAGTGAAATTATTCATCAGCAAAATAACTATTAGGCTTTGATGAATAGTATCTTTTTGGGATTTTCTGATTAACTGATGATCAAATCCCCCAAGGCCTCGGCACTCTGAGCAAGTAATCACTTCTTTTCAGACAGCTCAAGGTACACCCAGGTGGCAAGGATGGGTTCCATTTTTTAAACTTCAATATTGGGAAAATGAAGACATTCACACTGTCAAGCTGCTGCATTACAATCTTTCACTCTGCAGACCTTAACCCTCTCTTTATTAGCGCTCTGATTCTCTTCTGTGGCCCGCACAAGGATCCTTGGGTTGTGCATTGAAAACAGAGCTTTATTTGGTGAGTGCTCACGCATTCAGTGGAGAACTCATTAATCCATGTTGAAACACGACTTGGAGTCAATCCAAGTCCTGCAGAGTGCAATTGTATATGATGAAAGGACACACTCACTCTGAAAGACTTGCAATATGCAAACCAGCTATTGGTGACATACTACTCTTGTATTTTTTCCTGGCCAAACACTGACAACATGCAATGTTTGTACCAGAAAATATTTAAGTACTTAGAGATGGACGACAGAAAATATATCAGTTATCTAAATCCTCAATGGTAAAGGTCAGAATTTGATTATAAGCAACAAAAAGCAGTATTTGTTTTGAGCAGTGAAGGTGCTGTCCCAACAAACCCGTTACAAGCATTTAGACAAAGGCTAGTGTCAGGGTGGTAAACTAGCGGCAATGGCCAATAACACCACGGCAGCTTCTCCGTATGTTATATGATAAATTAAATCAGTTATGGTAAATGTGGAGAAGCTCACAAGGTAGAAATCTCATAGTGATGACAGAAAAAAGGAATATTTTAAAATACAGTAATGCTGGCAGGCAGCTTCGGAAACAGCCATGCTAGCTGGTTCCCCGTGTGTCCGGTCTGTGTGCTAAACTAAGGTAGTTACCATACAAACATGAGAGTTGTATCAAGCTTCTCATCTATCTCTGAGCAAGAAAAAAAAAAGTGTGTTTCCCAAAATCTCTAACTATTGCTGTAAATGTTTTATTATTTGTTGATAGCGTTTCCCATACACATACTTCTTTTTTTTAAGTAAAGTACTGCTGAATAATAGGGGTAAATTATGAACTGATTAAATCATTTACAGTAAACATAATAGATCGAGTTTCACCTTTGTTGTGTTTACATGTTATATCCCACCTGTAACAGCAGTATGGGGGAGAGATGATTCTGTTTTTTACAATCATCTCTTGAGTCAGATATACCGGAATTTAAGTTCAACTGCAGACGCTATTTATGTTTTAACAGTAGTGTGGGTGCTATAGATGATTATGATGATGAGGTACCACCTAGCGTCTCATTGGATAACTGTGTTATTAAACATGATGAATTACTTATTAAATCTTTGAGAGACTCAAGATTATGCATGGTCAGTGGGAGATAGTGTTGTGTCATTTGCGAACGAATCAGTTGAGCAGTTGTGAGCGACGTTACTCTTTTGAAAAGAGCCTACTGAACTAAATATGATTTTATATTAGGCAGCTCGGTTTTATTTCTTCACTGTACCTGATGCAAATTGTATGCTTGGCTTATAATTAAATGGCACTTCTATATAACTACTTTTTTGTTTTCTTAAGTGTTGTTTTCTTGAGTTAAGTTTTGTTTTTTTTCTGAAACTAGCTGTCACCTGGTCCTGGACAGGGTTCCAGCATTATAAGGGCCATCAATAAACACCCTACTCCCAAAGTTAGTGAGACAGTAAATGACAAGATGAGTGAGTCAAGAAGGTAAAGTGCTATCTGGACACTATTTAAAATGATGAACAGCCACATCAGAGCCTCAGTCTGCTCCTACTGAAGAAGACAGCAGCACCAGCACTGCTCCTGCTCCAACTACTGTTGCCACACCACATAGAAGGCAAATCAAATTTTCACCTTGTGACATTCACGCAAAGTTGACCACTGGGCTGTTTGTGTTTATTAGCGCCAAACAGCCAATGTACCAACTGTACAGACGTTAGCTGAAAGCTAGCTAGCAACAGACACATGGCCCATTTCATAACTCAACATAAACTCCAGTTCTTTCTGTTATTTTCCTGTAGTTTCTCCTTTTTCCTTTAATTTATGTAGCAGACCCTGGGGATATGCACACATTTTTCACTCAAGTAGAAACATTTTCTTTCGTGCACATCATCAATTCGTGCTGCCCTGGGTGACAGGAGCTACAGGTAGATTGTTTGTCTGGAGGCTGATTGATCTCAGTGGTGAACTGAAACTATTACAGTACACTTTATCAACAGTAGAGATGGCTAGTAGGGGTACAACCTACGCAGCTAGCTATTTTCAGTTAGCCTCACCAGGCTACTGCTAGGGGTCATACTACCATGAAACTAGAGGCCATAGTGAGAGATTGCCTATTTCCAAATGTTTAGAAATGCATGCTGGATCAAAATGCATATAGTTACAATCGTGGAAAATCTGCTTAAAAAAATTTCCATTCAATTCATGCAGTAGCTAATAAGAACATAGTAAAATGTTAAAAAATTCACTGTTTCACAACATCAAGAAATCCTGTTAAAAAATCCTGGATCTACACCTGGATATGGATCCACACCAACAACAAATCACCTGTTCCTTTGTTGGCCCATGGCCTAACTTTCCACCAAATTCAATTAAAATCTGTTAAGTAGTGTTTGACTAGCTAACAAACATACAAACAAACAGACAAAAAACAAATTGAAGCGACGACACAACCTCCCTGGCGGAGGTAATTACGCAAATAAACAGAGGCATGATCCATTTCAAAGGGACTCGCACAATGAGTCACATTTCAGATATCACAGTAATTCTTACCCAGCCTTCTCCTCACTACTTTAACTAACCACATTTGAAACAAACAAATCCCTCCTCTGTCTCTCTTTTTCTCTCTCCTTCCCATCTCTCTGTCTCTGCCACTCTCCCCTATTTTCTTTTTCTCAGTGGAGACAATTAAAGTGTGACAGGTCTTCATTTAACAAGAGCTGTTTCACCTCGTAAGGATGAACACATGGCATTCTAATTACGGGCGGACAACACCGGGGCTTCCTCACTGTTTTACTGGTTCTCCAATGCAGCCCTAATGTACCTGACAGAGAAGGCACAGCAGACCTGAAATTACAGGGATTAATGTTTCCAAGACTAAACACTTCAAATGGGTTCTCTGATGTGAGTGCCATGCAGGGGAGCAGGCAGAAAATCCACTTACAGCGTCATTGCTTTGGCATTATTCACTCTTGAAAGCGCAGCACGTTTCAGCAAGCTTCGTTGATGAATGTGCGCTCCTTGCCAGGCAAACTTTAATTTGGAGTGTTTAGTGTTAGTTACACAATAATTGTCAGGATAAGGGGAAGGCAGAGAGGAGGCCCAAAGGACAAGGTCTTGTAGTTGAAGGTAAGAAGAAATATTAAATGGTTTCTTTGATCTACCTACACTGCTTCTTGTTGAATGAACTGAATGTTCATACTATTGTAATAAAACATTTAGATAGCAGAATATTTTTTTTGTGAACTGGCCCTTTAAAATACTAATATCAGCTGAGGTGAATCAGTGCAAGTCTGTTTTATTTACACATTTATGCAATACATATAATAAGGAATATAAAACCAGTGCAAACAGCACTTGGTCGAGGTACATATTGAAAAGAAAAGGAAACTCACAAAATACCTTTCATACCAAGAGGAGGTGAACCCTTATTATCAGTCACAAAGCAAGGCTGAAAAGAGCGTCAGCTGACTTGATGACTAGCACATTACAACAGCCACACACTATGACTCTAAGGCAGGGGTATTCAATTAAAATTCAAAGAGGTCCAGTTAGAGAAAATTTCCTCAAGCAAATTTCCGGAACGTCATCATGTCTAACTTGCCTTTTGATTCAGTGCCATATATATTGAAGTAGCCTAGTAGTTGTATCAACGTCTGTATGTAGTCAACAACTGACTGTCAATTCAAATAAAGAAAGTACAAGTCAATAATATTTCAACAATATTTATTGTCAGTTTTCACACTGAACTGGAGGGATTATGGGAAGAATGAACATGTAAGAGTCTGTCCATTCTTGATTAAAAGCTCTGTTTTCTATTTTTCACTTTTTAGACCACGCCATGTGAAATAACTTTTCTCTGACTCACTTATTTCTCTGACTGATGTCTCTCGTCTTGTCTCTCCCCTGTGTGTAGCTGTCTCACTCACTGACTAGAGTTGCAATGCTTGTCTGAATCATGCACAGATTTGATTGGCTGAGTAGCATCACGTGAGATGATTTACAACGCATGCAGTTGGTCTGTGAGTTTCCTGGGCCGCTGAAACAGTTAAGCACATTTAAAGGTGCTATAATCAATATTGTTATATTAACATGAATAAGTAAAGGCATTTTTAATTGTCATAGCAATAACAGCCCAGTTACATTATGATTGTTATTATTTTTAGACCGTGACATGTCAGATTTGTCTGCTGTGACATATTAGGGCTTTATATACTTGAAAAACACACAATCCTGAAGACAACCTGAGCACATTGATAAACTCGCTAAACACTGGCCTACCAGCTGCTACCTAGCTACAGGTAGATCTCTTTATAAAGGTTTACCAGCAAGTCCAGGTAATGTTGAGCATGAATAAGATGTATACATTGACATAAGTATAATGTAACTCTTGTTATGGTAACTAGTGTTTTTAACGTAATGTTTGTGAGAACTTTGATCTTTTAGGCAGAAACTAACAATAAGTAAGTTATAACTATTTACTTACTTACGTATGCCTCTTTCTCTCCTGTGGTATATTAGGCCACAATGAGCTCCCTCCATCGCTCAGTTTCCTTGGCAACATGTTGAGCCTCCACCTTGTTAACTTTATCTTGGCTAGCTTGTCCAACACAGCTCTGTGCCAGGTCATTTGCTCACGGTGCAGATATCACAGTAACGTCTGCCTTGTTCCAATGATGATGTTCTTGCTTTTGGTTTTTCCATAGCATTCAAAGGTTGAGATCTTGTTGTGCCAGAATGTGCCACGTAGCATTCTCAGGCATCCATTGTGGTATGCCTCAATCTGTTTCATATCAGGTCTGGTTTCATGACGTTGTTGTTATGTAGATGGATCTTTCTATGTTGAGGAGTTGGGAAAACACATTTAATGATATTTATACACTAATTGCCTTAAAACATTAATAGATACACATGCTACTATCTCAGTAAATATTACCTGTAATCGCCAAAATACTTATTTGAAGTAAACAATATTAAACAAGTAACTGAGTCATTCAATTAATGAGTCACCAACCTTGCATTGGTTACCTTGCATTAGCTAGTAAATATTTTTCACTCTACTTACTCTAGCTTGTGCGTAATTCTCTGAAATATATATGGGAAGATGTTTACTGTGCACAATCTAAAACAAGTACCACTGCTGTCATAAAGTGATTATTGGCCAAGAAAACAGCTGCTACATAGTTCCATGTGGGTAAGTGCGTTTCTTGGCTAAAGCAGACAAAAAAATAACAGTATAATAGATATACAGTATAGTGGTCTGTTTGTCCCTATGGGTCATAATAGGACTCTTTGGATACAATTTGTGCTCAGTGGCCATTATTAACAACCTGGGGGGGTGTAGTATATTACAAACTGATTTGATCATATTTTGATATTAAACTACCGCAAACTGAATTAAGATCATCCCCCTGTAAATAATGTTATCAGGTTATACCACTTGAATTAGATTAACCTCAGCTCACATTAGTCAGAGACTATGTACTTTGCATTCACTGCAAAAGTTTCGATTGTAGGCAACACTAACATCCAGCTTGGGGCCTGAAGAGCAGTGGACATCATGTAGACCAAACCCTGGTCTAAAGAAGCATCTATTATCACTATTATTTTTTCCATTCAAATTTCATTCTATTTTCATGTGTCCCTTTGTTTGGTGTTATGTTAAGTCACCAATATTCAAAACACAGAAAGGGAATCTGATATTTCCATTCTCACTCCCAAATCAATTGACCATTTATTGGTCAAATAATTAAGAAACATATACTTGACAACAACTTAATGCAAATTATTAATCTGTTGTCTGACAGCCCTATAGTTAAGATCTTGAACTTCTCATATCGATTGGAAGGATAACATGCAAATCATTATGGGTTTTCACTGTGTTATGACTGTGGGCACATACCTTACACATACTGAATTTGCATACTATTCATACTAAAATGAGCATATGATCAGTATTTACTATGAACAGGTCCAACACAACTCCAGAGCTGGTATGGTTTTGAATCCATGTATGGAGTCGATTGCATGATTCCCATCAGTGTCATCCAGGTGGAAATAAGCCCTGTGGACCAGTGATAGGTGAAGAGAGGGCAGGGTGCATGGGAAGGCAGCTGCTTAGATCCATCTGGTGTGTTGGAGTCGAGCTGGGGTAGGGCAGGGGGTACAGGTGTCAAATCTAATGAAGAATAGGTCGAATGTATCTGCCTTATCCATCTTCCACTCAAGTGCACTGCTCATCCAACTTATCGCACTACTCTTTTCCGTCACATCATTCTATTTGTACATTGCCCTATGTCTTATTGCTGTAATTGCCTTTACACTCCAACATTTTCCTTGTCAGCTCCCTCTGCGCATTCCCGCATGTTTCTGTTTCCAACCCCGAAGGCTTGTTTATGTTGATTTAATAGTACTTTAAAAAACATGTTTGTAGGAGTTGAGGGAGTCAACACAAAATTGATGTAGCCTGTCATGCAGGTTATGAAACCCATCAGTGTCCTCGTTGTGCACATCATAGAGTATTTCCCACTTTTCTGAAGCATCTCATTGACCCTCCTTAGCTTCATTCTTTCATTTTCTCTTTGTCCCAGAGGGGACTGTCTGTTGCTGATAAGTGATTTTGTATGTAAACCATGGAAACTGAGATATGTTGATTTATCTAGGGAGGGAATGGTTATAAAGTTAGTGCTTCATGTTAGCACACATACATGAATGGGAAAACTTGTAGATTGTTCCCATTTATAGTGTGCATAATCCTGAAAATATTTTCTGTTATTGATATTTGTTATTAACTATTTGTTGTTGGAATCTTAGTTGGTTCAGTTATTTCCTAAGGTTTGTCACCATCCCCAAGACAAGCCTCCTACACATCTTGAAGCCAATTAGCTTTTTGTATAGAAGGAGTTGCAGAGAGCAATACTGATATTGATACTTGCTGAGAGTTAGATGAGAAGATTGATACCACTTTAATGTCTGTATGCTAAATATGAAGATAGCATCAGCAGGTGGTTAGCTTAGCTTAGCATAAAGACTGGAGGCAGGGGGAAACAGCTAGCCTGGGCGTGCTGGTAGGGTTAGAGCCAGACTAGCTATGCCCTACTGTTTCCAGTCTTTACGCTAAGCTAAGCTAACCACCTGCTGGCACTATCTTCGTATTAAGCGTACAGACATGCGAGTGGTATTGATCCTCTCATCTACCTCGAAAAGAAGCAGACTATTCCTATAAATGTCAGAACAAAATGCTGAGCAATCTTTGATTCTGAGGAATTGATGCCCAATCTTGACATGCAAATTAATAAACTATGGAACCAATCTTGTGCAAAGAAGTGTTTTCATTGTATTTTTTATGGAACCCTTCTCTGGACTTTTCAAGAGCTCAGAGGTCAGAAAAATAGTGACCATCAAAGCAAGCGATGGCAAGGTTTGACGCAGTAAACAGAGCTCAAAGAAATGCAGATACATCTCAGCTCTCAACACAGTCTGACACAACTAAATCTAAGCCCACCAACAAAACTGAAATCAGACTGAACACTAGCTGACGTAATGGACAGGTTTTTGTTGCTTGAGGAAGACGGATCTCCATCATTGTCCGATATCACATCCACTGTGGTCTTGCACATTCCCAAGATCATATATGTGTGATCTGGCTCTCTCATCCCCGGTAACAACAACTGAAAATAAGACAAGAAAGGGCCTGTCAGTGGAGTCAGACCTGCAGGTTTTGCTCTCTCTCCCACATCAGAAAGTGTGCTCAATTGTTTATTTTAGTAAGTTAAATATTTATCTGTAAATCTGCAGAGCAACTGTTGGCTTTTTATTCTGAGCCTGAGCATGGACCTATATAATATAATATAATAATATTGAATTTAAAATTGTTAAAAACAGATAAGCATCTATGTACATATATGCATCTTACATTGGGGGTTGGGTGGCTCGGGGGGGGCATTATAAAAAAAATCCTTTGAAGGGACCCCATTGGCTAAAAGAGTTTGGGGACATAACATCACATTTTCTATGCTTGGACATGCTATCTGCAAAATTACCAAAATACACAAACATAAAAATGACCTTAAAAAGGAAAGTACATCAATTAATAGGTGTCTTTGCATCACCGCAGATGTTGAAAGGTTGATTTTACTGTAACATGCAGAGTCCCATGGTAGTTGACGACCAGTAAGAAGTCGAATGGTGAAGGAAAGGCTGTCATAAAAATAGCATTACAGAATTTGTGTGACAAATAGTGTAGGCGCAGACCAAACACAAGTATAATGTTGTCACTCTCCTGGGGCTTCATGGAGATGCAGTACGCCTCAGGTTTCTCAGTCTACTGTTCACAAGGATGGTCAGTCCCCCTAATTCAGCAGTCAAGAGTCTGGGGAGACAACAATGTCCTAATAAAGCCAAAAAAAGACCTTATCTGTTGGTCCACATCCATTTCACTTCTATTTTTCTTTAGCAGTTTTACTTCACAGTGTAAAGAAAGAGGTACAGTACTCTGAGAGAAGCAACTCACACTTGTGCATTAATATTGTTCCCTTTTTATTATGTTCTCACAGTGTGTGTAATAAGTCCTGAAGAAACAGCAAAGCCAAAAAATTGTTTGTTAACTTGTTACTCTTTGAACTGACAGAGACATTGCAAATACATAACCAGCATATCTGACAGCCAATAAAAACTTGTGTTAGGTGATGAGGCTCTGAAATGTAAGCTGCTGTCTTGACATTAAACATGGTTTTCATTTTTTTTCCCCATGCACTTTCTGTTTCTCAGTTGCAGATGGAAGATCAGTAGATATACTTCAGTAGGAGTAGGAATACCAGATCAGTAGGGTTACACATCATTATCACATATATGTTATCTTTTTTAGATGTCTTCAGTTCCACCTTCTGTCACTACTAGAACTGAGCTGAGAATAACAAACTCAAGTATTTGTGATCATGTCTGCTGCCAACAGCACTGGATTCAAAGACTATGTAGTTAGAAGCTGCTTCAGTACAATAATGACCCTGTACAGGTTTGTGGCTGCAGATTGAGTGTAACATGCACTTACACTTTCATCACTTCATTGCCACGGGACTTTAATTCCTTGATTATGATGCCTGGAGATGTGAGTGGTGCAAGAAAACTTGAAGGAATAGTTCGACATTTTGCTTATTCGCTTTTGCATAGCCGAACATCTAAAGGTCTCTAATTAAAATGTTACATTTGTTTAATCCAGGAGGCTTGTCATCATCGTGAGTTTGCCATGCAACCCGCAGAGACTACAGGAAGCCATTGCCCTTGGCCAAGAAATAGTCCTGCACATAACCCCCAGTAAATTTTAAAATCATTTTGTCACAGTTTTGAACGGAGCCACGCTAGCTGTGTCCCCCTGTTTGCATTCTTTATGCTAAGCTAAGCTCCTGGCTGTAGCCTTATACAGACATGAGCATGGTAATGATCTTCTCACCTAACTCTCAGCAAGAAAGTGTATATACACATATTTTCCAAAATGTCAAACGACTGCTTTAACAATGGGCCTGTTGGTGGCAGTGAAGCTCGACCCAGGAAGACACTCAGCTCCTGTGTCTCGTGCTTTTATAATGTGTTAAAAAGTCATCATGTATGATCAAGTACACACGATGGGAGCTTCGATCCCTCAGAGAGAGCCCAATCGCAGTCCAACAATACCTGAGGAAATACTGACAACTAACAGCACATTACTAGGATACTAGGAGTATCCCTGACAAACTCAGGGGAACAAAATGAATGAACTCCACATCCTAATCCAAACCACCACAAGACAACTACAAGGACTGCTCAGCCATCTGCCTGACCGAGACCTGGCTAGACGACACAGTACCCGATGAAACGTATGTATATAAGTAACTGTACATAGTGTTTTTATTTTTATTATATTCTAATTTTAAATATTTGTATATACAGTGTGTTCTGTGTGTGTAGCGTGAAAGGGGCTACAATTTTATTTTCATTGGGCTTTCTTTTGTTGTAGAATGACAAATAAATGTACCTTGAACCTTGAACAAAAGACATACAACTCATACACAGGAAAAATAACCCTGCTTTCTTTCATCACTGAAGACATGGAACAATACATAAGAGCAAAATATGAACTGTGGTCTGCAATCAGGAAAGCAAAATCAAATTACACAGCCAAACTGGAACAACAAATTGCATCTAACGACACCAGGACCTTCTGGAATAAACTCAATATAATGACAAATTACAAAAAGCCCTCACCTCCTCTACCTGAGGCTGATCCTGACCTCCCTGACAGACTCAATAAAAAGCTATGGGAGATTCCAACAATGCCCCGTTATACCTCTCTCTCCCCAAACACCTTACCCAACCCATCCACTCTACATCCAGGAGGACGAGGTGAGGCTAAAAAGGAAAGAGGCTTCTGGCCCGGATAAGATCAGCCCAGTAGTGCTCAAACACTGTGCAGATCAACTTGTACCAGTGTTTACCAAAATCTTCAACTCCTCACTCTGCCAGTGTATAGTCCCACAGTGCTTCAAAGGCTCAATAATAATCCCAGTACCAAAATCCACAAAGGAGACGTTAGACCAATTGCGTTAACATCCGTGTTCATGAAGTTGTTTCAGCGCATGACTCTGTCATACCTGAAAGCCACCCCTCTAATGGATGCACGCCAATTGTGAAAGAGACGTCTGTAAATCAGCGGATCTTTTTTTCTTTTAGGTACATCAACTTGCCAGTACGAACACTTAGCCCTTATTTAAATCATTATGTCCTAAAAGTTGTAGCCAAATCCAGATTTATAGAGTCACTGCCATTCATGTGAGTGAGCCTGAGACCGAGCGGTTGGGAGGCGGGGTTAATGGTAGCGCTAGTGCGCTTGCTCTATTGGCAGCACGATGCGGAAGCTTTGCGGAAGATCCGGGCAATTTTATACCCAGAAGTCGAAATTTTTTGGCTTCATGCGCCACTGAGCAACTTTCATAGGAATGAACAAGGCCCCGCCTCCGATGCTGTATCCAGTTCTCTTTATACATCCATCATCCCACCCTGCTCGCTATCTGTTTCAGCCTCTACCCTCTGGGGGGTGCTACAGGTCCTTGTCCACCAAAACAATCCGGTTTAAGAAGAGCTTTTTGTTTTATTATTTACACCTGTGCTTTTCCTACTGCGACATGTTAAAATGTTTTGGGCCTATGGGGTCCCTCACCAGATTTTCTGAGGAGTTTACTCCTTTAGTCCGTTGCTATCCCAGGCTAACCATAAGGTAATCGAGCTATTTGAAAAACCACAGTGAAAAATTAAATGTGGGAGTGTGTGTGTGTGTGTGTATGTGTGTGTGTGTGTGAGGTCAGCATTTCTGGCTTTGGGGCAGTGGTTTTATCTTTAAAACAATGTAAAGCTAACACATTTTGACAATCATGAGTTTGAGTGAAATCAACACGTCACAGCCTTCAACACGTCACAGCCTTCCCTCTCTCCCTCTCTTTTCCCCCCACATTCTCCTCCCATCTTCCAGACTCTGCACGTCAGCCAAGGTTATCTCTTCCATCGATTCTTATCATCAGCTTTTCAATTGATCTATTACCCCTGCACCCCACCTACTTAATGCTAGCTTGATTAATTATTGTCCCCCACGGGGCTGGGAGCAGGGAGGCTGCCAGCGAGAATTCTCCAGATTAAGATGAATTTTCATTGTCTTTGTTCCCTGGAGTGTCAGAGCACACCAACTTGTGTTGAAACACAGTAAATTTAGAAAAGCTAAAATGGCTTGGGTTCCCCTCTACTGACACCAGATGTGCACTCAGGGCTGTATACCCAACACACTGTATGGCACTGGCTACAGCGATTGCCTGTTTATTTTTTCTTCTGACTTTAATTCTCAATAGCATTCAGTATTATTTAGAAGCATCAGATAATTTGTAAAATGGAAATTAAATTCCCAAATCCAATTTACATTTTTATGACAAGCTTCATTGACACTCTGATATGTTTTATCCCCTGATAGCATGGAAGAAAGAGGGAGCAAGGTGGAGACAGGAGCAGGGAACAGCAGAGGAAGGCTTTAACTGCATTGTGCATAATGGTTTTATCCCATTTTGGGCTTTTCAGCATTAAAACCCTCTCATTTATTTTGCTTGGAGAATAAACGGCTACAGTTAAAAATGTAGTCAGAGTTTGTCATTTGAGGCTTCTCTGTCTCGGTATTTGATGCCTATTTGTTCTGGCAGGAAAATGCCTTGTGGATATGAGCAGATCAACATATTAACAGTCCATTAATGCTGCTGAAAATCTCTCCGGGTGCCAACAGCTTGCAAAAGACACTGCTTTGCCTTGAGCAACAGTTACTGTATATTTGCTGTGGCAGGTAATTCAAACATAATGTACACATCATTTCAAGAGACATTACTGAGCTGGATTATGGATTCAGAAATGCTCTGGCATTTCGTGTTTGCTCAGGTCCTGTGTGTGTGAGTGTGTCCCTGCTGGTATGACATTTTAATGCCACATGATTAGCTTTGATGTATGTATTTATATAGTTATTTTTGTCTTTTGTTTGCAGTGTTGGGAAGTTAACAGCACCCAAAGTAGCACCAGTCGACAATTCAGTAATACACTGTATAATAACTTACTGGGGGCATTCTCGCTGAGTACTTTTACTTAACATTTGTAGTACTTTATTTTTATACTTTTATGCTTTTTTAGTATTTATAATTAAGTAAGATTTAAATTGCATGACTTTTACTTACTTACTTTTAACTGGGTTTTTTTTTCAGTGTGGCAATGCAATTCTTACTTCAGTAAAGGAAAACTCCGGTATTTTTAAACCTGGGCTCTATTTTTTTTTTTTTTTACAAATTTGGGGGTGTAAATGACTAATACTTACCAAAGGTTTTGGAGTTGGTCCAGTAGATCGCCTCCGCCTGCATCCGCAAATGGGCTGCAATGGCTGCAAAGTAATCCTTTGGGGCAATTGCGCCCATGAAAAGTACGTCCACTAAAAGTGCTTGTTTTTGCCACTGACAGGCTCAGATTGTTATTCTCAGTGTCTGACAGCATTATGGAAAGGATCCCTACAGAGACAGACTGTTTTGTTAAACTCTTCTCTCCAACTCTGACTCACGTTTCCACCGTCATCTTCCTGCAACAATTCAACCTCTCGTGAGATTTCAGAGACTTTTCCTTGAGTGAGACTTCTGTTTCTGGTTAAACAAAAAGGATCTTACTCTTTAACAAACAACTTACTTTAAGTAAAGGATCTGAATATATTTCCCACCACTGGTACCTTGTTACGAGGTCTTCATGGGCCCTAATTTTTGGATGCAATCTGAAAAATCTCAGTGGAAAACCAAATCATACGTGCAAAAACTTGTTTTTTTGTTTAGGTTTTTTTTTTTTTTTTTACCTTTTTAGATTGAATATAATAATAATAGTAATATAAAAACAGTTTAAGTGCTTTACAAGGAAAAAAAGATACATACAAATTCATATACACCTATAACATGATAATATAAACCATACAAACTGATATCAATACATACATACACCAACCTCCATACACACATGCAAACTAATTACCCAAATTAAATAAAGTTATTTAAACTTATTTATTATTTAGTTTTTGATAAAAATACATTTTCAGTTGCTAGGAACTGAGTGGACAAGCAGAAAGATGTCGGTTCTTTTTGATTTTGGTGACACCATTAGACATATTTGGTCACTGCTGCTATAATGCTTGCCCCCAGATTAAGGTATCTGGCCTAATATAATTTAATGACAATCTGTAGATTATGTCTTGTGTACCGTTTGCCTTTTATATTTTCTATATACATACAACAGTTTTTGCTCTCTCCATGAGGAACCCTCCAGTAGGTAACAGCAAGTGTGAAACTGGTGATACAGATTAACAAAAACAAATATTTCTTTATATAAAAATATTTAGAAAAATAACACCTTTAATATTGCTTCTAGCATCCTCTTGGATGAGGCCAGTGTCCTTGTTAGAAAGGGAGCTTCAGGACAGCTATTAAAGGAGCCTTTTCCTCTGCTTCACTGTGTGCTGTCACTCAGTCAGACAGAGAGCTCTTACTTAAAAAAAGATTTCCAAGGCTGACATACAAGCAAGTCCAATGAGAGTCATGAAACAGCATCTATCTCCAGTTTACACAACAAAGGTGGGGCCAGAAGAGGCAGACTCAGACAAATTGCCACCGTGAATAATAATCAGATGCAGCAATTGAACCACACACACACACACACACATATGCTGAGCCTATCTTTCCTGTTGGGTAATGATATGAGCCTGACAAATGATCCAGACAGTGTAGTCAAAGGATAAACAATCAAGCTGTACCCACCCTGTTGTCCTTGTAGGTCAGTAAGCCATGTTGGCCTTCAGGTGCTCCTCTCTGCATAAGAACACACTTCAAAGAGATACATTTTTTGCTTCTAGATGTGGCTGACTGTGTGTGTGTGTGTGTGTTTGAGTATCTGTGTGTGGAGAAGAGCTCCCTCTCTCACTCCTCCTCTCAAAGAGTACAATATTCATCTTTGCTCTCACATGCTCAACACCTACTGAACCACGTAAAGTCCTCCCAAATGATGATTAACTGCAGTAATTACTGTATTGTTTAGTGTCTATAAGGTGTGCAGATTCATTTATTCAATTATTTCATGCTCACATTCAGCAGTTGCAGCAATGAAAGAAAAACACTTTTTTGTGGTCTGTGGATTTTTAATATCCATCGAGTGCGATTCATCACGTCAGTGTGCAACAGTCAATTATTTATGTGTAAGGTTCTGAGAGTCAGTGAACTGAAACTGCAGATTACTAACTTGGGCACTGTCACTATGACATCTTATAAGCTCAGCTGAATGGCTGCAATAAAAATAATACTATTTCAAATGTAATTCTTTTGTACTGCAGTCAGATCTACTGTACACCAGAATGTGCAATTGGCCCCTCGATAAGCCCTGCCTCCCATGGTTGCTGATGCTACACCTGTCAAGCTTTCTGTTGTCGCACTGCAGTTTACATAATGCAGTTTACAATGATAACAGGGGCAGATTTACAACCCAAAGTGTCTTGTTTCTAGCCAGCGCCCATCGATTTTGTCGGCCGAAGGGACAACTGTCACTGGCAGATTTTATCAGCTGTAGCTATAGCTAGTGAATAAAGCGAATGTGAGCTCCATGAGTTGGTTAAAAAGCTGACATTTTAATTTTTAAGCAGACTCATTTTAAAACCAGAACCCTGTAAAGGGTCTTAAATGTGCACTTGATGGCTACATACGTTAAGTTATCCTAAGTTATCCTTTATTGATCCCTGTAGGGAAAGTCATTCTATGCACTTAACCCATTCTAAGTGCTAGGAGCAGTGGGCGGCCACTGTGCGGCGCCTTTGGGACCAACTCGAGTTCTAAGCCTGACAGGAGAATGAACCTAACATACATGTTTTGATGGCGGGGGAAACTGGAGCACCTGAAAAAAACCCATGCAAACACAGGGAGAAAATGCAAACTCCACACAGAAAGGCCCTGCCCCAGCCGGGACACAAACACAAGACCTTCTTCCTGTGTGAAGCTAACCACTGAGCCACTGTGCTGCGACATACATGATATCATGCTAAAAGACTGAGAGTAAACCTGTATGTCCCAGAACGAAAAGTCAGCATCCACCAGTTGGTAATCCATGCAGAAGAAATGGAAATAAAGAAGCAGCATTGTTCTTGTATTGCAGTGTAGAGCTAGTTGGTGCTAATAAGTATTATAGGTCTAACATTTGGATGTTAGACCTATAATAGAGGTTTGATTTATGCTTTTTAATGTTTGTATTTTCAACCATTATGTTTCACTTTAAAGCGTTACAAGAGAAAAGGCTTTTAGGATGGAGACTAACCAATATGTTTGGCCTGCCGTGTCTAGAAACGGTGCTACTATGAGTGGACAGTCTGGGTTCGAGGGAGGAGCAAGAGATGCTGTAGTTAATTTGACATAAACGACAATGACTGTTCTATAATCCACTGAAAGAGGTTCTGATACAAAGATTGCAGCAAATAGCCTCAGACAGTCAACATGATACAACGTTTAGACAGAACAACAGACATATCACGACAACTGAAAGCTAAGCTTGGATAATAACCCTATCTGGTAGTTTATTATCATTTGTCTGGCATGGATTCTGATGCTGCTCGTGATGTCAGCTGTGGGGGAAGCAGCAATAACTTTGCACCTGCCTGTGTGGCCTAACTTCACTCTTTCCAGTGTCCTCTCTTTTTCTTCTCACAGTGTTCCCTCACCGCAGTGCCACTTACTCTCAAGGAGTTAACTATCCAAGGACATCGCTTTGCTGAAGAAACCAGCACAAGAGCAAGAGAGGCAGATAGTCTAACAAACCAGTCTACAGGAATAGCGAAAGAGCAAGTGAGAGTGAGACAATTTATTTCTTTTTTTTTTTTCTTTCCTCGCTTGCTCTCTGACAAACACCCCTTACCCTGGTTCCCTCTCTTGCTCCCTTCCCGTGCTTGTCATATGTGGTTTCAGAGCGCCAACCTAGCTTTGCGCCTCTAAGGGAGCTTCAGGCAAGTGTCACTTTAAGTTACACGTGGCACGTAAAAACCAGGCACCCAGCTAACAGTAATAGATCTGTGCAAAATCAGGTCAAATGTCGGCGTCTTTATCCCACCCTCCTGGTGATTGTTACATTTGGAGAGCAGAAGCTGGTGATTTGAAAGGAAGAAAAGATGGCATAATCAGTGGCTAACCTCTATAGCCCACCACCCCCACTGTCTTTGCAATCTGCCAGAGAGTGAATAATGCCGACATAACATAGGACGGAGAGGAAGCCACAGGGAAAGAAAGGAAGTCACATTCGAAGAAGTACACATCGCCTGACGTTATGTTGCATATAGGGCCCATGTCTATCAGTTTTACTTACAGAGGAATGAATGATTGCTGAGAACAACAACTGAACAACTTGTGACATTCAGCATCATCACAATAGATATGGATCTGAGAGGGCTTAAGACACATATAACAACACGTGTATAAGGGAAATATTTTAGCACCTAAATATATTGCAGCCATTAGATGATTTAAATGAAATTTTGTTCTAAAGTGGAAAACAGAAAATGGGTGTTGGAGAGGTGGTAAGGACAGGAAAACACAAAGAAGCATAAGTAAACATGCTTCTCAAAGACAATGACCCTGGGCTTTATCACTTTGCAGTGTTACTGTGAAATAAAAAAATAAAAAAAAAACAGCATCGGGCTGGCACCAAGGGCAGCATGCTTCCTGAGCACTGTTTCTGGTACCTGAGTACTTCAGCTACATCTAGTGGCAAAGTTCCTGCCCATGCATTTAGTGAGGACCTGTGATTTGTAATTTAAAATGCAGTGAGAACACGTTGTTGTTGTTGGCTGGCTGCAGGAAGAGGATTGTACCAAATGACAACACATTATGTCTTTACATGTATAAGGAGAGGAAAGTAGAAAAAATGTAAATATATAAAACACAATAGCAAAGTAAGAGTTATGATGCTGTGAAACGCAATTTTTTAAAACAGATATATTAAAATCAGAGGCCTTAGGGACTGTAGAAAAATTATTAGGCAAGATGGGAGTTTAGAAAAGGGGTGGGGTTATGTGTTTTTTCATTTTGATGAAGGTAGGTACATTGTGGGGGAGGGTCTTTAGTTATCGATTCAGAAAGCACGTTATTTGTCACTGTCCTATAGCAGCTTCCACCTTCACTTAATTCTGCATCTCAACAGAAAGAGGAACTACAGTAAAGTAAAATGTGTCAGGGAAAATGTAAAAGTGTCATATAAAGTGAAAGTGACACCTCTTAGTAAAAAAAGAAAAAAAAGCAATATTCAGTAAAAACAGCGCATTATTTTGTTATTATTGCCATAATTTTGGCAATTGCTAATTTCACTTTTATTGTGTTTAATTTGGTGGCTATGTGAACATTTTTATTCTATTAACATACATTTTTGAATTACACCATCTTACATTATTTATGCACTTTAATGGCAAAAATGAATTGTATCAATTCATATTGTATTCATATTCATATATCATTCATATTTCTTTGAGATATTGTGGGGACAGAGTTGAAAGTTGTCTCTCAGTCAAGGGGAGGGTCCAAATAAAATATTAATAATGCTTGGGTGGGCTTTTCTTTTTAAAAAAGTGAAACATTATATTCAGCCCCCCTCCCCACCACAATAATTTTTATACAGTCCCTTTTCTTTGTCAAAAGCTTTGTAAGGCTTTACACAGTTTGGCTAAAGAATGATGGCAATACTTTTTTTAAAAAGTATTCAGTCGGTAGATAGTATGTGTGTGTGTGTGTGTGTGTGTGTGTGGAGTCTGTGTGAGAGAAAAAAATATTTTATTGTTTAAGTGCATGTATTTATATTTAGTACAGCAGATTTTGGGTTGTTAAAACTTAACACCCACAGTCAGCAGAAACTCATTGTTTCTTATATAAAGCTTACAAAACACTATTCATACCCTATAGACTGTGTTTGCAAAGGACTGCAATAGACTGCACCGTGATCTAATGGTAATCTAATGGAAATCATGGTAATCTAATGGAATACATTTTGCTCTGCAGCAAAGATGAAAGGAACACATGAAAAGCCCCTGTGATTCACAACTGTTGGTAAAAGGCACTTTGCTCACATCCCTCAACAACAGTGTAAATCAGTGGCAACATCAGCCTAGGTGTCAGAATCTGTCCATACCAACTGCAAGAGGGGGGAGTCAGGGGGGTCTGAGAGCTGGGAGTGACACACTGAGTGAATGAAACACCCGAAGAAAGAGTGCAAAACAGGTTGGTTTATAATAAATAGCAGTCACATTACATACCTAATACCTTCATTACCTAAAATATACACTTTAATTGCAGAACATTTAAAAAAAAGCAATTTGTATGTAACAGAGTGATCAAAATCCATTACTGAATTTTTAAATGTATTTCCATTATTTTTGGAGTACAGTGTTGATGAGCTAATTGAATATATTTGTGTAACCCTATAGCAAATCCTGAACATTTCAAATATAAGGCAGTAAGGTGTCCAGTGCTTTCCTTCGTGGAGACTGGGAGTACAAAGCTGTGTATAAGGTGTAAATTGACAACATAAATTACCATGGCAGCTCTCAGCAATAAAGGCTGTGTGAACAGTAGACACCCCAGCACCAGGGGTCAACAGTGGCTCCGGTGCTTACCTTCACATAAAAAGTAATGACAGGTGAGTGTAGGCGTTAAAGAAACATCAATCACATTGTCACATAAGGCAATGTTGATCTCAGATTTAATTTTCTGATACTAACTAGCTTTTATTCTCAGTTTTGAGTCATTTTTGTAATGAAAGTCACAACAAATAAACCACCATCATAACAGCATCATAAAGTAACAGAAATCTGGGCCAAAATGCAGAAAAAAAAGGCTACAGCACCAGTGGCAGAAGAAATAGTGACAATTGTGACAAAATATAAAGTTTGTCTTTAGGGAATTACTAGAGGAAACATTGTGGGGTTATTAACATCAATGTGTTCAGTAAATTCTATTCTAATTCTATTAGAGTATGGTATACTGTATCTTGAATGTAAAGCTGACATTTTGGCATAAAGGGAAGCTTTTAAATGTGCCCAAAATGGAAAGAGTACATCCTCTGGGGATCATGAATATGCTCTTAAATTGCATGACCCTCTGCGTAATAGATTTTGATGTTTCATGAGCACAACTAAAATTTTTGGCCTGGTGGAGGCACTTGACACAGGGTCAGGGGTCCACCAAAATAGTTAGGGTCCATCCTTTAGGACTAGGAAAGAGTATGTACTCTTTTTACATTTCACATGTTCACCTTAAGTTTATTCACAGTCAGATTTTTTTTACCCAGCTTGAGGCAGGAGATATTCTCAGTACTCAGTTTAATAAGATTGATCAGTTCAGATCAAGAGGGCAAACATGCTCTTACCCTTGTTTTCCCTGCTCTCTCCTACAGTCTAATCCATATTAAAACCCATCTAAACATCCCCCAACAGGTGCACACAATCCATAGAAAAACATGGATGAATACAAATAAAACATGATCATAAAAAAAATATGCAAGACAATCAGATAAAATAGAATTATATATTGGTACAATGTAAGTCAGAAACATGCATGGATTCTTTTCTCTCCAATCTCTCCAGGAACCTATGCATTATTCTTTCAGTAGGATCGTGTGAAACTCACTTAGTGGTCCACCTTGCTGTGACTGGAGGTCTCTTATTTTTACAGAGGCCTTTAGATTTCAACAGGCTTCAACAAAAATCTGCCTTTATGAATCTTTTCCAAGAATACTGGGCGTTTGGCACAGGATCAGAGCAACTATGATGCTGGGGTAGCTTCAGTGCTTTTTTCACTGCGTTCATGTGAGGGCCTGCCTGTGCTTTACATTTATTACCGTTTTTACACCTTACCGTCAGCTCATTTTCATCATTAACTCCATAACCATATAAGCTAAATAACATTAAAGAACTGAAACAGTGAATACTGAAGTTGCAGAGGACATTTGAAGAGTATTTCTTCTTTTTGGAGTGCGTTGTCTCCCTAAGTGGCATAATTTAACTCTAATTTTCAGTGTTTTTGGCTGGTGACCCCTTAAAGCAAAGGTGTGTTTACTTGAAACCCTCATCAGCGACTGCATATGTATTTTGACACGTTCAACCAAAGATTGTTTCCTTTAAATAATTTGAAGAGCTAAACAGATTTTTCCCCCAAAAAAGGGAAAGACTGAAAAATCAACATAATTTCGTGTAGCAGAAATATGTTATTTTTTTCCTGCTTTCCTAATCTCTTAATCCTCTTGAGAACCCTCATGTTTATTATACGACCCTTTGTCGGGAACCACAGATTTAACTCACTGAATGCTTGTAATGGAACATTTTTTCGATCTGTTTTTGTTTTTTTTAATTATTTAATTATGTACTTGTGTTTCGCACCAGTGAAAAATGAAAATAGTAAAAAGAAGCAATGACATACTTTGTATACACATCTGTACATACTGTAGACTGAAACCCCTTTAAATAACTATGTAGCCCCCTATGTCTTTCTGAATAAGCATCAGTGTTATTTCTTTAGTCCTAGATCAGAGATTGTGTGTTGTGTTGCACTTCATCGTGGTTCTAAAACATTAAGTGGGTCATGGGCTGCTCCCCTTCCCAATGGCAGTTTGTGTCAGCAGGCACTGGACCAACTGGCCAGGAAGATCCTGTTTAATTTTTCACCATACTGCAATATTGTACGCTATTAAAATGCATAGAAAGAGGAAAGTCATTAATAAAGTATAGCACAGTTAGGCATATGCACACACACACTCACACACACACACACTTTATTTGACCAAAGTTTATAGCAAATGTATGTTAATATATTAGAAATTTAACTGATGCATAATTAGAGTATTGTACTGCAGTTTTCCATTATAATAATACATTTTTAAATCAAACATTTGAACTACTTATTGTCCATTATAGTAGAAGCCATGAAAGAAAAACTTAAACTCAATAACTTCTCTCATCATTTTAAAACATTGCTGTGTTCTACCTATTTTGTTAGTTTACATTGAAGATCATACAGGGTTCATTGTAGACAGAGCTTGCCTTGCTTGGCCTGCTTTGTTTTTCAATAAGTTCTACATGGTTATTTTGGGAGACTTTAATTTATGCTAAGCCCGTATTTGCCCCTCTGCGGGTGCAGTGACATAATGCTATAAGTCACACTAGACACTAACAATAGCCACAGGCCACTGGTCAGCTCTGTTTTTAGATGACTGTTGAATCATTTGAAAAAAGATGTCACTTGTTTGCTATTAAGTGCTTTGCCGTTTCCAGCCCGGGGCAGTGGCTAGCCAAGATAAATAACCTTCTTGCGGTGTTAGCTGAATTCTTTCCCAGCTAAACAAATAAGCATGACAAGGGCTGCTGCACAGTGTTGTTTTAGCATTGCTCCCGATTTTGGCGTCAAAAGAAATGGTTGACAAAGACATTAATGTTTTATTACTGCCCATAAACACACTGTCAACACAGCCCACTGAACTCTGTATGTCAAATTATATGGCTCAGGCATTATAGGCGTCAGCAAAGATATGGCATCTATACTGTGGAGTTTCCTACGAGAATATTTCCCAGTCATTACTCAACTCTGGTGATCCCACTAGCACAAGAGTGAAATGGTTGAAAAATACATGGCACTGAATCGAGCACATACATTACATATACCAATTTTGTGCTGTTTTTAAGATAAAAAAAAAACAAGTTGGGTTTTTTACAAAAACATAATCAGCATCATATTTTCATTATCTTATGATATAATAAAATAATAAAATGACAAGTGCTAAAAGTATGCTTTGTGTGGGACGCACACTCCCTCATACACATCAAATATGGAATGAACAGCTGATTTCAGGCACACTGGCTCGATGAAAATGCCCAGCGGCAAACTTGAAGTAGAATGGTCACACTACAGCAGTCTGACGGCAGTAAACGGTTTGTGCTTCCATAATCACTGCTCCTCCTGGTGGATAGATAAAGCATTGCAGCTGCTTTCCACACATGGTGCTTGGGGGCGTTACGAATCTGCGGGCTGCGTGCACTACGTCAGCGAGGGGGGTCTTTTACAGCCAAGGACCCAGCTGACACGGACAAGCCGGCAAATCCTGTCCAAAACTATTATCAGACTTAAAAAAATAAGTGAAAATCCTGCTGGTATTCCTTCAGGAGCACTATGTCCATGACAGTATTTGATCAGTTAAAGATCAGGTCAAAGCCCTCAAGGCCAGGGTGTCCTGCTTTGAATCGGTCTTTAAGGGGTTCAGGAAAATGCTGCAAACATTACTTTAGCTGAGACGGAAATTCAAAAGGCAGCACTCCGTATTGAGTTTTAGAGATCAAAAAAGGCAGTTTTATGATGTCTTCTCAAGGGCTATGCAGTTGAAATTCACTAACCTTGTAATATCTCAGTTTTGACTGTATCTGGTCTCAGTGATAATTTTTCTCATGATTCAGACTGACACATTATTACTATTACTGCATGCCAGAAGAACATTCGTTTGTGGGACCAAAGTGGAGACACGGCTCACTGAGGTCTGCTTTAATGGGGTATGTTTGATCCTTTGCCCTGGCACAAAGGAGAAAGATTACAGGGTAATTAGGCCACTAGTTGAAAGAATAAGCCTTTGTGATCAAGAAAATTCTCTGTCAGTCAATGCCATAGAACATAGCTATTTTAAACTTTTTTGTATTCACAAAAACGTCTCAGATGATATATGTCATTGCTTTTCACATACAATTTCTTCCTGTGGTTTAATTATTACTGCATGAATAAAATTGAGAGCTATGAACAACCTCTCTCTATCAACCTTCTTGAAACAACTTCAGTCAGTAAATTCCCCCAGCAGGGAGACCTACACAGTCATTATGATGCTGGTTTTAAATATAGACAAAATGTATCTTTCCTGGCAATATCAAATTTATTATTTTATGCATAGGCTACTGTGTGTAGAGCAGTCCTGAAAAATGATTCAGTTTGCATTAGAAAGGGCACCTGGACAGATGGTCCTGCACCAGCTGGACCTCTGTCTGTGTACATGTGCCCTATTAAATCTCTGCATTTTATTCGTTGTACCAGAGATCTCATTTGTAGCCATTTTTGAAAACAAAAAAGAGACACCATACTTTGAAGGGAAAAGTGGGGATGATATTTTGTCACGACAATTTTAACTTGATGAGACAGGGGAGGGGGGGGTGTCAGTACAGAACAAATTGTCACTATGATTGATGAGTTACACCAGAGAGAAGGCTTTTATCTTTTACCTCTCTTTCTGTATCTCTCTGAGCTTTATTTTACTAAAACTGCAGGCACAAACTCTGGACACAAGGGTTCAAAGGTGTAACCAACTAATTTTTGGTGACCAGATGCACAAGTGCAATCCTGGACCAGCACACCTTCGGGAAAAGAAACTGGAGCAGGCTGAATACATTGTTAATGGGAGGAATACGTTCTCAACAGGTGGAGCTGCAGTGGGCTTCAGTAATGACCAATCAAGTTAAGTGAAGTGGGTCTGTTTTGTGTTGTACAGCGGAAAAGGACCATACCTCCCAGGACTGTCTTTCATCACTTTATTGCAAGGCACCAGGCACCATCATACCTTCACAAAGCTTTCACAGGGTCTCTTTTGCATAAATGCTCTCTGAGCCTGTGTAATACCATGAGAAAAGTCACAAAATACTGCATACTAGCCAACATTGTCTCAACCGCATAGCTACACGTTAGCCCAGCTACACACATGCCTCAGCAAACTTCTTTTAGAATTAGCAGATTTACAAATACATGAAAATAAAACAAACCGTACATCCAAAATGTAAAAATATCAATATATTCATTTGAAACTCTTTAAAAGTAACTTAACATCACATATAGCAACAAGACTAAGACAGCCATGCTAGTGGCCCTGTTAGGCTGTACTTGGGCACAGCAGTGCTTTAAGCTAAATGCCAACATGCTCACAATTACAATGCTAACATGGTGATGTTAAGTGGGTATAATGTTTACCTTGTTCACCATTTTAGTTTAGCATGTTAGCATGCTAACATTTACCAATTAGCACTAAACACAAAGTACAGCTGAGGCTGATGGGAATGTTATTAGTTTTGCAAGTAAAGTCATAAACCAAAGTATTGGACAAATAAAGATTTTTACCTGATGATGGCGTGAAAAGTCACAGGATCACCAAAGTTATTACAATTCATCCCGAGGGAAACATGAATGTGTCAACCCAGTTGTTGAGATATTTCAGTCTGGACTAAAGCGGTGGACCAACGTTGCCATCCATGGGAGCATGCCGCTAGTGTGGCTAAAAATACCAAAAGTAAACTTTTGACATGTTGAACAGTTGAACATTGTTTCCAGTTTTTGTTGTCACAGTCTAATTTGTGGTTGAAACTTAATAAAATGTATGTCCATATTTGATTCCAGATGGAAGTGAATAGGTGTTGCATTAATGCAACGGTAATGTACTGTGAAATGCACATTTATTTGTGACAGGTCTACTTCATGATCTCTACTCTGCCACATTTGTTCAGAATTAATGCACCTATTTGAATTGCAGAAAAATGCTGAGTCAGACAAATGGGATATTGTATTGGTGGTATGTTGCCCAATAACTAGGATCCCCAAACAATGGATGCAAATGACAAAGTATATAGGACTATTATTCTTCATGAACTTTTTTTTCTCTGCATTAAAAAGGCAAAATGATAAACACACTAGTGTGCATCCACCTCTATCGACAACTGTTCCTCTCTGTGGCTCCTATGGAAAATCCAATTTTACACACCATGGCCTTTGTAGATTACTTTCTATTTCCTCCACCCAATTTTTATGAAGACATTGTGATTTTATTAACCAGTAAATACAGTTCTGTGTCACATAGTATGTATAGACACACATAAAGATCCATCAAACAGAGACTGAGAGATGGAGACGCAGATATTAAATCAGAGCAGTTAGTTCAAACTTGTTGTGGTGTACTGGATCCGTTCCATAGTCATAATCCCCCCACCACCAACACCACCATCACAAGGCTCCCAGAACTGCTTGCAGATAAAATTGTACCTCATTAACACATGTACGTAACATTCAGAAACATAATGCCCATTATTTATGTCATGTGAAGACAGCAAAAAACATTCTCTTGACAGATTAGTTTTACTTTGCTTGGTAATGCCTGAGAAGAAATGTTTTCTGCCTTGTAATATTACCTCATCATGACCCCGATAGAGTGAAGGATGGAGTGACAGAAACCATGCAAATAAAATAAGTAATAGAAAGAGAATAGAAACTGACACAGTGGACCGACAGGTCTATTACCCACTTTGGCTTGATACCGGGTTGCTCCAACACCATCATCAAAACACCAAATGAGGGAATATGTTTTGCAAGAATGCTGTTCATCCATTCCATGAGAGTTTCACAGCCTTGCCAAGGAGCATTGAAGCTGTTCATGGTGGAACAACACCTTTCTAAGACACTTTATATTGGTATGCCTTTCAATTTTTAACCCGTTATTTTTCCCAGTCATCAAAAAGACTTGATGGGCCTCTCCAGATCATCTAACACTAGTGGCTCCCAAGCTTTTTGGCTTGTGACCCCTCAAAACAAAGGAATGCCTACTAGCGACCCCTTATCACAGGTTACAGTTGTGACCAGTTCAAATGAAGTATATAGAAACAACAAATTTTCCTGGTTTTATTAATAAATTATTCTTTGAGGCCTCAAGAGCTCATATTATCCAGTAATTCAGGATAAAAAAGCAACCATTGGAGGAAAGGCAACATGATTTTGTGCTGCGCTTTCCTACCCTGCTGGTTATTTTGCGACCACCTAAGATTTATCTTGCAACCCCACAAGGGGTTGGTAACCACCATCTTACATGATGTATTAGCCTACACGCAGGAGTTACTTTAAGAGGAAGTGTTGTAATTTACTTCTCCAGGCTAGTTTTTCAGGTTATTCAAGTTTTTGAAAGTGGACAACATGAGTGTAGACCAAACATGAAATATCCAATATTATAGCTAATTTTAGTCTCAAAGTTTGGAGATAGTAACCTTGTAGCGCTACCTATGTGTTATCCTGAAATGTGGATGTCTATCTATCTATCTATCTATCTATCTATCTATCTATCTATCTATCTATCTATCTATCTATCTATCTATCTATCTATCTGTCTATTCATTCCTTGGCCTTAAAACATCTTCTCCTTCCTTCCCTCACTTTACCCCAACACTGGGTGTGTGTCAAGTGATGAACCATCCTCCATTAGCCTGGCTCACCTTCGCGAGCAGCCTGGCACTGTGAGCAGTGATTAAGCATACTTTCCACTGTGTAACACTAATTCAGAAAAAGGCCCAAAGCATAACAGCTCCCTTCAGTGATCATATTTTTCTCAGTAATTAGTGTGGCATTTTTGTCTCCTATGAGAGCAATCCATTTTAGCTATTATAAAGGGGTTCTTTGTTTAAAAGTGCTCATTTGTTTCACAGGCATATTGTTGGGATCACAAAAGCAAAAATCTGCCCAAGATTCTTGTTGGAACTTTCTATTCTTATTTTCTGAAATGTGATCCTTTGTCCCTTGAGAATTTTATTAATTGAGAATTTTAGCGTCTTTAAGCCCATTGTTTTGGTTTTGCGGCCCACAACTTTACTGTTTTGGTTCAACCTCACCGCTCTCATCGGTGTTGTTTCCAGATGGAGGAGGCAGTTGTTTTTAGCGAAGAAAGCTTTAAAAACCCTCTGTACACTACCTGCTCAGCACCAAACAGAAGATTTCTAAAGTTAGCAACTAGCTGGCGAACATAGTGGAGCAGAACTAAAGAGTCGGATACTTACCACTGGAGTATAGAGACCAAAAAAAAAGTGATAAAGAGAGTGAATAATGGACTTACATTCATCAGGCAGACAAAAACATGACAGCAGATTAATGCTAATGTTGCCCTGTATCTGCTGGGCGTGTGAATAGGTAACTGTAGGCTACGCTAACAAGTTTGGAATATCGACTTAAAAGGTGATAATATGTCAATGCCACGTTCACAGCCCTTTTCCGATGCCCACAAGTTGCCAAAAAATCAGTTGTTGCAGGTTTAACATTGGTACTGTACAACTTACACAGATTTAATAACACTAAGATTGTGTGTTATATTGGAGTGAGTCACACTTGCATGAGCTCTCTACAGACTGAGAGTTGAAGCGTCAAAGAATCCCTGAGTTCTCACTACCAGAATGGGAAGGCTTACATAGCTTAGTGAGTGCCAACTTTAGGAGCCAAAGCAAGATTAGACTGCATCACACTAATGGAAACAAATCCATATAATCACTCTAGGATATTCCTACAGGGACGTACAGCATACAGTCTATGGTGGTGTTAAATAGCATGTATTATAATATGCCTGTATCACTATAATCTGTACAAAGTCCTGGTTAGTTTATTTTCACCTGCTTCATGGTATTTTATCTCCTAAAGCAAAAAAAATAAAACTGCTCCATTGTCATTCGTCTCATTTAGTCTGTGATCAGGCCTGTTTAGTTTGGGAGAACAGCTGCTCAGATCCGGCTGCTTCTCGAAAACGCAATCAGAAAATCAACACATTTCCGAAGTCCCCAGGTAGTTTGACCTGCTACAAACACTGCCATTACATAACAGGCAACTAAAAACAGTGGGTGTGTTCGGAGGTAGGGTATTATGCACATCATGCTTCCTCACAGATCATTTTAGCCTTTCGCTGTTTCCTCAGCCTACTGAGAATAATTGTGCAGGAGCTTATTTATTTGCTCTGTGCCTGATGCTGTGAATGGGCAAATAGAGGGGCAGGATATTTAAATCAAATGAACAAAATGAAGAACTTTAAATTGCTAAAAAAAAAAAAAATCATGATTTATTTTACATTACAAACACACTATCATTTTGCTAGGAGGGGATTACCAGCTGTGGCGAGACAATATATGCTGGATAATGGAGATTTCAGATTTTTTTTTTTTTTTTAACCACATGGTGTAAATGTGTATGTCAGTATTATGATTATCATTCACAAAGCCAGAACTCTATTACTGTATGTTTTATCATAAATGTTAAGGAATATTCACAATCACTTGCTCATTGTTACATATCGTATAATTGTGTTTTATGTTGTTCAGTAGAGTCAGGGTGTGATAACAAGAGAGGACAGTAAAAAGAGTGATGGCAGGATGAGCGTCCTCTAGACTCCAATCCTCCAAGAGTACTCCTCCTTCTTACAAATCCCAACAGGGCTTAGGAATCGACACCACACTGTGCGACATACAGAGTATTTAGGAACTAATCTGCATTAAGTTGTTGGTTACTGGCGTTTATGGAGCAGATTCTACATAATGAGGTTGAAAATTGTGGTTTTGAGTGCATGTTTCAACAACTGAATTCATGTGCCTCTCAGGGTTCAACGCCATCATCACGTAAAAAGTTTCATTCGTCCAAGACTTTGGTTTGTGACCAAGCACCTGCAAAAGTAATGAAATGCCCATCAGCCTCAGCTGTACTGAGGCAAATGTTAGCATGCTAACACACTAAACTAAGGCAGTGAATATGGTAAATCTGCTAAACATCAGCATGTTAACCCTTAAATACATGGGTAATTTTTCAGACATTCCTACATGCCTCAGGTGACCTGGCACATATATATAACACAGATTAAGCTATATATGACAATCATATTGCTTGTAAACTGTTCAGAACGCATTATTAACAATAACAAAAATAATAACAAAAATATATTTTTGCCATTCATGAAATTTTTACAATCATCTATGATTCTTGATGTTCTTTGTTAATATATTTCAGTGTAGCCTGTTATATTTCATGTTTATACTGTACTATGTACTGTTTTGCGGTTGAGTGTGGATGGACAGATGTGGCATCTCTCTGTTTCAATATAAATGCCATTACATAAATATTACTGATTCCCTTCCTGACCTTTGACAGTGATGACTGAGATATCACCACCGATGATGGTTTGCGGGTACATGTGTAATGAATTAATGACACTGTCTGCGCTATAAATAGCCACTGCTGTGCTAAGGACGGCTGCTCTGGTGTTGCTTGAGAACCTTGACAATGCAACAGACATTTGGTGAAATCTTGCTTCTTCTTTTAACATTATTTTCCACAGAAGTACACTGATTAGGGGTGTGTCTATGTCCATTTAGGGCTGACTGTGGAAATCAGTGGAGTGGAATAGAAATCAAGCTTGTGTACGCGTGTGCAATCTCACAGATTTACAAAACAGAACCATGCATATGCACGGCTTTATAAATGTAACACAGTGTGTTTGAGCCCTGCTGTTTGGAAATGTGAAAGCTTTCAAGAAATAGATATACTGTAAATTAAATAAATGCAATATGAATCTGTGACAGAGGGGAAGCATTTTCATTTATATGAAAATAAAAGTTGTTACACTAACCACATAAAACATGAAATTAATTCAATAAAAGACGGCACTAAATGCATTGTCAAACAGAAACGTGAGCGAGTAAGTAAAACAATCTGGCTGAGATAATGAGACGATCGCTGACTAGATATGGAAGAAGAGATGAATAGATAACAAAATTACCTGAAATATTTATAACCTCTGTCTCTTTCATCACTGCTTTCCTCATAAGCCATTAAAGGGCCCTTTTGGGACCTCTTAATTGAGTTCCTTTTCGGAACAGAATATGAAAGGCTTCTTTTTATTCCCCCCACCCTTTTTCATCTGAAGAATGGGCTGATTAAAACACGGGGAATGGAAGTTCTAGTGGGAAAGTTCATTGCAATCAGGGGTGCAACTTGAGTGATTGACTCATTCTTCTCTATGATATTAAGCAGACACAGTTATTGAGCCTGGACAGACTGTCATCTGCAGCTTTGCACATATCCTCAAGTCTTTACCAGGCCCGTAGCTGCCACTGAGGACACTTAATGAGGTCATGCATTTTTTCTGGGAATTTGGGGTTTTAGCAACCTGGGGAGGGTTCACATTCTACAGTAAAAAAATTACACATAGTGGGTATTTTATATGCTGATTCCAATATTTTTTAAATCAGTATCTTTGCTTTATTTTTGTTAGCCAAGAAGTAGTCACATTTATTCAGTATTTCTCCAACTAATTTTACTCCTGCTGGTGTGTAGAAGGCTTTGACACAGCATATAGACCTTCATATTGTGACCCTGTCCCCTAAAGATTATGTTTATATATTACTGATTTGCAAAATACATGTTGTCTGAATTAGTTATTTTTATCAACATAATAAAAAATCAATGTATAAAAAGTCACAAAATGTTCATGTCCATATTAACCAACCAGCAAAACATTTACTGACTGCAATTGTTTTTCCTACAATATCCACTTGTGGCAACTAAAGCATGATCAACATTTGTTTAGGTCATGTTTAAGCAATTCAAAGCACTTGGTTAACCCTCCTGCAAATTTGACTGGGAATGTTTACCACTACAATACAAAGGCAACTCGGTCCTCCATTACCATGTAATCTTGTGACCATGTCAGGGAGACGGGGACCTGTGTCAAAATCCACTTGCACGTTCCTAAATAATAAAGTTGTGTTTTAAACAAATTACCACAAACTGACTGACATACCTGTACAGAAAACCTGGGTCCAGGTAGTATTCCAGTAGAGGAGTACTGGTGTTTAATAAAGCTGCCATCAGTGCAACATGGGCCTTATTTTATGTAGCCCTGCACTTTTCTTATGTAGGTTTAGGTCACAATAATCGTTATTTGCTTTCCTCGGACAGTTAAATTTCTGTAGAAACACACATCCTGGAAATATTCAAACTTAATTATGAGGTTTGGCGTATTTTTTCAGCTCAGTTTTTAATAGATCGAATAGAATTTACATCCCAACCTTGCATGATGAAGCAGCTTCAAATTCACTTGCCTTTTTTTAAAGTGGAAATGAAGAGCTGGAGCATTGGAAGCAATAGTTTGATTAATCACTGCTCACTCTGCCATCTACAAATGCCGAGCAGATGGTCTGGCATCGCTAAAATTAAACTGCTAACAAATATGCAGGTAGTGTTGTGGATGTGACCTCGGTGGCAGCCGCTGTTGTTGTCGAGCTGCTCTATTGTTCTGGTGCCTGAGTTAGGATGAGATGGCCACTGTATTGTAGTGAAGTGCAAAAGCATTGTGTGACAAGTGTGCACCTGCATGTGTGTAGGAGAGAAGGGAGGGAGTAGATTGTGGCTTTCCTGAGGTGAGAGATCAGGATTTCATCCCTCCTTTGGTGACATTTGAAAAAAAAAAAGTCCACCAATGTGATTTATTACATTACATGAATCGGGGAAAAACACAATAATTTATATTCCGAGTGGACAGTAAAGACACTTTTTTAAAAACAAGCATTTCTCTCTCGATGCAGCATATGGGAATAGCAAAAGTGCCATCATCACAGGACTCTGGTGTGTTTATATGTAAACCATAAAAAAGGCACTGAATGATGCTCTGTTGTCTGGAACATCAGCAAAAGCATCCATCCATCTGAGTGGAAGTGTCTGAGGACAATTCCACAGTGGATTTCCTGTGCAGGAGAGTGTATGGGTGATACAACAAAATGAGAGGCCCAACTCTCCATAGATCTCATTAGACCGGTCATAACATCGCAACAATAGTGGAAGGCATATTCATCTGACTCCTGTTTTTCCCCCTCGCACACTCCCAAAGCCTTAACATCAGCTCTTTTGCACCATCACTAGCTCTGGGTTAAAGCTTCAGACAGTACACGGCGGACTGTGGTTGTCTGCTGACATGTTTGCTGATTGAGTATTCCACAAGTCTGTCATCATTAGTCTGCTTTACTGAGTCGCTTATTACAGGGAGTCTGTTTGTTTGGTTGAGATTCATGCAGAATGGTCAACCACACATTTGGAAGAAAATATACAGGATTTTGGGTTTTGGACTTGAGGAAGGATAGAACAGAGAGTAACCTTGGTGGGGTGCATGAGCTACTTTTTATTTTTTGTTATTTTTGAATAAAACACTGGAGATTAATCTTTGATCATGAACAAGCTGATATTTGTTAAACATAGGGTGGTAACCTTGATCAGAGCTGAACCCTTTACACCCGATGGCAAAAGTTCATACATCAGCCTTTTCTTAAATTAAACAAAATATTAACTAAAGCGAGTTAATGCTGGTTATTGCAGGGGAGTGCAAATTCAAGAAAACAAAAAATATGATATTTGTGCTTCTGTTTGCCGGCACTGATACCACTCCGCTGTGTATTCTCCATATTAATGAACCTTTCTATCACACTAAAACAGATTATCGTAGCTCTGCATTTATTACAAACACCAGCGTAAAGGCGGCATAATGGCAGAGTAATTATGAGCTGTGAATTGAAATATAGATTCACATCATCACTATGTGAAATTGTCAACAACAATATGTGCTGTCTGTGGGGAATAGATATGGGTTTCTTTGGCTGCGCATCTTTTTGTGCCTCAATTACTTCCTTTTTTACTGTAACATCACATGGAAATGAACGAAACGGAAAGTGAAAGCATTTTTTTAATCCATTCCTTCCCTTTGCCTGACTTAATTGTCGTGATTTGATGTAATGATCAGAGACAGATTATTGGCTTATAGTTCAACAGAGGATGAGAAGAACATAAGAGAGAAATTGCAACAAGTCCTCCAACCTAAATGACAGAATAGGTTGTTTTCCAATGACTCCCAAAATCACATATATAGGCATACCGGACCTTCGTTGTCATGGTAACAACAACAACACGTGGTTAACATTGTGAAACGGTTGCAGTTTGGAACGAACAACGGTCTCCTGTGTTGTGACCCATCTATCCACCCCGACCTCCTCCCTACGTGGACTATGGCGCTCTTTATACGTCATCAATAAACGTAATATGGGTCATAATAAGCTGCTGCACAAACGACCTATACGCCCGTATTTTTTGGGAGGACAGTCTCAGAAATTGATATTAATAGCTACACATAAATAAACTGTCTGTGTATTAACAAGGCTAAGAGTCTACCGCCATGCTAGCAGATCTTTGAGGCTGTATTTAGGCTCAGCAGTGCTTTCAGCTAAACCCTAAAATCAGCATGCTAACATCCTCACAATGATGTGAGGTCAAATATTTGAAGTAGAATAAAATAATAAAATAACCAATGAAATAGAACAAAGTACAATATGGATGTATATGTATACATATATACACAAACAAAATGTACAGCATGTGTAATATCACCGTAATATGCAAGTTATGGTGCAAAGACTTGAGGTAGTGGTGGGAATGAGGGTAGTGCAAATAGAGTTGTATGGTATTTTTGACTGACATAACAGAACAGGTCAGTGCAAGTTTACCAGAGCATTCTCTTAAAAGAACACACCATATTTGTACAGTCTGCTTGTTTCTGTGTGTGTACGTATATGTATTTTTCATGTGTATGTATGGATGTCTCTGTTCATTTGCACATTTTTGCTCTTTTATTCTGTGTTTATGTAAAGCACTCTGAACTGCTTTTGTATGATATGGTGATATACACATAAATTTGAATTGAATTGAATGTTTAGAGGTGCTGTTAAGATTAGCTACCTCTTACACAATCAGCAATCTCACAAAAAGAAAGACTTGCATGACTAACTGCAGCTCTTTGGCTTCTCCCGTTCTCTCACACTGCCACGAGACACTCTTCTTTTGGCATTCAAAAGGGCCCCTAGAGGCCCCATGACCTCCGCTGACTCCACCTCTGCTCCTGCCAGGGGCTCTACGAACTGCTGTGCATCTCAGACAATTACCTCGAGGACCTATCATACCGGAGAGCGTAACAAGGCTCCAAGCAGCAGCACCTAATGGATGTGAGCTGGCCTAGAGCTCGCCTGAATAAATACACACTCGTGCAATCACAGTGCCTTGACTCTTGGCATGGACTGTTCATTTGGTGGCATGGTAATCTGGAGGCCAATCGGCCTTTGCTTCCTCTCCTGCCTTGTAAGTGCGGTAGGTATCTGAAAAGGTCACGAGAGAAATAGCTTTAACTAAGGTTTCTCTTTTTCTTGTGGTAGGTATAAGGCTTCGATAATGTGGACGATTTTCTGTCATACCTTAACTTTAAATGAAAGGCAATTTCAAAGAACGACTGCATGCTGAAATGTGCAATGTTGTGTCACTTTGGTAATACAAAGGGACCACCTGAGACTGATTTTGTTTATATGAAAACCAAATTAAATTCATTAGCCTTGTGTGGTTTGATAAGTGAAGGAATGAGTTTTGCTGTGTTTGCAGTCGCAAATACTCTGGAAACTAGACAAAGAGAAAAAATGGACTGTTGTAAATGTAAAAACATTCCTTTTTAGCCTAAATCAACCAGTAGAGTTACAATAGATAAAGGCATCCAAATCACATGAACTCAGACCCCGATTCACTCACTTTGTTCAGCAGTTCAGATTCTTGTGTATAAGTTTGTCAGCCTTGTCTCCTACAAATAATGTTCATATGAAACTGTTCTGCATCAGTGATTTATGTCCAGTAGCAACATTCAGTGCCTTTGCTGGAACAAGTGAGATATTCATATACAGGGTTCGTACAAAGTATTGAAAGTTTGGAAAGTGCTTAATTGTAACCGTTATGTTTTCAAGGTTAGGAATATGCTTGAATTCAAATATACTCCTTGTAAAATGCTTGAATTTCAACATAATCTGGTTTTTCATCTACAATCAGTCATGTAAACCAAACATCTTTTAATATTTGAAATGAAACGATCCCGTTGTATTTGTTTGTTGTCTCCTGACATTTATAGTAACAATTTAGATATGATCATAAGGCTTTGAGAGTCTGGAAATTTTCGATTTAGGTACCTTGAAATTGCTTGAAAAGTACTTGAATTTTACTTTTTAAAAGCTGTATGAACGCTGCATATAGTGCAGAAAACAGGAAGTGTGTGCAGGTTCCAGGTAACGGTTCCCATAGAATGTCAGGGTCACTTCTTGTCTCATACTCACTGTTGACATCTATTTAATAATGATTATGGTCTTTCTCTTACTGTAACTTCACCCTTTGACCGTGTAGCTTCAGTTGCTTAACTTGACCTGCCATTTAAAGTGGCTAAAATTAATTTCATGAAATAATGACTACGACTCGTAGTAATGAACCCACAGAGAATTATCACCCGACTCTGCAGTTCCTCTCAGCTTTAGCTTAATAGCGACTTTTAGCTAATTGGTTTGTTTTTTCCGGCCTGCAACTGTACTGTTTCGGGTCACTCTCAAAGTGTTGTTTTCAGCCGCAGCAGCCAGCTGTTTCAGCGTAAAAGCTCCAAAGACCTACAGTACACTACCACGCTCAGCACCAAACAGCAGCATAACTGTCGTGGCACAGAACAGACTTGAACCCAAAAGCACAACGCTGAGACAGTCAGGGTAGAGTAAACGTTCTTGGAAGTTTTTAATCAAAAGCCAGGCAAGGGTCAAAACCGGGAGATCAGTCAGAGAAAGCAAACTTAACCAGGCAGGGGGCAGGAAAGGAATAATCAGAGTAGGAAACAGGCAGGGGTTCAGGCAGGCAGGATCAGGCAGGCAGAATAAACAAGCCTGGAAAGCTAGGGTGGATGCAAACTAGGCAATCTGGCGGAGTACTAGTGGACATAAACCGGTATATATACTACTGGGCTGATTAGAAAACAGTTACATTATAAAAATCATAAAAATATGCTGGAATGTGTTCACAGTCATCTGACAACCCCAAAAACCTGGGTTGGTGTTCCCACCTCAGAGAGTTTATTCTGCTTTGCTTTGTTACACTAACAATCAGAAGAAAATCACAAAGGAAGAAACACCAGCGATCTTGTCCAATGTTTGATAATGTTGTTTGTTTCCGTTTCCGTGAACACTAAGATTATCATAGCGAGTCATTCAATAAAAATGTCTTCCATGCACCAGCTGACCCAACAGTGCTTGAATTTTATATGGCATTTGCTACCATGCTTGTGTTCAGCTCATTGTTTGGCAAAGCTTAAGGCTCACTTGGTTACCATTCTGTGAATAACATGGGAGCTTTATGAGGATTATGCCAAAGCTTCATGGCTCAAATGGGTTTTTAGGATGGAGAAATCCAGACACCAAGTGTAGACCACTGTCCTTTTCGCGGAGCCTCTGTGAATGTCACATGCTGGCGCGCTTGGCACAAATTGTGTGAACAAGGCAGCAGAGGCAAATGAAAACTGGCCATGAACGCAAATACCATCAGAAGAACAGTGACAGACAAGGCAAAAGGGCAAAATCTGACACACGTTGGTTTCCACTGGGGAACAGGCAGCTTCATGAAGAAACACACACGCTGAGAAACTGCTGTAACTATTTGAAACACCACCCATTGAACATATGACACTGTTGCTCTTAACTGCAGGCATTTACAGCTTGGAGTAATTTCTCCAGAATTTTTCTTTCTGTTTTTTTTTTCATCAGTCAGCCTGTTCTACCTGCCAGTCATCTCAAGCTCTCTAAAAGCCTGTTTCTCCTCCTTGTCTCTCCTCCGCTCCTCCTCCCCTACATCTGCTCTGAAAGGGTCACTGAAGTTAGAGGGAAAACAGACCCAGCAGTGGATTTTCAATTGAATTGTCAGAAGCTGGCTGTTTTAATAAATCCTGCCCAATAAAAGGGCAGGGAACCTTTTGTGAAGTGACTTCACCCATGACGCTCAGCTTGGGTGCTCTCCGATGAACCTTGTCTGCCAGAACCAGCTTCCCCAAGATAAAAAGCACCTGGCAGGTCTTCAGTGGATAAGGGACACTTTGAAAACACACAGAATAAATAAATGATTGCAGCCAGATTTCGGTAAATTGCAACTGTCATGGAAACACAATACAAGGTTGTGTAAGCTGAGTTAAAAGCATTGCAAACCCAATTAACCAATGTTGATTATTCGTCTTTTGTCCTTCCATTTTCTCTCCCTTATTTTGTTGTGCAGACAAGTTGTTCCTATTATCCACTGCACGTGCTTCAAGATACTAATTCAATTATCAAACAAATAATGGGGTCAAAGTGGGGTTATTGGGGATCAGTAGCCAGGTTACTGTCTATCATGTAAACACTTTACAGTATTCATTTGACCACTTGAGGGCAGCGTAACAAGCTGTAAGAAACACTGACGAATTCTAAAGCTGATATGGCATTTGCCTAGTTACAGATTCAGCAGACACAAAGAAACATTAGCACTCATTTAGAGATGTGTTTCTGGCCACCCAACAACTGGTCTTACTAGCTTCAAAATGCTCCAACCAGCTAGTCGCTAACTTTGTCTGCCTGCCGTTCGTTGCTGGGCAAGTAGTGTACAGTCGGCTTATCAGAGCTTTTGTGCAGCGAGTGAACCAAAACAGTAAAGTTGCGACCTGTAAAACCAAAACAATGAGTTTACTGTTAAGGCGCTAAAACGCTCTGTAGAGCTGAGGGGAACTGCAGAATCAGGAAATAATCCTCTGTGGGTTTGTCAATTTGAGCGACCACTTTCATGTTCAAATGAGAACACTGTAGTGAATAACAGCTGACAGAAACCTTGGTTTCTGACAATTGTGCATGGCCACCATATACTCACTATTTGTATTTTAAGGATAGACTATTGACCCACCTACAGTAACTGCAACAGGGCGCGTGTTTTTTCCAGAAGTGGCTAGGCAGCTCACCAGACACAATGTTCTGACAGTATCATGATGATGATGACAGAGATGTAGGAGAGGCAACAGGGCAGCGTCAGACAGGCAGAGGACTGGTAGGAGGTTGGCGATGACAGGTGGGTACCTGAGGATAAGGGAAGATGCTAGTTGGTTTGGTTGGAGTAGCATAAATACAACAGTCAAAGTGCTGGCTGCTGGTTTGTAGTCCATGTTGATTTGTTGTCTTAGATCTTAAAATGATTGGCCGTGCTGCAAAATGCCACCATCATGGGCAAAAAGGTAAATGATTATATGCAGATATATTTGATTTCTTTGTCTGTTATACATTCCAGGTCCCATTTAGATAAATTATCCAGCAGATTGTAATGTCACCGTGATCACACACCATCCCATGTAAAATAGCACCAAGGGTCATCAAATGGGTTATGGAGTCAAGCTAAGTCATTTATTTATATTGCCCATCATCACAAGAGAATCTCAAAGAAAGTAGGAAAGATCCTGCCTGTAAATGTAATGTTTTGTAGCCAAACCTCCATCCTGTCATGCTCACAGAAGTCTGGAGAAAATCTTGTTGGAATAGTGGGACATTTGGAGACCCCCGAGGGAGCCATTTGATTGGCTGTGAGATTGAAAAAGCGCACCTCCAGAAACGGCACCTCTGGCTAGTTATCTGTTGGAGTAGAAACAAGCTTCTGGCTTTGTTGACCACCAGTGCCGGACTCCACCCTCCTGGCAGTTTTATTTTAACAATTGGACTTTCTCCAGAGCCTTTGTGAGCATGACAAGATGGAAGTCTGGCTACGTGAGATTAGCCTAGACCTAATAAAGACATAACAAACGTACCCAAACTATACAGCTGCACAGCACCACCAACGCTAGACTTAATAAAACCTTGAGCTTTATGAAGACTAATCTAAAATTATTATGCATTAATACAAGTATTATATGTAAAGTCATTACACAATACAATATGATTATAGACCCAAATCAATAAGTCAGTAAAAAAAACCTAGAGCTGTTGCACAATGCATGTACAGAGATTAAGGACCAACAATAAACTCCCCATTTCAATTATAATTAGACTCTTGGCCTTGAGAAATCATGATGCAATGATCTGCCCATTCATGCAGTAGCTCCTGGAATGTCGAGTCCTCCTAAATAATTTGACATAGGCAGTAGGAAGTAAGATTACTTTATATCGGCATGTATTTCTCTTATCTTTATGGTGCAGTTTGGAGATAAGAACTGATCATCCATGCTGGCACTGTGTACTCACGCTGCATGAGATGCATACAATTATGCAAATCGTGTTGAAAGTCATAAAGCCTTGTTCAAGCCTGAGAGCCCCCTCTCTCCCTCCTTTCCCTCCACTCCTGTTCTCCGCTCTTTGGCTGCGGAGAAAACCTGCAGTTTTGGGATGGCAGCGAAGGTGTGCTCGTGCAGCAGGCGTGCATCTGTAATAAGAGACGCACCGGGAAAGAAGGCGAGCTGGGGAAAATATTTCAAAAGCAGGAACAGGATGAAATGGAAGCTCTGACAGAGTTGTTTCTGTTCTATCTGCCACTGTGTGTCTATGTATTCATCAACATATAGAGTGGTCGGTCAAGCCTCTCAGCTGGCTGATCACAGATTGCCTCCGCTGTGGTCAAGTATCAACACAGTTAAGGGCCTTGCAGCATGTAGGTGCTGTAATTATGAGGTGCAAGTGGTGTGTGCACAAGCACCCTTACCTGTAACACCTTTTCCTTTTTTTTCCCTGTTGAAGAAATCCAAGGTAACCTATGTACAAATACTTCACCTCATCACATTACAATGCAAAAATATTGCTTTTTCTTGCTGTTTTACATTTAAACAAAGATATACTGCACTGCACACTCTTTGTGTAACCTCCAGGTGTTAATGCAACATATTTAGATCAATAAGTTTCCTCCGATTCTTAGACGGACAGCATGTGTGAATATTTAGCTGTGACTCAGAGCAAAGGTTTCTATACCTTAAACAGATAAATGCACATGAATAATTCATATCAAGGGTGTGTGGGTTACATCACAGACACTGTCAATGATAATCAGATGTCGCTGATAAGATAATTTGTATGGTTCCCACAACACAAGGGCAAAGAGGATAATCATACTTTTAGATGAGCTGCGACAATACGTAATATAATGAGCATGATGTGGAAACCCTTCAATACTGTGCCTGCTCTTTCCCCGGCATCAAGACATCTAGGATGGATAAGATCATTATCAGACTGCTTTGGCGTGTTCTACATTAGCTGTGCAGAGGGATTATTGGAACCAACTGAATTACGACGCTGATTTCTGAACCATTACGGTGGCGGTTATCACAGACTGACGGTAATAAAGAATCCAAAGTTTGGATGATGGAGGCGAGTTACGAGGGGATGAAAGTAGGACACTGCAACACAACATTTGACTTAGAAACTCACATAACCATGATGGATTTGAGAGGACATCTGGCACATAGATTGGCCATCAAAGCAATGAATTATATATGTTTTTGTATTTCTCTGATAGTACTATGAAAAGGCGAGAAAAAAAAGTGGCACATAGAAAGTCAGAGTAATGGAATTAGACTGTTCTCAGACAAAGGTTCTGCCATTCAGTGATAAATATAATCATGAGAAACAGCACTTAAAGAATGTAGCATCATAATTTGTGATTCAAACAAGATGCAAAGCAACATGTTTTGCTTCCAAAACATTTTCTCGCTTTTGTCATCAGTCTGCCGGGAAGTCTTCTACTAACTAATTTCACAACACATATGCAGCGTGACATAACGCACTGAAAATACAGACAACACTGCACAAATACACAGACAAAAAAAGGAACTAAGTTACAAAACAAACTAAACACTGCTGAACAAGCTCGGGCACACAAGTTGTTGCCTTGGTTGTTGCTCATGGAGTTACTTTTCCATGACCTGTTGTGATACAGGCTATGTTAGTACACTTTACACTTGTTAGTTATGTGCAATAACATCTGTATCATGCAATCAGATTGTTAAAACGTGAATAGGCTCATTTTCTAAGAGACTTGACAGAAAGTCCACTTATACCTTTATTTGGTTGTGTTGTGTGAATTTGCAGGGTGTTTCTGTAGTTGGTTGCCTGTTTCGGTATGTGTTTCTCTTTTTGCCAGTCTTTTATTCCCTGAAGGCTGCACATATGTTGTCAAATCGGTGAGGGGGTTTTCTTCATTTGCTCGTGTTTTGTTTATTTGCATGTGTTGCCTTAAGTGGCAGCACGTTGAGCTCTTCGGGGCACCGTAAAATTCAGGTAAATTGGGGTCAAATCATACCTGATGCTATGCACTGAAACAATTAGGCTGAAAATCTTCGAACATACAGCTAAAACATGAGCATGTCTGCACAGTAATAATGATCAAAGGAGACGTGACTTGTTTCAAGGACAGAATCTCTTTGGTCTATTTGTTTGCCTCCGTTGCTGCTTCTGCCAGTAATCTCTGGAGAGCGGCTGTGGTTTTGGATTGATGCGGACCGTGTAGGGAGCCCGGAGAGCGCTGCAGGCAAGTGTCACTTCCCATTGGATGTTCCTGGTAACTACTATACATGTTTCAAAACAAACTGTCACGTGCTGGGTCTGAGATGTTTTCATATTTCCGACCCCCTTTTAATTCAATGACTTTGACCAACTAAAACAGCTTAGAGCTTGCGAGGAGGGTGATTGGGGAGGTTATCAAGTTAGAAAAACAAATGTTTGAGTGCAGAGATGTAAAGTGACCTCTAACCCTTGAGGATTACACCTTACATCTGAATACTGAATATGCAAGTGCATGTATAATGTGTTAGTTCTTGTGGCCACCATGGACAAATGTATGAAACTAGAAACAGCAAGTGTTTTGAAGATAACATATACCTGCTGTTGAAACAACTCTAAAGAGGATCCTACACAATTATCACTTACAACATGCCATAAATAACACCAGGTGGTTTGCATATTGCATAAACAAAACAAACATAACAAATTAGGAGCGAATAAAAATGCATAAGGAATTCATAAGCTAAGAAATAATGGCACTGTACTTTTTCTACTCTGTCAGAAAGAATAAAAAGTTGTGCAGGGAAAAAAAAAGTTCCTCGCTCCCTTCCCTCCCACTGCAACTTCTGAGACATGTTTTCCCCCTCTCTGTGTCTGTGTAATTGCACTTCACTCTCAGATGCCTCTCAACATATTTGATACATTGACAAATTCCCCCTTTCAGTGTTCTCATCATGGCTATTCCCTGGAAATGTACAAGAAAGAGGAGGAGGCAGGCGTCGAAGACAAGCAGAGAGCAGGCCTGGCTTCCCAGATGGGTTGTACCACATCGATTGACTGGTGAAATATATCTCATATCATATAAAACCAGCTCAGGGCCATGACAGATCTTTAGGGAGAAAACTGGGTTTCCCAAAGGCTTCTGGAAAACAGTTGACAAGATGCAGGGCTTTTTGCTAGAACTGAGAAAGCTAAAACAATCGCAGCAGACCCGGTGCATATGTTGTTGTTTTCATCCAAGGTTGCAACAGCACCGGGAATGGGTTGATTTCTTTGATTTATGGGCAATTAAGAGTGGCTTTAAACATAGTTTGTTTTATTCCAAGCCTGATCCAACATCAGGGGAAATCTCTCCTGAAAAGAAACTCCTCTGGTTTCCATTCTATATTTGACACATGGGTCTGGGAACAAGACAGACAGTAATTTAATGGCGAACTCACACTATTCAGATTTATTTATTAAGGTGAACCTTTTAAACAGTGGTTCAACTGTGGGTCTTTTTCCCACCCTGCTGTGTATTTTAGGGATGACAAAATATTACATCATTGGGTTCCCCCCTAAAAAGATGACTACCCCACCTTCCACAGCAGATTGGCATTAAAGTAGATGAAAAAGCTTAAAGGACCATACCACTGGATTTGCATAATCAACCCAATAACTCTTAATCTAAATTTGCTTACAACTTATGTTACTGACAATCATTTCCCAATTCATGCAAGTGCCATGTCATTTTTAAATGTCTTTTTCCTACCTTCCAGCAGTTCATTTTAATACGCAATCAAAATCAAGACTTGAAACTGGCTCAACACAGCTAGTGCATCTTAATAAAACAGACATCTTTGCCATTCAGCTGCCATATAGGATTGCATTCATAAGCTATGATGTTTTGAAACTCAACAGGGACTACAAATAATTATCTGACATGAATGTTGCAAAAACTGTTGCAGTTTGTGACTTTGAATTTGACAGTTAGTTGTATGAAGAGGGGACACTGCCTCTGGAACCACAGAGATTAGACAGGCTGGAAACAAATGCTGATTTATTAAAAAAATATTAAACCAATCATTTTAAAACAAAGTTGAACCAGAAATCCACTTTAACCAGGAACCTGAGTCAGTCCAAATTCTTTTCAGTCTAACCAAGTCTGGTAGGGTCCTGTTGTATTGTCGCGGGTCTCGAGTCTGTGAGTGAAAATGTGTAACACTCATGTGGATCCAAGTGGACTAATTATCAGCTCCGATTACATGGCATCAAGGGCATAATTTCCACTGGGGATGGCTCTCCCCCACATTTCAAAATCACTTTTATGTTTCATAAATGGTAAATGGTTGCATTTTTATAGCGCTTTCATCCAAAACGCTTTACAATTTGCCTCTCATTCACCCATTCACACACACAATCACACACCGATGGCAGCGAGCTGTCATGCAAGGTGGTGGCCTGACCATCGGGAGCAATTGCACATGGACACTCTGACACGTGGACAAGAAGAGATGGGGGATCTAACTGCTAACCCAGTGATCAGTGGAGGACCCGCTCTAGAAGATCTGAGCTCATAATGTTGATATGCTCATCTGAGTTGCCTTCATCTCAAACCAATGAGCTTAACGAGTAGCGCAGAGTGCTTAGAGGACTTTTTTTTGTCCTGAGTTTTACCTCTCAGGCTACGTACATATTACTCTACCTTATTGGTGAAGGTTGTTGAGGTTGTATGCAGCCTGAAAGGAATACCTACAGACAATACTACTTTGTTGCTGTAAATATTTTTATTTAGTTAATATTCTCTTAAAAAGATGCTAAAAATGAACCTAGTCAAGATAAGACAATTTGCAGATATCTAAAAAGAAAATTAAAAATTATTTAAGTAGGATTAGTGCATTCACAATACATAGGTTTATGTAGGCTAGTATTTCTATGTACTTCTGAGATCAAACCTACACCCTTACGTTGTATGTCATAATTATTCCTGTAGTGCAGAGAAAAATAACATGTATTGCAGGTCTGAGTGTCCTTGGGTCTTTACATATTGGGTCTCTTTCTTTTTAAATATAATTTATACACATCAGGTTTTTCACAGGTCCATTTTGAAGACCTCTATTTTAAGGATTTATTTCCAAACGTATGTACTCCCTCAGGACTCAAAACATCTTGGGGTAGCCTGTGAGCCCATATAGACCCCATTTGGTGCTAGCCCACTGACATTAATGCCAATCAGTATTCAAGTACTCATGTCTTGGCTATCAGGAAAATTTGCTGAGATACAAGAAACTCTCAAGAGCCATTAAAGCATGACATTCTCCAAAGAGTCGATATGTGACAGATTGATAAATGAACAAATTATCCAACTTCATCCGCACAGGACTGATGTCATAGTTAACCATCAAAAATCAAAACATATCTATTTCATTCTGCTAGCTGTCTATAGCATCAAAGTCAAAGGGATATTGTAATTGGATGCTGATGTAGGCCAATATTAATCATCATTTTATTGTCAGGCTCAGCAGTGCAGTGGGCAGAGCTGCCCTGTTTGGTCCAAGATGGAGTATGCAGAGGAGGAAAGACCAATTTCCTCATTGTGAATGGAAAGTTCTCTAAAGCAGTTTGGAGTGATTTTTCATCAATCATGGCACATTCCTCCTGAGTTGGGAATTGGAGGAAAAATGAGCGAGCGAGACAGAGAGAGTGAGAGAAAGGGTTGGACCACTCTATTACCTGAGCACACTTCACTGTGAATAATGATGTATGACATAAAAGCACTGAAGAGTTTCTTTAAAATGTTGCCAGTATGGATCTACAGCTCCAGTCATGGAGGTCATTTGACATTTAGGACACCCCTGGGTGAGAGCTGGAAAACATCATACAGCAGCTCCGCCTCTGGTTCATCAATAGAATAGCAAAGATTATCAGTATTTTCAGAAGATCTTCTCTTTATTATATATTAACAAAACCTCAAACAAGTTTTCTCTCTGAAAGTGATTTCACATTATGGTCACGCCGTCTCACTCTCTCCACACCATTTCTTTTGACTTATTTGATAATATCAAAAAATGTCATATCTATGATGCAACGTCAAGCAAATCTGCTCATTTGTCTATCTCACAAAAAATCTCCACAGTACAAGTTTTGACATGTTTGCCATCAATATTTTATAAGTAAGCCCCTAGGATTTTTTGTCTGAACTTCACACAGGCTTTTTTCCAAACCACCCAAGGTCAATTGCCTGCTTCTATCAAGGACCTTTTCTTGAGAAAATCCAGCCACACCACTGAAAATAAAGTGACATCTTGTGCCATTATAACATATTGTGTTAAAAATAGATTATGCTGTATATGTAAGTTTCAGCGTGGGAAAATGATAACCGTGACCAGCACTACATCCGTATATTGACAGGTCAATGCACTTGCACTGTGCTGCGAGGCTCTCTCACAGTCCTTCAGTTATGCAAAGCAACTGCATGTGTGTACGGCACAGTGCTTCTGCACCTGCAGGTGTTTTAATGAATAATTGAATCATACACACTGTATATTTCTGTTAATATGGAAATAGAGAAGTTCTTACTGTTCTTGTGTAACTAACTTTAATTTTACCATTACATAGTTTAAAATGATAATCTGCAAGCTTCTCCTATTTTTATGCCTAGTCTTCTGTGTGGCATTATACAACAAAATGTTTTTGCATTTTTACAGAATTCTCTAAGGTATTTTTCTTCTCCATTGTCATATTATCAGCTCTTATGACAACACATCATTACAGTCACGTCATTGTAGGCTTTGGCCAATATGGCCTGTAATATCAGCCTTGCACATGCATACATTACCATTATTTACCCGAAATGTACAGAGAAATAGCTTCCTACTGCAATATGTTTTCTTATAACATTCTGGCCTGTAATGTTAAAAATTGTATTCCATAAGTTGTTAATAAAGCATTTCTACATCAGTAAACATGCTAATGAGATTTAAATATTCACCCACTGACCTTCTGGCATGCAACTATGCTGGTTCGAGGGCTGTAATTCAAGGTCTGGCAGAGAGCTTCATGTCACAGCGATTATCATTTACCACACGCATTAATATACATTATTCATTCACTATTCAGTTGGTCAGTATACACTTTAACCTTTCAGGTTGCACTAAGTGTGCCACTATGTGAGGAAAAGGTTTAGTAAGTGCAGAAAAAACTACATATACTGTACTTATATATTGTATATATATATATATAGTGGCACCTGTAAGATGAGAAGAGAGCACTGCGCATACGAAGTTTACAGTCAATGACAGTGGCAGATTTACCTTTAGAAATGTAGTCATTTTTGAAACAAGGGTCCTTGATTTCAGAGAGAGGTAGATAAAGGCAGACTTTTCCGCCTGCCGATTGACATGACAACTGTCAGTGACATATTTCATCAGCTGTAGCTAGCTTCCTAATTAAGCTCATGTTAGCTCCGTGAGTTGGTTGAAAACAGCCGCTGTCACTGACTGACTTTTTGTCTTCAGCTGACTTGTTTTTAAAACCAGAATCTTGTAAAAGGTCTCTACATGCATGATATTGTGCCAAAAGACTGAGGACAAAGTTGCATGTCCCAGGCAAAAAGTCAGCATCCTCACCAGCTGATGATCCATGTAGAAGACGTGGAAATAAAGAATGATCATTGTTCATATATCACAGTGTAGGGCTAGTTAGTCCTTGTATTATAACTATGATAAGGAAAAATGTAAGATCCCTGTTTGGCTGCTTAGCTTACAGTACATTGTTTGTTTTAGCTGTGAGAAAGCCTGCCTAGCCCCTGCCTAGAGCCGGCTTTCACACAGTGGATGTGCTAGCAATGAACAGGGCTTTTATTGTAACGTAACCTGTAACCCCATGCGCTCATGTGTTCCTTGGCTTAGGAAGTAACGCTTGGTTATTACTGTACTGTAAGTAGTAAGCCAGTTAGCTGGGCATGCTAACGATTGCATCTTGCATTAGAGCACACTGTTAAATCCATTCCTTACACTTTTGCTCTTGTGTTGGTGGTTTTGAAAAAGCTAGAAAAAAGACACCACTCTCCAAACTCTTTAAATGTTGGGTATTGCTCCTACTACAGCCCCATGCACCGAGTCAACATGAGGAGAAATCTGAAGCTTGACAGGCCTGTCATGCCTAGTTACAGATGCTAAGCTATGATTGGACAATCGCTGTTTATGGGAAGGGGTTTAGTCAACACAAGTTTTTTTTTGTTTTTTTTCTCGAAAAGACCAAGACCGAATGGATATGTGTAGTAAAACTGAATCCAGGCAGGTCACCTACATGAGTCTTAATTGAAAACTTAGATCACAATTAGTCACATGTGTCCTGACAATAAGTTAAGGTGAAATCATTCACTTGAGACAACTGTCATAATTTCGGTAGCTTTGCTGAGCCATAGTTTGCTTGAGATGAGGTATACTTTATTAATCCTAGAGGAAAACTGACTGGCGTGAAGGACAATGAGACCCAGCAATGGAAAGAATGCCAAATGCCAAATGTCTGACTTGATTGCTATTCGGGGAGATGGCACAATTCAGTCAAAAATGGAAGGCACATACTGTACTGTAACCAAAATATGCTGGAAACAGAAGCAGATGTGTCAGCTTTTGTTATTGTTGCTCTGCACATGCTTGTCTTCTGAATATTGCTGTCAGTTTATATTAATATTAGATTTGGGCTACATCCAAGACTACACATATGAGCAGCAATTAAGAACTGTGCATAAATTGTGGCTTTTGTGAACAGCAGGAATAATAATTTACCCACAAGCCCTCTGGGGTTCCTTCTCCTTCAACCATATTTGCCTTTTTTATAATTTAGCAATATATTTTTATGCTAACGAAACTAAAGTAATGGAGTTGATGTAATATTGACTTGTAGGTTCAGGGCCAAAGCAATTCACACAAATTTGGTTTTATTCTGAATCATCAGGTCTGAATATAAAATAGAACACCAGCACCTTGATGAGGCGAATATCTAATAACAAAATCAGTGAGTTTTTAGAGATGAGTCATTTAATGGGTTTTAGAACACAATAACATATTAAATATAAATTTATCATATGCTAATTATGATGATTAAAAATACAACAATTTGGCATCAATCAAAAATCAACCCTTATGTTACTGGAGGCCGATTTCAGACTATAGAGAACATTAATTCTTTGTGTTTGTTTTGAATTTCCACCCATAAGAACTATTCTGCATCACAACCATTCGGACAATTCCAGGTGTCAGAATGCTTAACTGACTTTCAAACTGACTTTAAATACTGTGAATTTGAAGCTGTCTGAGGCTATTCTCCAATATAATGAAGCTATGCACGTTAATATGCAAAAACAAGAGAAACAACATTAAACATTTTATGGAGATGTCATAAACTTGTCCATAACAAGTACGTCCTTCCATTTAAAAAATAATATAACTTATATAAATGTTGTATTACCCTACTGTTTTCTGTCTCTCATATATTATCATCACTGAGCATTTTTAAATCTAGAAAACATTAAATATATTTACTTAAATCTATTTTGACTACTGCTAGTAGCAAGTATAAGTAGCAAGATTTTCGAAAAGTGAAAACATTGTCATGGAGAGAAAACAAAGCTAAACATTTTCCAGCTCTATATGTTGCTGTTGAATGTTTATCAATGCTTAACTGACGTTAACAACCTTAATTTCTCAGTCATTTTACTCTCCATTTCTAAGGCTACACAAGGAAATGTATAAATTATGATGTTTAAAATGCCAACTCTGTTATGCTTATGAATATACTTAGTTACCCTACAAAGTAATGGTGTTTCCATGTACAATGGCAGATGACACTTTGTTAGAAACTACCAGTATTAAATCATATTAATTGATATTATTCATAAAAATCATAAATGTACTGTGTGAATACTTCAATGGAAAACAATAGTGGCCACAAAAGCATGATTGAAGCATGTAACTTTAAGCAGCTTTAATTAGGAAACTAGCCAAGACAACCTGACTTTACTGTGAAAATAAAATATGAAACATTTTCATTTGATCTACTTGTTAAATGAAATAAAAATGGATATAAGAGATCTAGGCAAAGATTTCTGGTGCAAATCATCATTGTGCTTTTTGACTGGAGCAGAACATCATTAAAAGTTGCTGCTCTCCTAATGGATTGTATCAGTTTTTATTGTTTGTGTTGTATTGCTTTTTAAATGAGTGCCTTTTATAATCAGTGTCTCAACTATTAAGCAGTTTAAAAATGTAAATGAAGTTCAATCTGGAGTCATTGTTTGAAATGCAGTACATTCCTATGCATATCCGTGCCCCCTTTTTCATTATGTAGTCATAGCCCTGCTTTTATTCAAATGTTGTAAAAATAAATAAATATTATAATAATATTATTATAATAAATTTACTTTTTATGAAAAGGAAATGCCTGCGTGAAAGAGAACAAGGTTGATTGTGCTTTGCCCTCTGCTTCATTCCCGTCAAGTTGAGCTGAATCTACCCTTCACGGGTTCAGTTCACGTACGTTTGTTTTTTATCTCTCCTCACCACTCCCAAAAACAGTGCACAGTGAGTGAATTGCTTCCTAAGGTAATGAACGGAACTGATTTAATTAAACACAACTAAAACATCCTGGTACATCCACTAATAATACATTCCTCATAATTCCATCCAATTTACAACTGTGCTCCTAGTTTGGCTACAAATATACAAAACACAGTCATCACCTTTGGGACTTCTTGCTCTGAACCAATTCTGTCCAGCAGATCTTCCCATCTGTGTACTCCCCATCAGTCAGATGCTTCAGGTCAGACAGTAGATGGTTATAGGGTAAGTGAGATGGCTGTAGTAAGGATCTGCCAATCAAAGTGAAGGAGGAAGGATTGTACATAGCCTGAGAGGAAGTGCTGCCTGAGAGACTCAGGGCTAAGCAGCAGTAGCCTTAGCTGTTGGGTATTGACTTACTCTAAGACCTACCATGGGCTCCTCAAAGTCAAAATTTGACATTATGCCTTCCTTCATGATCATGTGATTCATACATCATGTCTCAGCCAAACTCTCCCTGTAGTTCTTCTTCTGGTGTCAGTGGATGCTGGAAATAGTCTTCCACAGTTTGTCTTACCTACAGAACACTGCCAAACATTATACACACTACATCTCTGTACCTAACCTGGTGCCTACTCATAAACTGTATATGTTACGGGTGCCAGAGTCAAGGACCGTGGTAACAAATATGTGTACCTGTATAAAGCAGGTGAAACAGGAGCAATTAGGACACGGTTTGTTGTATTTGCCTCCAGATCGCATCTGAGAGCTGGATTTATTTAACATCTGCGACTCATTTTAACACAACGCACATTCCTTTTCTTCCATTTCAGTCTTTGTCTTTTCAGTTCTTTGAATTCACTGAAGTCCACCATTTTCACGTTTCATTTTCCATAAACTCACATTCACATTTTGTCTGACATTGTTTCTGTGTTTAACACAATAAAACTGACCTAAATAGTCAATAACCTTCTATGCCATTAAAGTGCATTGTTTTCTTCCACAGTATTTAACTGTACAAAAACTCTAAGTGTTCAATATAAATCACATTCACAAAATACCTCCTTGTATTTACTGTACTGAAATTAGACCTCTGTATCAATACTGGTAGCTGAAATGCATTACTTTGGAAGTGTTTGTGTTACCTTTCCACAGTATTTACAACAGAAATAATCCTCATGTAAATAAAATCAACTCTCAGTAACTGTATTCAACTCTATTAAAGTACTTTAACTCTCGTTTTCTTCACAAAATACTTGTGTATTTCTCAAAACGTCAATAAACAAAGTGCATATGAACATTCACATTGTGCGATACACGAACTTTCATTTATACATGCGAAGTTTACGAAAACCACTGTGAACAACTTACAGACGGTCAAATACATAAACCCGAACAGTTCTGAAAGAATTCTGTGTGATTTATTCATAGTGTACTGACCTGTATAAAGCAGGTGAAACAGGAGCAATTAGGACATGGTTTGTTGTATTCGCCTCCAGATGGCATCTGACGGGAAGCGGAAGGTGCGCCCCGTACCTGCTGTCCCCCCTGCGGCAACCCGAGCAAACAACCGTTCCACCTCACTGTCTCCCATAAATACAGCCAATAAACGCAATAATGACACAAAATCATTAGTAAACATGTTACTCTTAACAAATGTGGTCACACTACTTTAGGAGTGCCACATATTTAAAGATGGACGACGCGTCTCCACTTCCTCCCACTGTACAAAAATGAAGCCAAAACATCCTGGATACGGGCGCTGCCATCTTGCGCTGGTGATGTAATTTAGAGCCTGAGTCTGAGCAGTGGTGATCCAAGTGTAGCCATGGTATCGAAGTCCTGTCCATACATCCGCCCGAACCAATCACAAGCACACTCACAGTTGTCAGTCATTACGTCACACTCCTTTTTTTTTTTAGCATCAAATAACTAATTAGAACCAAACTTATCAGAAAAATGAACACTTGAACAAACATCAGCGTGATAAGAACTACCTACAATGACAGAAACCATCTTTGGGAAAAATGTATTTGATGTGTAGTTTGATCCTTTAGTTTGGTTCATGTCCCATCCGTTAACATGGAGGGGGCGGGGTTTATGACCTATAATGCAGCCAGCCACCAGGGGGCGATCAGGATGTTTTGGCTTCACCTTCTGCCACCTCGCCTTTTCAAGTTCTAAGGGGAAAAAAAGCTGACCATTTACTTTTAAATTGGGTTTCATCAGCTCAAACAACATACTAAAGCCGGGTTAGTGTCCAGTGTCTTGAAAGCAGCTTGCAAACCTCAGCAATGTGGCATGTAATCACCAACTCAACACTCTCAAGTTAATGCTGTAGTTTGTAAAATCTAATTTATTGACTAGATTTACATTTTTGAATATGTGAACAACATTAAAAAGTAAAATGAAGCATGTTTCTGCTTACATGAAATAATAGTAGAACTTTAGTTTTATTATTATAAATTGTCATGTTTTTACCCCACAGTGCCACTTCAGTGTACCCCAGAATACTGTAGATAGAGCCTTTGTCACAAGAACCAGGAACTGTACAGTAATGCCTCACTGAACAAAAGAGCTATTTAGTGAAGTGGATATCAGGGGTATATGGCTCATCGTTATTCCCATGCTATATTACTAAGGCCCCTAAACACCCAGTGCCCATCCCCAGAGACCAGTCCTAATACCTCCTCTTCCACAGTCTCTTGACCACAATAATAATGGGTAGCATTTTACCACACAGCATTCTCTAGTCTGCAGCTCTGTTCAGAATGGCTTTCAGTGCTACTCTCTGACTTTACAGGCATTCAAAACACAGACAACCTCTCATTTATCTGTCATAAAACAATTTTTTTTGGACAATTGCAAAGAAGATTAGGTGGAAAACAGTTTTTATCCCAAGACAGGCTTTCAAAAGAGGCTCTCTCCGAGGCTTGAAATGTTCTTTGTCTCTTTTGTCGCTCTCTACATCTGCCTCGCTCTTTCTTACACCCTTCTTAACTTAGACAGTCATAAGAATGTACTGTAATTGGAGATAAACAGCATTTATCTTCTCTATTGTCCCCGAATAACCCTCTGGCCCATCTCAGGTTTATTAGCCTCTTTATTGCAGGAGTGTGAGAGTACAGTACTTGACATATTCATCTTCCTAGTAATCTTTTATACTGCATTTATAATGATACCACCCCTTGGAAAATGAACTTTTATTCATACCAGCAATTAAGATCTTGTGCAGTTTGTCTTGGCCACCAGGGAATGAAACAACCTGAGGAATCACTCTGCTAATGATGGCCTGTCAACGATGCAGCTGTCTGGAATAAATCGTCAAGATCCCCTCATAAACAGCTATTCCCCCAACATCCAGCACACACACAGACACATACATACACACACACACACACACACACACACACACACACACACTTAGTCAAACTTTGTTGTGTTGCCAACTTTGTACACAACTTTCAAGATGAGGGAAGAACGCGACTTGACCAAACAGTTTACAGTGATAACAGCTGCGGAATTACCACTCAAAATTTGAGACTGTCCTCTCCAAAAATACATCCATATAGGTCGTCTGTGCAGCAGCTTGTTATGAACCATATTTCCGTTTGTATGTACGGCAACCTCTAGTGGCCGTAGTAATTATAACAGGAGCAGAAGGGGTGAGGTAGTATAAAGAGCGACAAAGTCCACTTAGGGAGGGGGTCAGTGGATGGATGGGTCAAACAACACAGGACTTTAACTCAGGAGACAGCTGTTCATGTCCCATGTGAAACCAAAAGTCAACCTTAATTTAATGTGACTTAAGTCATGTCATGTAACTTACTAACTTACTTATTTTAACCCAAACCATGATCTTTTCCTCAACCTAACCAAACTGAGAACGCTTCACAACATTAACCACGTGTTTATTATTGTTACCATGACGACAAAGGTCCACTACACCGGTATGCCGTTTTGAGAGTCATTGGCAAACAACCTATTCTGTAGTTTTTGGAGTCATATCTCCTGCCACCGGTAGGGGCGTTGATTTAGGAAATGCTCCTGTGGGTCGTGTTAGAGATTAGAAACAAACGACCCATGTGGTCGTATGGGCTGGAGGAATTGTTGCAAAATTTGCAGTCATTGTTTAAGCAATGGGTCCTTTAAAACAAGAACCATGTAAAAGGGTCTTAAATATGCACTTAATGGCTACAAACGATATAATGCTAAAAGACTAAAGGCTAAAGCTGAATGTCCAAACAGTCAGGATCCTCACCAGTCAATGACCCATGTAGAAGGCATGGAAATACAAGGAGCAGTGCTGTTCATGTATTGCAGGGTAGAGCTAGTTAGCCATACAGTATTGTAAAAACAATTAAAATGTAATTTGTACCAGTATACTTGGACAAGCAACTTTCACGGCAGACAGTTTGACATGTCAAAGCAAGAAAAGCACAGTTGTAATTAACAACATTAACACTGCTGTGAAAAAGGTCTATTTATTGGCCTGCCATGCCTAGTTACGGTTGCTAAGCTCTGATTGGACAATCGCTGTTTGAGGGCAGGGTTTAGCCAACAGTCAACAGTGTGTTTCTTTGAGATTTGTTTTCTTCTGTTTTTTTTTCAAAGCATCATGCAAATTCTGCTACCAGGAGAACAGAGCATCCAGCAGCCATAAACCAGGTAATTAATGTCATTTAAGGAGACCCTGGTGTGTAATCTCCTGATAACCATTTCCAATGGCGACAGATCACATGGTCGGTCCTTTAAAAAATATTACACAGTGACCATATAATATTAAAGGAAAGCAGCGAGTTTAGTCAATCCAACCAGAATCAATACATTTTCTCAGTTTTCACTGCAAATGCTCTGAAAAGTAGCGGCCTCAATCTCAAAGAATGCAAAATAATTTAAGACTTCATTTCTTCCCCTCAACAATATCATATGTCAACTATGATGCCAATTACTCTCATCAGATCTGTTTTGTGATTGTTAACCAAGACCATCCATCTCGCACTCTCAGCAGCCTTATTAGTCCTTAATTCAGAAAATTTGAAATGTTTAATATCCCAAGATGGATTGTAATGTAGCTTTGTCAGATTCAATTTCACTGATCATATTTAACCTTCAGCCTGCAACTCACTCACATGCTTGAAGACTGCATTACCATTATCAATTGTTCAACCCATTTTCAGAGGCGTCTCAAAATGAAGGCTCTAATAATTTCTTTCTGCTCTTGTGGACTGAATGGAAATTTCTCATTTGTCATGATTCATGATGAGTAGTTTTGAGAGGCAGCCCTGTTTTCCACTAGCATCAGACACGTTTCTGCATTTGCATTCAAATTCATTGTTTAATGGCACAAAGAATAGTTGTATTAGAGGCTGTGTTTGGTAAATGTCAACAGTTATGACAACAAGTACAACAGAAAATGCTCTGAATGGAGATCCCTTGATTTTCTTAGTGTTTCTGTCATTTAGGCTAAAAATGCATGTAGTGCACACATAGCCTGCATTTATGATAGGGAATTGTAATACCTTGAGTACTTTAGGCTGTTTTTTAAAAAAAATATATAATGCATATTAGTGATGCGCAGGTCAGGGTTTTTTCATACTCTACCTGTTATGAGAGCCAACCGACCCACAAAAATATGCGTTAATCAACCACCTGAACCCGACCCGACCCGGCCAACTTTATGCATTAATAGCAAAATTGTCAGGATTGAGAGCCACCACACACCACACACTCCTCTGCGCTGATCCTGCTGCTGGGAGCAGCTAGGGAGTTGAGCAGAGTGCTCTCTTTCTCCCTCGCCCACAGTAGCGGGAAGATCTAGGTTAAATAAACAGACGAATCGTTCCAAACGGTGTTCTTTATTGTTGAATAGCAGCAAAACAAGTAACCCTTTCATTAAAGACATGAACTCTCTCTCTTTCTCTTTCTCTCTCTCACACACACACGCACACACACACACACACACACACAAATGACGCATCTTCACATCTTAACAGTGAATTTTAACAAAATAGTAGCCTACATGTGTAGGTCTATACTGTCGTTAGCCTAGTGTTTGGTTGCACTGTGTAGAAAAAGAATGCAGTCCACAGTTCCAGGATTTAACCTAACCGACGCGCTGAGCTGAAAGTTCACTGGATGCGCCAAAACCACAATCGCAAATTGAAGATAAAGCTGCTTGCGTGTGCGTGTTTGAGAGAGAGAGGGGAGAGAAGGTGGAAGGTGGACTATTGCACGCAATTTTTCTGTAAGTTATTAATAACATACTCGGAACGCTGCTTTGTCACTTTTTGACCCGCCTGCCTGAACCTGTCATATTTTCTAGTAAGCTTACCTGGAACCCGTTGTGGCACAAATGCGTATCATCTAGCTTAGAGTTTTAAGAGCTGCCTGTTGAGTGTTATAGTAGTATAGCTGGGAGACAGTTTGCCCTCATTCAACAAGTATTTCTAAATTGCCCTTGAGTAAGGCATCGAATTCACAGGAAGTACAAGTCATATAGCCAGTATCCCTTGCAATTATGCTCAAATTGGACGATGCCGCAGCACACTGTTTACATTCAGTGCCAATGCAGGAAGAAATGTGCCCTTTCTGTAGCGATGCCGAAAGTTCGATTTAAATTTTTAATGCGTGAGAGTTTGCCTCCTGTCACAATCCAACAGTTAATATTTGCTGAATCTGATGATCTGAATGGGTGAGGGAGCGGTGTAAATGAAACCATGTGAAGATGATAAAACTTTTGTCATGCTTGTCGTCTATCCATGACAATCATTCACGTGTTTGCGTTAGTTTATGGATAGCTTTTAGCTACCTAACTAAACCTTTGTTGAAGTAATTAAACTGCTAAAGTGCAGAAGTCATTCTTCTGCCGTTTGTTGCAGTTACTAAGCAGCTTCAGAAGCTTTACCACCACCCTCTGGACTAGAGTTGGGTCGACTCTGATTTGAATGTAGCCTGGAAAAAAACAAAAAAGGGTCGCAATCAGATTTGTGATCTAGCCAGTGGTGATGCTTATATGTGGGTAAGTGTAAATAAAGTGTATTAAATTGCATCTAGATTTTATCTGTATATGAAACAAGTATAAAAGGGCCCCTAGTTGCCTAACTTCATACCATGTCCATATTTGCCATGACAACAAACTTTACTTAACCTTAACCATACTGTATTTGCCATGTGCATATATCGTAGAAATAAATCGTTTTTGAATGTAAACAAAATCACTGAACATAATCCAGCGTTGTCTGGTGATAGGGTGGAGTCACAGGACAGGTTCCAGGCATACATGTGTGAATTATCATGGTGCACTTGCAAAAAATACATGCACTTTGTTAACTTCCCTTGATAAATAAATTATGAAAATTCAAATTCATATGGTTATAGGGGAAATGGATTAAATGTAATAGGTTTACGGCAACATGACAACTGTAGATGTTGATCTGATATCGATGGCCACAATGTATGTTATGTTTTCTAAACTGTTGAGCAAAGTGTGTATCAGGACTGACTTACTTGCTAGGTAATGTTAACAATGGAAAGGAAGTGAAGGAATGATTTATAAAGCAATGAAGTGGTGTGGGCTGAGTATTAGTCTAAATATAGGTGCAGCTTCTGTGCAGAATGTAAGAATAGAGATGGTGTGTGTGGATTTAATTAGAACTGTGAGCAGGTATAGGGGGAGTGTTTCAGGGATACCGGAATTTATGGTTGATCCTGCTGGAGCTGCTGAAGGCTGAATTCAATTAAACATCTGTGATGGGAGGTGCCCACTTTATAACCCCAGTGGTATACCTTTTGTCAGATTCCCCCATCCCCCTGTTCTCTTTATATCCAAGCTGTTATTCTCTTGTGGGAGAGTTAGGTAAGATACTGTGCAGTGGTAAATGTTAACACGTGTGTTGGTGTGTAAGATGGTGTTCTGAATTCTGACTTTTTAGTTTGTGAAGATACAATATCTGTAATTTCAGCTACAGCTGCATGTGGAAATCATCTTTGTTTTGATACTAATTGTTAGCATCATATCATAATTTTAAACTTTAAACCTGTCATTTAGATTATCTCAGCATTACTTTCGGTTACTCAGAAACTAAGAAAAAAGTGTTAGTCCTTCAGTGTCCAGGCCCCTTAGTTCTGGATTGTTCTGCCTGGTCCTCCATCTTACCGTGTTTCATTTCAAAGCAGCATTCATTGACTTTTTTGGGCCTCTTGGCGGGCAGCAGAACAAGCTCTTGTTTTGGTCTCCACCAACTCCTGTGGGAAATATTAGCTTGCTAGATGCTCCACCATGTTCACGAGCTAGTCACTAACTTTCTCTGTCATTTGGCAGTGGGCAGGTAGTGTACAGTCGATTTATGAGAGCTTTTTTTTGCTAAATGCAACTTAAACTAAAAAACTCAATAGAGCTGCGAGGAACAGCAGGGATGGATGATATTCTCTGTGGGAATTCGAATAGAAGCAACACGTTTCACATTGCAGATATTAATTTAATCCACTGCTAATATAAAAATATAGATTAGTCATTTTGCATTTTACTGCAACTACAAAAAGGCCTTATATGTAAAGCTTGTTTAATTAGAATTTCATTTTATTTTAATTAATTCTCAATTATTCTGTTTAACCCTCTTTTACCTGTGTCACATTAATTAAATAATATTAATTATTATTAGAGGTTTTGCAAGCCCAAAAATCTTCAAAGTTGTGCGTGACACGTGAAGTTGAGTAATGGTGGTGATGATGATGCTAAATGGCTTGCATGGATTGCATTTTGAGTAGACACTTTCAAACTGTGGATATGGATTTGCATAAGTAGTAAATGTTTTAATTCCTGCACACAACACATACAGTATAGTGGAAGTATTAAAATCTGTCACGTACTGTATTGAGGTATTGTACTAAAGCTAACAGGGTTGTCTGGGTCTTTGAGGCTTGCTATAAGTAGAGTCATAGGTTAAGCCTGTGGAGGGCTTAAAGAAACCTATTTCTCTTATCTTCCCTGGTCATGAACCATGGGCAATAACATTATCAAGGGTCTGTTGTTACAGGGTTGGGGTAGAGAGGAGCAGAATTACAGGCAGTGAGGAGATTTTAAACACTACGCGTCTCGGGGATGTGTCCAATCGTGCCTCTAATCTGGCCATTGTGCTGGGCCTTATCAGCCGTCAGCGCTTTGAATAGAACAAAGAATAGTATCGGCCGATCCATAAATCATAACTTCAAACACTGTGGTAGGTCACTGTTTTATGTGCCCTTGTGGATACAGCTTTAGCCTGCAAATTCTACTGTCTCGTGTTGGCCCTCACATTAATGCTTTATTGTCTAATAGAAAATGTGAAAATGGGCCCAGACAACAATATCAAGTGTTTTGGGGGTATGTTCTTAATCAGGTGTTATCAGGTAATACTATTCACTGAGGATTTGCGATCTGCTCTTTTGTGCAGGGCTGCTCCTGATTGTTCAGTCTCAGACTCATTGATTTGACTTGCATGTGTGTCTTTACACAGCCTAGGGTTTGTGTGTTGCGTCTACATGTGTTCATTTGGTAGTCTTTGATATAAACCTACATGCATGATTTTAAAAAATGTGGACACAGACTGGAAACGGGTAAACAGATAGCCTGGCTCATAAAAAAATCTGCCTACCAGCACTTCTAAAGCTGCACTAATTAACAAATGATGTCTTGTGTGTAAAAACTAGTTGTGGTTTTATGAGGAGCTGTGTGCTGGACTATTTATTACCACATAACCCCACTATAAAACCGCAACTTGTTGTTTTTAGCTAACGGTTTCCCCCTGTTTCCAGTCTTTATGCTAAGCTAGGCTAAGCTAATCGGCTGCTGGTTGTGCACACATAGGAGAGTGGTATCGATCTTTTCATCTAACTCTCGGCAAGAAAGCAAATAATCATATTTCCAGAACTGTCAAACTATTACTTTAACACTGTTCAGTCCAAACTTACCTTTGCATTTAGCAAAGCAGCCTAGAAAGTCAGGAGTTGGTCCAGGTTGGGTCAGGTCTTTGTGTATTCAGCATGGTGTGTAAAGAGCTCAGTTGTTCATTCATCTTCTCAATTCAATGTATCCCTCATAGGCCCTAGTTTAAATTAAATCACCATAACATCAAGCTTATCTGTGAACCCTTTATACAGTATATGTACAAATTAACATCACAGTGATTGAACTTTCCACCTTTTCCTCAGTAATTTAATATTGTTTCAGATGTATAATTTGACATCTCAGTAATTTTATAATTGTGCTAGAATTGTATTCGTAGCAAGAAAAAGATTAAACAGTATGTTTAATTACAGTGATAATGGGATATGTTTCAAGGGGCAAAGGTTTACATGTTATTGTGATGGCATGGGAAAGGTTCAGATGAACTGACTTTGCATCTCCCTCCAGGTCAAAGCCAGAGAGAAACACATAGATATACTTCATATGTTCACATACTATACATAGAGATGTCATACTGCATAATTGCTGTACAGCACGCTTCATTCCTGTTTCCTACAATCAATACATCAGTCATGGGTTAGACTTTCACATGGCTGTCAATTCATTTCCAGATTGCAGTTCCCCTTCTTCTGAAGCCTTTTTATTCCTGCCTGCACACTTATACAGCATTTATTTATAAATCAAACTAGCGTGTTGATGGAACATTCAAATATGAATCATCCTGGCCTCATTTCCTTGCTTCAGGAATTATAATAACAGTCATTAACTTCTATGGTCAAAATATTATCTATTTCAGCTTCTAGTTTAACTAGTTACTTTTTTCCCCCACGATTCAAAAATAACAGTAATAATCATCATTTTTTTCAATGTGGTCTGCACAACATTCTTATGAGAAACAGTGAATACATTTACATGCACACTACTATCCTGGTTGAGTCCTATCTTTTTCGTTTTAATGATAATCAGGATTTGACATTACACGGAACATAGAGAAACCTTTGAGTGTCAAAATTCATTCAGAGCTGAAAACAGAGCTAAAAGGAGACTGAATATTGGACTTACAGTCATCAGGTGGAAACTAACATGACTCAAGCACTAGCGTTTTCAGGTTTCTCTGAAACCAGGATATGTTGTTTACATTAGCAAATACATAACCAGGATACTCCAAAACAAAAAAATAATTTGAAGACATTATGATTTGACACTGACAAGTCTTACAAAGTAACAAATCACCCCCAGCATGGGTTCATTGCATATTCCTGTCTCAATAGGTGCTGAGAGATAAGGACTGACCAAGAAGACAGAGAGACCTAATCTCTAAATATGAGAAACCTGAGAGAGAGAGATAAATAAACAGTTGTAATAATTGTTTGTAAAACAAAAAAAAAAAATCAAATTATTTCCAGGAGAATCTTGAGGGTTTCTGAGATAACAATACATTAACACAGGCAAATTGAAAGGCTTTTCCCTTTGTCCTTCCTTGTTGAGTCACCACAGCATGCATGACTGTGTGTAATGAACTGAGAGTGGATAAGTGTGTGTATTTGTGTGTGAGTATTATCTGCCTAACTTCTTGACTGACGTGTGTCCAGTGAGAAATCATATTTCTGTGTTACTGAAAACAGACAAGGTGATAAAATCACTATTCCTGTCAGGTATGCACCAGTGAATTGTTCATCAGTTCACCACCTATTTCCCTATGAGATTTCTTTTTTTTCCCTTTCCCGTTCTTTACTCAAAGCTGGGTTTGAAAAGAGAAGCTTTGGTGTAAGCAGAGAGGCCACAGGGGAGCAAATCCCAGTGGACACTCAGAAAAAGAACAGCTTCAAAAGGGCCTGCAATACCACGGTGAATTGTATAAGGGAGAAAAATGCAATGATTAAAAGTGAAATGTTTGTTTGAAGATAATGTTATTTTGGAAAACCTCTCTTAAGAGGATTTCTAACTTGAAAAAGAGACAAGAGGAAGAAATAGAGCGAATGTGGGAGAGAGACTTGGAACTAATTCCCACAGTTGTGTATACGTGTTGAAAATTGGTAACATAGCGTAGAAGCAGTGTTGCTATTCATCCAAATGTTTGCCACAATCTCCAGCTCTGAGCACAATGCTCAGTACATAGAAAGTGGATGCATGATTGAAGTGAAACTATCCCTGCTTTCTAATATTATGTCTGAAGGGAAAACATGGGTTAAAGAGAGCAGATACAAGAGACCACAGGATCTGACTCTGAATGGATACAAGACATCTATTTAGGCTGCGCAACCATTAGCAGGTGTACATTAGTATTCAGCAGTGGAGCTGCGATGAGGCTGACTGCATGGGTCAAGTAAGCACCACATCTGGGCTGGGTCGGCTCTGTTTTAACCCAAAGTGTTTGAAAACTCAACATTTAGAAAACTGTCAGCTTGATTTTCATCCAGGGCTCAGCTCTCATCGGAAGTTAAAAAGTAAGTAAGTAATACACAATGTATTGAACAGTTTTCAGTTTTCGTAATTAAAATATCTTGGTCTTATGTCAGACCCCGACCAAAAATTTGATAAACGTGTTTAAATGGTGAGCAAACTTAGATACATTTAGACTTATTAGAGACCTTTATATGCTGAAAATAGTTTCAGCATTCTATGATTCACATTTTCACTTTCACATTTAAGTTATTAGTTAACGTTTTGGTCACAAGTAGCTTCAACAGTAATCAGGCCTCTTGAAAATATGGCAGTGGTGGGATCTTATCCAAAATTTCTTATCTTAAGAAATTAGATGCATTAGGATTTGATCATTTGATTACATTTGCTAATATTAAATGCATCCATAAATGCCCAAATAATCAGGCTCCTGAGGTGCTCAGTGACCTGATGGTACCTCTCAGGGTTTTTTGGCTCAGTAACAAGGGGTGTGTCTGTAGGAGAACTATAAGGTGACCTTTCGTAAATCCTCATATGGACAGACATCTTTTTCAGTTCGAGAATAATCATGTAGTCATAAGTGATCTGGTTCTTGTCATTGAGTTTTATAGTAACTTTATTGTACCATTGTTTTAATTTGTTGCTGTTCTGTATGTTGTTTTTTTGTGTATTTGTATGAAGGCTCATCTAGGGTCAGGCACTGCAAACTAGCTTAGACTATAAATGCTGTGGTATGTGGCATTGGTCCATGCTATGCACTTGTCTCTCTAAAAATAAAATAAACATAAATATATATATATATATATATATATATACATATATAAAATAGAAGCTTACTGTGTGTTGGTATTGAAACATCAAGCCACTGAAGAAGACTTGAAGGAGCATTACTAATGCAGTGATAGACAGTAAAAGCATGGCGCCCAGTCACTTGACATGACACAAGAACCTAGGAAATGTTGTGTATGCCAATTTGTCTTCTCTTCCTAGAGTGGTCCACTCGCCATCCCTTTGAATTCCCTCAAATGCATGACTTTGCATAAGCGACACCTAATTGAATATTAATGGCTTCTGATGGTATTTGATTACCTGTTTTTCATTTGGAAAGATTATACAAATGAGCCTCATTTGCATGTCAGCATCCAGGAAATGAAATGGAGTGTGTCTGCCAGATTATTATTTCTTCTTCTAACGCCACCGAGCACAACTTCTTTAATCTCATGAATTCAGGATTAGTTTCACATTTTGGTGTGATGCTCCAATTGGGTTTGTGCAAGGAGGTCATTTACGCCAGCGGAGAGCTTTTGTTTGCTCCAGTAGGTAAAGACAATAGACATAATAAAGTTTCAATCAGCTTTGTTATTTTTCCTTGAAGCTTGACTGAGCTTTGGTATTTGTCGGATGGCATCCATTCTCGGGCAGGGCAGGTATTCCAGGCAGATGGTAACAGTGGAAGGATGATGAAGAGTTCACTCCCATTCAGTCGGTATGAAGTAAATGGAAGAAATGAAAAGCCCATAATAGGAGTGGAGTGGAGAATTACTGTCCTGTCTGGCTCCCAGGCAACAGCTTTATCTTCACAGCAATTTACAGTAATCCGGGGTGGCTGTGAGGGCCTGCCGTAGGCCGCTGTTAGCTGCTGCAAAATGACATGTGAGTATACCGAGCTACAAAGAGAAAGAAAAAATCTGGAACAAGGCCTAATCATCACTTTAAGTCACATATTATACATTTAGATGGCAACTATAACTCAACTGAAGGGCACTGTGCTCTCTTCTACTGCGGCCACTATACATATGTCAAAGATAATAGTCTGCCTGCAACATTGAGTGGAAAGACAAAACAGGAAGGACGTTTTATTTAGAAAGGAATGATTTAAGTTTTACCCTTCAGAAGTCTGGCAGGGCACCTCAGGAGTTCTTCTTTTACTGCAGAGCTAACTAAAACGGCCCCAAGAATTTTAAACGTGACTGATAAATCATATTATGTTATCCTGAATACAATATTGATGTTTATTCCCGCATAGGCCCAAGGTGTACCTGCTTGTCAGTGTTACTGTCCGCACCTCATATCGGCAGATCAATCCTAAGTGAGACTCTGCTGAAGTAGCTCTTGATTTTGATTGAATTTTGAGCATAGAGTCTTCCTTTCGATTCTTATCCCAATCAATGTTGCTGGGTGTGCCATTGATCTGATAAACATGAGCGGCAGTGGCAGTGCAGAGTTTTGCCAAGTCGATATTGAATCAGAAGTGAGTGAAGAATATCCATGAGTATCGAGTGACTGCTCAAGCAAGTCAGTAAATAATCCTCAGATGCATGCTCTATAAGTGAAGATATGCAGACACCAGTCAAGGGACTCCCTCACTAGCTTGTGTCCTCCTATTTGCATGATTCTTACTATCTTTTCTATTGTATGATTAGACGTGTGTGAGCTTTAAAATTTTAAACACGGTCAGTTATGCAGGATTTCCATGGAATTTCTCAGCAAAGCACAGAGGATGCAGAAAAGCGAGGAGAGAAGCACAACAGGCTCGGCACAGCTAATGCTGTCAGTGAACTCACATTCTTATTGAAGTCACTTTCTCTTCCTCACTGTCTCCCTCCCTCTTCCTCTCTTTCTCCCACTCAGCAAGCATTCTCAGAATCTATCTCTTATTAGAATTCACCCCAGAAATCATGTTGGGCCAACGTGCTCCTGCAGCTCCAGACTCTATTAAATGCCTCATTCAATTTTATAATATAGTTTTTATTTGACATTAAGGGCTTTACAAAAAGGCTGTGGAATTATTAGTAAAAAAAAAAAGAGTGAGAGAGAGAGAGAGAGAGAACCACCCACAAGAATGCTATTATACATTCTGATTTACTGTCTTTCCTCTCCTGCAAGTTTCCACTGCATCTTTTCCAAACTTCACCCCACATAAATTGGTTTAAGAAGTGGTTCAATGTGTATTTTTTATAATCCTCGCTAAAATCTGTACAACTCTCATGCAGCCATGAAGATTGCTGATAAAGCATGAGAGCATTAAATGCCCAAGCCGAGATTCCAGTGCAAACAAAAGGGCAGCCACACAGCTAAAATTTGACCCCCTCTGTCTCAAATTAACAGGTCTTTTATTACAAGGACAAAGGTCACTTTCTCATCTGTAGCTTGGTTCACTTGGTCTGGACCGAGGAAAAAAAACAAAAAGATACATTGTTGGCTTTTAGCTCTAGTCCGGTTCACGCACACACATTTTACAAATGAACGAAAGAAAGAGGGGTAAACAGTAAAAAGTCTTATCACCAAAACTGTCCAGTGAATAAGTTACCTGTCAGTGCATGTCATCCTGCATCATCATCATGTAGTCATGCGGCTATACGGACCCACGCGGGGAAATCAAATTCTGGTGACTTAACGCCGGCTCGTCCTGCACTACACTGCTCCTTATATGTTTATTTATTTCCTCTGGTGCCTCACAGAGCAAACCAAGAAATAGTTGATTATGTGCATTATTAGTCGAGACTGAAACTGGACCTTGTATATCATAAATAGTGATGAACAGACAGAAACGACAAAAAGGCATTTTGTACCACAATATATCAGGACGATCTCAACACTCTTTTCAGGTAGGTAAAATGTTTTAATGGACACAAAATTACTGAACAGGTCTTTCAAGTTCATTGCAAGACAAGTGCAGTGTACCTAGTAGTAGTCCAGTATAACCTACTTACATTTAAATTTGTTGTGATTAAAGATTATTTGAATTGATGCAGTGAAGTGCATCCATTTGATATTTTTACAGTTATGATATAAACAAGCAGTTAAGATAACTTTATTGTGCTTACTAGCAGACAAATTAAATGGCATCTATTCACATTTCTTATACTTGAACTACTGCTGTGCACAAAAATATCCTGAAAACACTGGAAATGAACATCAGTGAACAAGTCTCCAACATGTATTAACACTGACAGGAAGTAACCCTGGAGGAATCTCTCTCTGAACTCAGCCCCCAGCCGCAATATAATTAAAACAAATCCAAACAGCCAGCTACAGAGGTTCATGGTAGAGTTTTAACAGGGCGTTCATTCTTCATCTGTTCTCGCAGCACCAAGCGTTTACAGCACAAAAGAAACTACTAGGTGGCATGCAGCATGATGTCCCTTGTTGTCTTCCGTGCAAAGCCTGGAGACAGCTTGAGGCTTTGCTTCATCTTGCTTCTATAATCTCTGTCAGTGGGGACTCTCATCTGGTGCGGGACGGTGAGCAAGAGGGTGCAACCCAAACAGTCTCTGAAAATGGCTTCTTCTTTATTCATCTGTTGTTGGGTAGAAAAGCAGTTTGGGGTGACATTTGATAAACAGCTAGAGTTGCCATATTGTGCTGCAATTTGACAAAATCTTAGTCCATATGAGGTTGTGTGATATTCTTAACCTCATACTCAAATTTGATGGATGAGTGTAATATCTATGATGAGTGTTGATAGATGCTGTTTTACTTGCCTGATCTTTATCACCATCCAGCACATTGCAACTTGAAAAAGCACAATAGAAATAGAGGGAACATATTCACCTATTTGATCTCACAATGCTAAATTTTAAAACACGCAGCAAACACAAAGGCACAAGCAACACATTCATCAATTTAACATAAAGGCTCAAGCTGGTCATTTTGTTGCCTTTTCATTGTCTGACTAAAGACGCAGCATGTGTTGCTGATATAATTCTCTTTCTTTGGTACTGTTGAGTCCAATAACATTATGTACAGACACAAGACACAGGGCAATTTAAGACTTTACCCAGATCCCAGGTGGAATTGTAGGCGCAGGCAATAGATCTGGGTAGGTCTGGTTGGGTATGGTTGTGGGGTTTATTAGGTGGATTGGGTTTGGCCAAAGATCTATGTCACAAACCTACCATTTTGCCTATAAGAACGTGACAAATTCTGTTTTCTTTGAAGCATACTTGTGGCTTTAGTCCTTCTAAAGTTTTCCTATGAGCCTTGTTTATCAGAGCACGGTGAATCCCTGTGGGCGTGTTTCACTGTCAAGATATGCTGGTCTCATCCTTTAAACAACTAAGAGGACGAAGCAAGGAGATTCTGTCAAGAGATAATATATCTAATAGCTGCACATAGATTTCTAGTCACATGTGCACAGAAAGTAAAGCAAAGAACACAGAGAGAAACATGATGGGGCAGCTGTTATAGTAAGTTGTTCTGATTATCTGGTTTTGACAAGGCACTGCCTGCCTGCCACTGCCTGACTTAACTGAGAATTTTTGCAGTCAATTATTTTCCTGTGATGAATTTACCTTGCCAGGGAGCTGGATTTGTGAGATCACGCGAGAAACCATCTTGCCAGGCTTCAAGTTATGCACTTGTGGCCGAACCACAGTGGTTCAGACCAATCAGCGTCCTATGAAGAACTACTGTCAGCTACGGACGTGGTTAAGGCCATATTCAGACCAAATCAGACACTGCGGTGAAAACACCAGTCCTCTCATTCATTTGAATGTGGGTAGTGCGTTTAGGCTGCGGCGGTGGGGACCGCAGGGGGTGCCGAAAAAACGCTGCAGTCAGACCAGAGGACGCCCAGGTGAAGAAGAACTTTTACCATGTAGCATTCCGCTGTTTACCGAGCAACTGAGAAGATGGAAGAGAGACTGATCGATCGCCACCATGACGACTGTACATCAGCTGTTCAACCCTGCCACGAGGGAGTACAAAGATATTAATCGCCATGTAGTTGCTTGGCGTTGTATCGCTCTTCAAGTTGGCTGGTTAGTATGCTACAATCAGCGTGGCCATATAGTGACACTCCCACACAGCCACACAACCCTGCGCTAACCGCAGCAATGCCTGATTTGGTCTGAATGCAGCATGACAACAGCGAGATGCAACTGTTCCATCGAAAAACAACAATAGCGGCTCCTAAAGAGGTTAGCGTAGATGCTGCTATAGCATCAGTTATATCAGAACTGTAGAGTATTTCTTCATTGAAAGAAGAGCAAAGAACTAACCTAACGTGTTATCTTGTGATCTAGTGAATCCAGCTGCCTCGCAAGGTTGTGTTTCCTCTTCTGCGTTGTCCTACTACACATATGGTTTGTTAATCTGACTGGTTGAACTTAGCCTGTGATAGACGGTGATAGACAGATGGTTCATCCAATCACCTGCCAAGTATTTTGTGAAAGTGCCTGCCCTTTTCCAAACTGTTTCCAAAGATGACTTCTCAGATGGTTCTGTGCAACAATCCATCTGGCGCGTCAGGTTAATGATGAATGCCAAAGTAGAGACTTCATTCAGCAAGTTGGTCTTGCAAGTTGCAAGACAACTGTTATCTACCATGGCTTTGATGGGTTTTCTCCCTTGTCCTGGTAGTGCACAACCCTACAGGACTCCTGTAGGCAACCACCTGCCATTGCTCCAACTGTTTACAAACCAAAATGACAAAACAAAGAATATAATGATTTGCAGAATTGTAACAGGACATTTTCAGAGTTGTTTAAGATGAGCACTGAGACTCTATATCAGAAAAACATACTTGACAACTTGTTCAACAGTTATGATCCTCTGATTAAGATAGACAAATTTAAAGAGAGCAAATAAAAGGTTAATTGTGCTTTAGTTTCACACAATTAAATACAAAAGCAGCAGCAGGATATTTCAGTCCTTTTGGTCTTCCTCAGGCAGCATCAGATGAAACATGCTGCTGCTGCTTTTGTATTTGTAGTCGATATGTAAAGAGTAGAGACAAACACTTGTTTTTTTGCTGCACAGTGCCGTTTTATCCTTTTTCCAGGATTTTTAGTGGCTATGATGCTCTCTCCCCTCTCTAACCTGTGGCCTGTTGAAAGCACATTTGTGAAGCTGTGAATGGTTCTTGTGGAGCCCTGACATTCTCACGTTGTGTTTTTGTTATTTAACTGTATGTCAGATATACATACTCTAAATGAGGAAAACAAAAGTAAAAAGGCCTTTTAAAGCAGCTTTCCTATGCATAAGGTTTCAAAGCTGAGCCAATTTCCCTTAACTCGACCTGAAGACGCAACAGAGACTATGCATAAATAAATAAATACTTTTTCAAAAAATTGTATGCGCCCAACCCAAAAAAAGACCAAGCAGGTATATCAGCTTATCACAGATATATCGGTATTGCGTATATTTTGGCCAATAACTAACAAGAAATTGCACAAAATGTTTTGAAATGCTGATAGCAGTACAAAGTTTGTCCACCAGTGGGCACTGGTGAACAACAATTTTTTAAAAAAGGAATAAAAAAATAGAATATGACCAATATATAGTTATCAGATTTTTTTAACTCTCAAATATTAGTGTCAGTATTGGCTTAAAAAAAACAGTATGGGTCAGGCTAGACTTGGAATTAAATTGCTAGAATGAGACGTTTTTGTTTCAGATTGCTATTGTTGAGCAATTGTTGGCCAAAAAGACAAACTTATAAAATGATATCAACATATTGCAAATGTGTTGGCATACAGTTGCCTACTACTCATTCAACAGATACAGAGTAACATCATCATCCCATTGCAGTCATGGTTCTGGCCACGTGCTGAATGTTAGTTCAATATTCACTCTTGTTTTACATGTTTTGGTCTCCACAAACTCATGAGAAAAAACTTGTCTTTAGATGCCATATTTTGGATTATCTTGCTTACATGTTTAGGTTTTCTGTCTGCCATACCATACACTTGAAAACATCTGCCAATGGATTTATATGAAGAGCTGGTGAGAGCCATGAGACTCAACTGTGCCAGAAAACCAAAACAATGAGCTAAAAGAGGCTAAAAGCTGCACAGAACTGCAGAACTGTCTGGTAATTCTCAGGGTTCTGACTCTTTGTGCACCCGTTTGGAATGTTATCACTCGACTGAATGGGCGTTATCAGTGGTTATCAGCCTCCTAGATATGGGTTGCAAGGGGCCTGCTACACCTACTAGTAGGTTCAGAAGGCCGTTATCATCTATTCACATTGTTGATCACTCATGTCACGCCCCTCTGCGTCTCATACAGACACACTTAGGTTTAGGCAACAAAACTACTTGGTTAGGTTTAGGAAAAGATCATGGTTTGGGTTAAAATAAGCACGTTACTTATGTCATGTACGTAACTTAAAACTTTCAATAAGTCAACAGTGACTTTTGGTTTCACATGTGACATGAACCCTGGCCTCCTGGGTGAAAGTTCTGTGTTTGTTTGACCCATCCAGCCATCTATCCATCCATCCATCCATCCGCCCACCCTCCCACCCCAGCCTCCTACTCCTTATGCGGACTTTGTCACTCTTTATACTATGTCACCTGAACATGCTAAATGGGTGATAACAGCCTCCTGAACCTACTAGTAAGTTAAGTAGGCCCGTACCAGCCCATATATTTGGAACAGATGTGTGACACCTATTCAATAGCCTGGTAACAGTCAAATACGGCGCATAATAATGTATAATGTAGTAATTTGATTTAATGATTTGGGTGAAAGTTTTAACTCAGTCAAGCTTTAACCATAATATAACCATATTTATCATCCATTTTAGAAATTTGAACACTAGGTTTTAATGATGTGTTTCCCTGCTCTAACTCCAGACTTTAAAAAAAAAGGCAGTAACATTGGTAACATTATAAGTTTTATACTGTATCACATCACTGGGGGACAAATTACAAAGTGGGAGAGAATGTAGGATATTATTCATTTCTAATTTAATCCCAGTTTCCTCCAATACCATTTTTTTTTTTTAGTCCTGTTGCTTTTAGCCATTTTGCTGCTTGCATCTCGGTCCTCACTCTTTCAGCCCATCCTGGTAACAGCACTTTCAAGGCGCATTAAAGGATAGATTAATGGACCCCTGTGAACCCACAAAATTAATGCAATTTAGATATTTCTAACATTGTTTGGGCATGTTAGAATGTTGTTTTATTTCCCAGGGTGTGTTTTTTTTCCCCCTTCTCCTCTTTTGCATTCTGACATATGACTTACGCCAAATGTTCTCTTCTTGGCATACATTTCTTGATAGGGAAAGAGCAGACTGCCTCGCAAGATTGAAGAGGGGGATTATCATGTCTTCTGATCATGGCTTAATCATTTCATGAAAAAAAATTGCAGACTACTCGTCCCAAGTGGTATAGTTAATGTGTCACAGTGGTAAACAGCACTTTGTGGGTTTGAGTCCAGCAGGCAGTAGCCTCCCAGGCTTTCTTGGCTGTTAGACCAACAAAGGACACTGCAACATTTACTGGAAAGTGGAGAAATGCATCTACAAAAAAAAAAGAAATCATTAGCATTAATTTTTTCATCCTCATTTCCATCTGTTGTGTACTTCCCTGGACTGGCATGTGGGTAGCAGAGGAGTGACAGCGGGTGTCAAACAGTTCATGTGATGAGCAAAATGCTGCTACAACAACAGCATTTGGTGCCACAGAACTGCTGTCATTGTTGACCTGTTAAACATCTGTTGTGTTCTTGCAATCACAGATCATTTCCCTCTGTTCCTCTGTTTAAATATGTAAATCACGAAATGTTTTCACCATTAAATGTCATCTTTCTAAATAATGTATATCAGTGATAGTTTTTACGTCTACCACACACTGACGCTGTCCATCTTTAGGACACTGTACAGCTTTTTGGTGGCAATTAGACATCAAGAATTATTAGAATATATACCCACAAGACAGAATGAAAATGTCGAGAATGCTGCAACTCATTAACAGTATTCTTCAGGGGGAACAAGCTTTGATTAGATTGTTCATTCCTTCAAGGCAAATCCAGTTGAACAAAGGCTTTCTGGTACATCTGTGAAGCTGTGGATTTCACACGCTCATATTTTCCGCATTAAAACACATGGATACAGCTTGCTGTTCTTTTGATGCACAATTACCGTGGTGCCCACAATAGGATTTCATATCTTAGTGCATTACAGTTCATATAATAACTCTGTTTGAACACTAGTTAGACAAAAAAAACGTTAAAACAGTATTTGGTTAAATGTAATTCTCTGTGATGAAGAATGTAGGCTCACTGAGACCATGTCTTTTGGCAAATTAAATGTGAATCTGGTGTGATTGGACAAAAAAATAATGTTACATTCTGTTTACAGAGAATAACTGGGATGAGCAGATGACAAAACAATGAGCCAATTATAAGAGACTGGTGTTTTGACAATTAACAAATGTAACTTCATAATTAAGAACTTGATGGATGCATAGCCATGCAAAGATTAATAGCTCTGGGTGGTTTTCGACAGTATAGGATTCAGCCCTACCCTGTGCAATTATGTTTAGAATCATTGTTAATTGATGTCATGCAAGGCGCCACTGCCAGATTTGATAAGAAATGCATTCCTCTCAATGGGGCACAGCGGAGCCTTATTGTGACCTATTTAAAACTTTTCTGAGATGGCGTATCAAGTTAGCTTCATTGTCTTTCATCAGCCGAACCTCCTCTTGTCTTGTCTGTCCACGCAAATCTTTCATTTTCTTCACCCCTTTCTTCTCGAGGAGGGTAATTCCATTTGGGAAGTGCATATTGTTGAGGAAAATCCTCATCCTTCAGCCTGTGAGCAATGAGCAAAGTGGCGATGAATACCTCGGCCATGAATACTAAATGATAGGTAATTAGGATTAGGATACCTGAGGAATATTACCTTGGCTGGCACACCTGAGGAGAGATCCAGGCTACTGTCCATTAGATTGGAGGTGGAGAAAGGGAGAGATTGAGTCAGAGAGCAAACCATAAGGAGGCAGGCGTGAGTGATGGCTGTTCTCTGAATCAGTCATTTGGGTTGAGAATCTGACGTTTGATTAAGTCTGACCTAGATATTGCAGACAAGAAGTCATGGCCTCTTACATGCACTTCAGTGGAGAGTCAGACTTTTTGAGTTTTATGAGTCTGAAGAGATTCAGACTGAATAAGGTTGTTGTCCAAGTTTAGGACTGTCTGTCTGCTATGTCTGTCTAAGTGATATTATAACCATTACACGGCAGTAGGGTCAAGGAAAATTATTATTTAGAAAAAGTATTATTTCTACAAAATAAGATTAACCGATACAACTCAGCTATATGGATACATCATACACAACCAAATATCTGATCTAAAATCAGTGTATAATTTGTCAAAATCTATACAACTTTTACTGTGTAAAACTGTCCATTTTGTCTTTGCTCCTGTGCCTTTTCTGTCCAAACTTGTCTCCTAGAAATCATGTCTGTCTACTATTGCAATTTGAGAGAAATGTAATGCCATACATTTCTTTTTTATCAACGTTTTAATGAACGTAATTACCAAGTCACCTGAATGTCTCACTAAATGGCAAATGGTAAGTGGACTTTTCTACCTTAGCGTTTTACAGTTTGCCTCCCATTCACACACACTCACACAAACTGATGGCGGAGGAGCTGCCATGCAGGGAGCTGGCCTGCCCATCAGGAGAAACTTGGGGTTCAGTGTTTTGCTCAAGGACACTTCGGCATGTGAACATGAAGAGCCAGGTATCGAACCGCCAACCCTTAACCTTAACCAATGAAGTGCTTTTGTTGCCTAAACGTAACCAGGATTTCAGTCAGGTCAAAATCCAAGACCATGTATCTTGATATGTATCACTTTGAGATACGCAGGGATACATACTGACCTCTACACCAAAATAAACTTTTAACATGGCGATTTTAGCATGATATATACAACTTGGATTAAAGCCACAAACATGTGATTAGCAAATGCAGCACATATTTCAAACCAGATATGTGTTTTAACATAGGACGCTGAAGCCAGACCTGCCCTTTTATCTCCAAAATTCTCCATGTCTGTGAGGTAGAGCTGTCTGAAAAGTCCAGGTAACAAATCACAAAGAGCCTCTTGGGAGTGCGCCCATTGACTTTTTGAGGCGTTCACTGATATAACCTTGACATTAATGGGAGGTTTTCACATTCTCAATTCTTATGGGGCTCACCATAATCTGTTATAGAGGGGGCTGAGTTCCCTCCTGGGCCCTTCTGAAGTTTGAACCCTAGCAATAACCTTGTCTGGTTGGGTTAGACAGATGTAGCAGTCCATCCCTCTCACTATCCTCTCAATGTTTACCAAACCCTCTCCACCCTTCACAGAGCCCACATTTGCCAGCCCTCCAGAGAGCAAACACACCAATTACTCCATGTGTATCTTGATTGAATAATAGGACTTTTAATTGTCTTGTCTTTCACAATTACGTCAAAGCCGTAACCTTTAATTAAGTGCCTGCCAATTATTTTATTCCCTTTTTTGTTTGAGTGGATGAAAGTAATTACTGTCACCTTGCAAAGTATAAGAAGTAATTAATCCTTTTTGATTTTACCAAATCCCATTTTTTTGGTCATTAGTTAGCCTTTTAATCCACAAAAGATTATAAAGCCGGCTAATCATAGAAAATGAGTACCTACTTGTTGTTTGTGCAGCATCAGCACAAGTCCTTTTTTCTTAAACAACATGTACCACTTATAATCTTAGTCTTCTAAGCTGTGCTGATATGGGCATAACACTGCATTATTTGTTTTTTCTGTAGAGGCTCTTGACCCATCAGTCTTAGTCATACAGTTTTCATACAACATTAAAAGCACTGTAGATTTGCCAAGATGAAATATACAATAGAAATATGACAAATTGAAATTTAAGAGCTGAAACTAAAAAGGGCACTCCACTGATTTTACACAGGCAGTTTACTCGTCATGAGGAGTACTACTCAGCCAGTGAAAACAATTGTATAAAAAAAAAACCTGATGATGTCATCAGGGTCATCTCAGATTTGGCTTGAGACAACAAATTTATCACAGAAAGCCTGCGCTACAAACTGGAGGTGTGGGGTTTGAAAGACAATAACATTTGGGAGGCGGGGAAGGTCTGATGTAAGACACTATCCAGTTGAATTATGGGAAATGTAGGATTCAGTGTTTTTGGAGCTTGAGCCATACCAGGGACTACAAATCTGAATATTTTTCTCTTTGTCTCTTGTGAGTTCCTCAACTTTATGGATGTGCAATACTAAATGGCTGGAGTGCCCCTATAAAGTTTCTCATGAACAACAGCAAACAAGTGGTCCATCCAAAAAAAAAAAAAGCTGGAGTCAGGCATGCATAGTATCTGATGTCAAAGAAATGCCGGAAAAATCATCCTCACAGAAGCTGAAATAGAATATAGCAGTAGACAGTGAAGTGTTTGGGCACATGGACTGCATGCTGGACTGGGTGCAGTGTGTGTCCTCTTTCAAAACCATTTATCAGACAAGGCCAGGTGGGTTGTGGACCCAGAATGTGGGCCATTGTTGTAGGCCATAGAAAACCTTGAATGTCTGGGGGATCCAGCCCCCCAGCCCAGGAGCTCTGTGTGGCTGCTCTGTGAAGGCTCCAGCCCAGACCCAAACATGCATATTGTGCAGGTTTGAAAGGACACTATAATCCATCCCCATACGTGCCAACACCCCCCTCTAACCTCTATTCATCCCCGCTGTGTTTGCATCTCTCCAGAGTGCCTTTAACACTGTGCAATGCCATGCTGCTTCACACATGTTAAAACGTGATGGAGAGCTGTCATTGTCCTTCTCTGTGGTCAAAACATGTGCTTCCCAACATGCAGCCAGTTTGTTATCTCATCCAGAGTGTACAGACCACTCTAAATCAGTTTCTTTCTCTCTGACGGTACAGAGGACGCTGCTTTTTTATCATTTCACACATGTGCCGCCTGCAAAAATAGAATACAAGCAGGAAGGATCAGAGTCGCCTGTAAGCCTGCTGTCTTGGCCTAAATAAATGCAGTCATTGACATTGAGATTCAGGTCCTGCCGCCCAACCAACAGTTGGCTGTTCCCCATAAAATGAAAGTAGTATTTATGTTGTGTTTTTAGCCCCCCCCCTTTTTTTCCTCATTCGCTCCACTCCCTGTCACTTCAGCCGCCTGGCTTTCCCTGTGATGAATCTCAATTATGCCAAGGTCACCTTTCATTGTGGTGATCTCGCTGCCGCTTTATTGAAACTGGCAGTACTTCCACACTATCATGGCCATGCTTATTGACAGCCACTTCCTCCTCCAAAACAAAACCTGCACACACAAAAAAAAGGAAAAAAAATTGTGGAAAAGTTAGATCTCCTCTAATTTTGGCATGAAGAATTGGCATGTCTACTTCAGGTTCTGCCTAATGGTCTGTAATCATTCTCTATTCTCTTGATCCAGAAAGTGGGTGGATGTGTTTGAGGGGCAGCTTATTCATATGTTGGTTTTATCACTGTAATTGCTTTCACATAAATGTGGTGCTAAATAGTTCTGTTGAATACACGCTGTGAGGAGACCCTTCTCAATCAACTCTGTGGAAATACCAAGTTATTCAGATGTTACAATGCTCCTAGGCAGTATGTTGGATTTAGAATAAGGGACATATTGTATCCAATGCCCATATTTTCATCAGCTTTCTTTTTGGAACCAGTGAGCTCTTATCAAAATTATGGGGAAGGGGAGTTATTGTTTTCCACTGTAACCATGACTACTGTATGATGATACTTGTGAGGTCACATGTTCTCATCTTGAATGGGGAAATGAATGACACAGAGAGGCACGGGCTAATTTGTTTTTGCATAAACAAGACTTGGAGTGCTTGTAGGCGAATGGCACTGCGATGACATCACCATTCACATTTGATGAGGATGCTAGTGTGTGTAATTGTTGTTTCAATGCAGCATCTGTTGCTAAGGGGAAGCAGGATGGGCGGGGTGGGGGGGGCTTGCAGGGAGATAGTTAGCCTCACAATCGACAGTGACACGTTGATAAGCGCGAGTGCCGAGCGTGTTAGCTGAACCAACAGGCCTTTGATGGCTCTCTGATATAACTCGTTAAACAACCGTCGGACCGTTTACCTCTGTGATGTATCTTATTTGTCCATTCTCTACTGCCCACACATCCCCGCAAAGCTGTCTTTCTTCAAAGGCGTCAGATCTTAATGGAGCTACACATATAAAGCTGTGTAGTCTTATTCCCTTCATAACTCAGCCATTCTTGGCATACTTGGATCTCTTGAGAAACTCTTAAAATAGGAACATGGTGAATCACTTTACATCAACTGATTTTTTTAAAGTAAATACGACACTTCTAATAGCAATGTGCTGCACTTAATTTGCTGAGAGAATAAATGATCGCACTAAACTACACTAATTTTTAGCCAAGAAAATGAATGCTGTGAAACTGGTGGCCATGTAATGGACACTGATGCCATCTCTGGTCCTTCCAGTTTCATATCTGTCTTAAAGTCACACAGAACTAATGGAGGCTGGGGAATAGCAGCCAGTGTCTTCTATTGGGCCAATATAATAGCCTGGAATTGAACTTCATATTGGCCAGCTGAGACTGAGAAAAGGTTAAGGTGTCTGTATTTTCTTCCATCCAATTGTGTTTCCAGATTTAAAAGAAAAATCCCCATGCATGATGAGCATTGTGATAGGAAAACACTGGAAATGTTTCACATTCTCACCGATGTCAGCAAGTTAACTTCATTTTAATTGTTATCTCTCCTTTATATTTTGTTCACCACTCTGGGATGCTGAGCTGTTCAAGTAGAATATTTTTTTACACTTAAGCAGTTGTACTCATTCCAAGAGAAATGGCCGCTGTTGCATGCCGAAACCCGAGAAAAGGCACATCACAGTAAATGCCACAACGAAAAGATGGAATTGCCATTTATTGTCAGACAACTGATTTCAGGTTTCATTATACAGTGCAAACCCTTGCAGGGAAAGAGAATGAATGGACTCACCTTCAAACATGCCACTGACTCTCTAAATGCCAAATGCGCCCAAACCTCTCATGTCTAGATGAATGGCAAGCTCTAGGCAGAGTGAGTTTGCGTCTCCTGTCTTTTCCCCCATAAAAAAGTCAGATACCCCATGAGAGACGGAGTCTGCCAGACTGATCAGAGAGCCGCTGCTTTATCCAGAGAAAAACTGGGCTCTAAGAAGTTTGTGACAAAGTAGTTGTGGTATTTTATGATGTGAGTTCAACCTGACACTGTGCAAAGAGCTGCTCGCTTCCCTGAGGATTACCTACCCTTAAGAGTTGTATATGGTTCCATATGCCAAAGTTTCCAATATGTAAGACTTTTTTGTCTTTATTTTTGCTATTTTTAGAGGGGTAGAGTGAGGTAAGTTCCCATTTAAAGATATACAGTATGTCAGTGCCTATGTTTCTGTTTAGTTTTCTTCTTGCAGTTTTTGGTGGTAAGTAGTGGTAAGAAAAAAAGTCCCACAATCCACATTTAAAATATGTATAGTGTTGATATTGTTGAGTTTCACACTGTAACAGAAGCATTCACAGAGAGAAAAGATGTTTAACATGATATTAATACTTGACAGGACATGGCTTTTCTGCCATATTATTTAATGCCATCTTGACAGACAAACAAGTAACCGGTGATCTTCACCAAAGGACGACAGCGTTCATGGCAGTGTGCCATCCATGTTGGTGGTAAACACACACACACAACATCCCGAAAAAATGAACAAGCGGGACGAGGCTTGCTGGCGAACCCTTTGATCTTCTTTCATTCACTCTCGCCTCTCATCTCTTTGGGCTGTTGGGGAAATGCACTGTTTAATCTGCCGTATGTCGCAGAAGTTTATACAAGGTACTCCACAGAGTTTGGGGGCTCGCATTAGGAGGGGGGAGGTGAGAAAAAAAAGCATACATTTACACGGTTGAGTGGTGTAATCTTCATGAAATACCGGTAAATAGGGAGAGGAAGCCTAGTGGAGCCGTAGATTAATGCTGCTATCAAATGGCCTGGGACAAAGAAGAGGATGGCTAATGAGCTGGAAACGGCAGGGCTGTTCACTGCGTTAAATGATACCGTAGCACCATCTCCCCACTGGCCGCTGCACTGCCATGTTCACACATTCTGATGTCGCTAAGAGCAATGTAGGACAAATATTGGAAAATGTCATTTGAGCGAGAACCACGACGACGTGTTTGATATTTTAAAGATGGCTTCATCAAAGGCAGATTTCAGCAACACAAATACAGCTCTCTAATTTGACTCTCTCCCATATGCCTGATATCCCCCCCTGCCCGATTTCTGAGAGGTCATTTGCTTCTTTTTCATCCCAAAAATTGCTTTCACATTTGATCTGCTCTCTCTCCCTCTCTCTTTCTCTGTCCCTTTATCTCTCTCTCTCTCTCTCTTCTTCCCTTTAAATCCATTTCACTTCCTATCACTCCGTCTCTGTCCCTCTCTCTCTATTTGCCTCTCTCCCATAGCCATGATATAATGAAAAATAGGGTTCTCTCCCTTGTCTATCTCTTTCCTGTGGTATCATCTCAGGCATGCTTGTAACCTCCCATGACTGTCGCCTAGGTGACAGGAAGAGCGAGATGAACTCTTGGGCTTAGATAAATTTCTTGGTCTGGCCTGCGGAGGCTGTATCAATTTTTGATGTTCTACTGCCTCACAGACACTTTTGCAGGCATTGTTTCATGTTTTATTTAGGCCTGTGTTAGAGCTAGGTTAAAGTTTCAGCAGACTATCGCACCGAAAGAGTCTGGTGGCATGGAGGAAATATCACATTGGGGGCAATAGTGGCCTTTAATAGTGGTCAGAGAAAGAGGGGGAGATGATATACCAGAGGGTGAAAATTGTCTCTTTTTTGTCTGTGGTCTCATAGTGATGTGGAAATGTCACATGCACAGCTGACATCACTAAGCAGCCTCAACTCTGTCTCACAATTAGACAAATGGTGAAAAACCTGCAACAGTTTTCCTCAAAAAGGCAACAAAAAGAATCCTGGGGGAAAAAAAATCTCTCTATTCTGAATGCAGTCAAACACGCAAGCCTGCTCTAACCTCTTCAGGCATCGACATATTTATCTTACTTGAGCCAAGTGACAGACACAGCCATTTCATTTTACACGCCACCACGAAAAAGAGGAAAAAAAAACTGAATTAATCATATGCAGAGGGGTAGGCGAAGGAATGGGGGATGAGGGTGTGCACTGGGAGTTGGAGGGGGGGCACGGTATATCCCCCAGTGATGCTGTGAATCAGAAGGGGTGGGTAAATAAATAAATGTGTTATGTATGACCAAGCGCACAGACAGGGCTCTGGGGCTACTAGCTGGTCCAGCTGCGATGCACTCAGACAAGTGAATAAATCAGCACACAATTAGGGCTTGTGATTTCATTTATGGTACCTACGAGCGCTCCAGTGGCAGATTCTGGCAGATGTCATTTCTAGCCAATTGATTTTGCTGCTGTCCCGAGGCCCGAGCAGTCATGGCCCCTCTATCCGGATTACAAATGGATGGCAAGCGTGAGCCAAATGGCTGTCCAGGCAATTTCTGCATGATAGGAGTAGAATAATGTAAGAGACTACACTGGCACTGGAGGAACAAAGACACAAACAGACACACACATCAGTGGAGGTGCTGCCTGAGTCGTAAACATATTGTAAACACATGCATGTAATAACACAAGCGCATATTTGTGAAATTTATTTGCAACATATTTACCCCATAAAAATGCATTTTCAGTCAAACATTAGTCGTGAATTCTTTGGAGGTGCATCCTGTGTGCTTTGGTTACGGTAAATCATCTTCTGTTCAGCATCTAGTCTTCAGTGATGAATGCACTCTAAAATATCCTTCAGGAAGAGCGATAAAATTGTTTCAAATCCACCATGAAAATCATAAATGTCTTATGTTTATGCATCTGTGATGTTTTCACTTCCAGTCATGTAACAAAAAACAATACTGCAATGCAATCAGAACACACTGAACATTTGTCATCTCAATCATCTGGAGATGCAAATTGACAATGTCATTTCAAAGCTGAAGTGAATGAAGACCATGCCCCTGGTCTGAAGCAGTCCTTCAATCTGCCAACTTCATCCTTTGTCTGCTTGCTGCCTCCATTTTGTGTTTTGCCCTCAAGTTTCAAATTTACCACATCCTTTGCATGGAGAAGACAGTGTAGGCTACACACTGTACTGTACCTGACAACAAAATTTCACTTATAACAGTAGGGATGTGATGATTATTGCTGTGGCAGTCACATTTTGTGGGTAAGGGTTGGGGGTAGGGTTTATTGATTTAGTATATTTATATATAGTCTTAAATTAGGTAGGTTGCTGGTTGTGCCATAAAAGGAAAATGGATGTGGGCATGCAATAACAACAAATGTATTTTTTACTAGTAATAGGTAACCTTGGATATATTACAGTAGGTAAAGGAATAAATGAGACGTCGTGACAGATGCTACTGGACAACAGCTCTCTGTCCTCCTCCCCATCTCCTCCAAATTATACCAAATCCACTGGCTTTATTAACAAATGGAGGATATGCATGACATGGCCTACATGCACTGTCTGAGAGGAGGCACTTTATTAGTAACTCACACACAAACAACCCAAACCCGTTCTTGCTGTTTTAGCCTGTGTGTCTCTCTCAAAGATACAACCACAAATTGCTTCAAACAAGGTCAAAGCCTAATTGTTACCAACAGACAAGGAAAGTACAGTACAAATAAAAGTTACCTGAATGTAACTCCAGTTCTATGAGTAGCCTTCTAACAGCCTTACAGCAGGGACACTACAAGGCGATGTGAAAAGCCAGCCATTCTAAGTTGTAGCTGTGCACATTTTTAGACAGTCTCTCCCAGAAGGCATTCATATTGTTGCACTCGGTTGTACACGCCTGGGCAATCAATGCATGAAGTCGGTGTGCGTGTCAGATTGTAGGTTTCAGAAACTTACAGAAATTGTTGGACACAGCTCCCCCAATTCCAACATTAGAAAGGTGTGGGGGCAGGGGGTTTGTGAAGCTGGTCAACCATCTGACAAGCAGTTCTGATTAAGTATACTGGCGCCTTTAAACTGCTCTTGGTTTAGCTGGAAGGGGCTCTACCTCTGCACCCTGACAAAGATCAATGCACTCACAGCCCATTCAGTTCCAAGCATGTCCTAGAAATGAGCCCACTACTTTTTCCCTTTTGACATATAAGTACAAAGGGATAGTTGGGCATGCAGTTAGAGCAGTGATTCCCAACTAGTGGTACTTGTACCCCAAGGGGTACTTCTGCAGTTACCAGGGGGTACGTGGAAAATTGTGAAGCTCAGCTAATTTGAAAAAAATAGAAATTATGATTTGATAATACACATATGTGTGTTTAGGAGAAATATCAACACACAAATAAGATTACAAATTTGTGTGATGCTGATCTTTATAGTTATTGTCACAATAACTTACCAAGCATGGTGGTCTGACTACACAAGACATGCCCCAGTTTTCCACCAACCTGAGTCAACTGTAAGTTAATTAAGAGTGCTGAAAGACTACTTGGAAGAAAAAAAAGATACTGTAAATGGTTAAAACAACCAGTTTCTATCACTCCAAATGGCAGTAGTACAGATGCAAACTTGGACAAAACTACCAAAACTACTAGAAAATACAATTGAACAATACCATAAAGCTATCCCTTCTATCAAAGGGGTATGGTAGGGGTACATAGGCCCATCTGATAGGGCTGTGGGGGTACGTCAGACAAAAAAGGTTGGGAACCACTGAGTTAGAGGACTTTGCTAGAGTTCTGCTACCAGACCCAAGCCCTGGGTCATATTGGCCATTTTGTTGTCCAGAGCAACTCCTTCCAGGGGTGTCCCTTTGCTGAATAATGTCTGACAGAAAAGGGAAAATTGGGATGGAGAGACAAGGGGAAGACAGACACTCAACTTTGCTTTCCCCTTATTCACTCCACTTAAGTGAGGGAAAGGAGGTCACCCCATCCAAGATGTGGTCCCTCTTAGTGAGTCAGAGGAGTGCAGTGTATCCTTCTTCAGCTCCTTCAGCAGTGAATCACCCAGTGAGACAAGCTTGTGGCAGGTACACATGAAGCACACTTGCATCCGCTAAGGTTGACAGAAAAGGCCTAAGACATCCTCCAGGCATCTGGTCCTGGAAGAGGAATCCCTCTTCTGTTGCTCCTCAGGTTTCTTCCATGTTTTCCCCCTATTAAAGTTTTTATCTTTCTATCTAGAGTTTTTTCTTATCCAAACTGAGGGTCTGATGATAGAGGGTTTCATAGGCTGTGCTGAGTGTAAAGCCATTTGAGGCAAATTTGTGTTTTGTGATTTTGGGCTATAAATAAAACTGAATTGACTTGACATGACTTGGGCCTTGTTGACTTGGACAACTATCTCCTTGGTCATCAAGCTTGAGCCATCGGTGGCTGACATGGTTGAGGGAGCTTTCCACAAAAGCTAGGTTGCCACTAGCCATACAACCTGAGCAGAGGTCAAACAGACAGTCATCATTCCATTCTTTTCAGGCAGGACAGACAGCCAACCATCAGGCCAGAGGTGGAAGAAGAAAGGAGACAGACCCTGATAGTATCCTTACGGTAATGGGTGGAACTCCGGCTGCAAGGTGTGGACCTTACAGAAAGAGGCGTAGATCATGGCTGGTAGGTTAGCTGGGAATGGCACATTAAATTCCCTATTGACATAGTACAAAAAGTTCAGCATCTGCATCTCAGCCCACTGGAAGGGGTCAGGGAGGTTGTTGCGTGGGCAGCAGTCAAAGAGGGTTGCAGGATCTTTCTGGTAGATTTGATGGTCATCTTTCTTATCGTACTCATCTGATGGATTGCTCTTTCAAAACCTGGCTGCACTGCTCCCGCTCCTCCCAACACAACGAAAGTCAGGTGTGGCAGGAGTCTTGGATGATGGCAACCGAGGAAGTAGAAGCAAGCATCTGGGAGTGGAGAGGATGGAACAGGTTTTGTCCATGATGATATCTTGTAGTGACAGTGGAAGATGACTGTTGTTCTCACTAAAGAGTGCTTGACAAAAATATCATGACTCAAGGTCAGCTACCTGCAAGTGAAAGGGACAGATGAGTGGTGGGCTAGCTGCTCATTTATAGCGCAGTAAGGGGTGAAGGCAGACAGAGTATCAGATTTATCTATTAACCAGACCACAATCCAAACTTGATTTCTATCTATTTTAATCATTATTCTCTACAGTAGTAGTTTGACAATATTGTAAATCCACTTTCAATTCCATGGATGGATTGCTGAGTTAATTATATATATCCTTATTATTGTTTCAAGTATTTGAGCAACAGGGGTTATTGGAAAATGATCTGTGTGGGATGTGTTCATCATCAACATTAAATGCTTTTTTCTTTTTTAATTTTGAACATAATTTCCTGTGCTTTTTTTCTGAAAGTGCTTCAGGCAAAGTTGTTGAAACAGCATTTCTTAACGCATCTATTAGAAGTTGTGGATGAAAGAAGCTGTGATCTCCAGATACAGAAAAGAAGCCTCATCGTGGGCAGTTTATTTGAAAATCCCCAAATTAGCACAAATCCAAATTAATTCTTTTAAGTTTAATACATAGTAAGTTTCTACATATTGTCATTTCCCCATAATTATTTTCTTCCAACCTTAGGCGGACCAAGACCTTCATCGACTCCTGAGTATTAAATCACAAAGGGCCCTTCTGCTGTAACACTAATGTGTCTTTTGTGGCCCTGCTGAGTAGAAATGGGATGGATGATTTTATTTTATTTTTGCAAATGCAAGGGCCCACTGGTGAGCTGGTCCCTTGGGTGCTCACTCAGGAAACCTTACTCCAAACAATGCACTAAGCTTGGGATGTATCAAATCTTGATTTATTTTCTCCTGGCTTATGTCACCAAATAGTGTCCCATACAAAAATTTTGTGCTGTCATGTGTCATTAAATAACCATTTAACCATTGTGACACCCCTTTTTACTTCCTGTTTGGGCTGTCCTGACCTGTGCTGGCTGCTCCTCAGCTTATAAGCTAGAGGATTTGGTCATTTTCTCTCCCTCCCCTGGCTTCTGCCCTTTTTGGTTTTGTTGTGTTGTCTTTAGGTTGATTTCATCATGTCATGTAAAACAGATGTATTTTTAGTTACAACTTATGAGTGGTCTCCCCTTATTTGTCCAGCCTTGAACTGGGTTGTGACACATTTTATAACCAAATTAACCAAATTGTATAGTTAATCGTATAGGAAATCCATAAAAGATAGCTGGGGTACGATATAGAATGGTTGTACAATAATAATAGTTGTGAACTGTATGAGTTTACACAGTATGTGTTTAATATTCAACTTGTTCATGTGTGCAGGAAAATGAGTGAAGATAATAGGACACTCTAAATCTATTTAAATCTAAAGGTAAATCTGACAATCTACATTAACTTGCATACAACAAAATTAAATGCACAACAAAAAGAGTTTTGATAAGTCGTGTACTTAAATTGCAGTTAAGGCAGCAAAAAGACAATTTCACACAGGCTGCACTAAATCATGCTGTCGCCACATGAATGGAGTGCAATTCACATTGTTCTGCAATTTGAGCAAAAGTCCACTATGTTATGATCTTTCTCTTTTTTCCCCCCTTTTTTTAAGAAAATTACTTTTGTACACTTTAGACACAAACGAAAAAGGCCAGCATGGGAAGTTATTCATATTGTGTTGATTCTCCTGTCTGACATTGCTGTTTCTGTCTATTTTCAGCTGAAGTCCAGAGAAAAAGGCAATTGAACTGGTGTTTTTCAAAACCAGCCAGGCTTTGGTTAGTTCTGCATCGACTTCCAGCAAGACTCCTTTAAAGCCATATGTTTTTTTCTCAGCAGAGCCCTTTTAAACAACATGCCTGTGAAGACTGATACTCAGTAAGAAAAAAAAACTAAATGGAAATGAAAACAACAGGCTTCTAGAAACAGTATGCTCCACATACAAGAGAGAAATAACAGCATAAAGCAATGAGATTGATAATGCAGAGAAAAGGTGTCCTGCTGAGTATGGATCTACCAAAGAGAGAGAGAGAGGAGAGAGAGACAAAGAGAGAGCGAGTCAGAAGGGGGTATTAAAAATGGGGTTCTGGGTTTAATAATGTGCACAGGGCAGCCTTAGTGGTCAGTTGCACTGGGGAGTGACATTTAGAGTTGGAGTTACGTAGATGAGGTTAACCACCCACAGAGGTTCTGCCCACAGCGGGGAGATGAAGCTATGAGGTTTCCTGGTGGCTGGGTCAAAACCACACACTGAATATGCTTGGGGTGGGTGCAGAGATATCCATCAGTGCAGTGCCATTACATACATGTATCTGATACACTGTCTATTTTCTATATAACAAAGGCTTTGCAGGTGTATTACCAATCTCCTTAACAACTACAATGAGGACCATTATGAAGGTCAATTGGATTACTGGTATGAAAGAGAGAATAAAAGAAAAATGTTGCAAGTAAAAGATACATTAGATTTTTTTACCATTGTAGGTATGCTGTGAGACAGTAAATCCTCTTAATTTAGCCCAAGTTCCAACTCCAAAATTTCTTTGTAGACTTTTACAACCTTATGTCTGCACTTCTATGAGATCTGGGCAGCTCACATTATGTGTGATAAATGTAAATCGACCTGCGATTTGTGATTTTTCTACAGGAAAGTAAATGAAAAAGAGAAATAAAGCTGAGACTTGATAATGCAGTGTGAGAGAGAGAGGATGTGCAACTGGATCACAATTCATACTGTATCTGATCATGAAGGACACATTTAAAAGCGTGACCAGGCACTTTAAATAAAAACAGTTTACTTGAGTTACCCTGGCAAGCTGTTGGTTTTTGGCTGTGTTAGGTAGCTACCAAGCCCATCTATTTTAGCGAAGCAACCAAACTTGATGTTCACGTGACAACTAGCTACTATATAACATTTGTTAATAAAAAACAGATAAATACCTAAAGCAAATCTCCTTTTGTCTTTATGTGGGTTATTTGGAATTGAAAATTGTTTTACAACCAAATTGTACTATAAAACTTTAGGCTAAAACCCAATTAACTTGTTGAGTCCAAGTTAAACACCTTGGCTTGTTGCTAGGCTAGCAAAAATGCTAGGGAATGAGATATTGCTTTTGTTAGGTGTCTGTTGAGCACCCATTGTGAATACATATGAAAACGATGAAAGCAGATGTAACATCGATGGGCTAATCACAAATCTGAGATAACACATAAGGGTTCGAACAGCACACACACTTCTCAGAGTCAGGTTTTGTCTAAGATACATGAGTGTATGCTGTAAGCATACTGGATAAATTATGTTGCACTACAAAATGCACTTAGCATAAATGAGATGGAGTAGCTGTGTACTTAAAAAGCTTATTATGCTACGATAAATTATAAACATTTATCAAAAATCATAAGCAGGACAGCATAATTAAATTATTTATTAATGCACATATTGTAAGAATTTTCCAGGAAAAGTTGTTGTGTATGAATAAAGTAAATACTTTTTTCTTTTAAAGATAAGTACAAATTAAATATAGTGAATTCAAGTAAGGCAAATCTTGAGATACAGTGCAAAGTGGTGTTTACTGTTTACCACTTTCTTTTAGTTATCCCTTAGTGATGCTTCTTGTGACACAACCAGCTGGTGCAAATGACGAGGACAAGACAGCGTGTACAGCTGCACCATTGTCACTGCAGCAGAAGGAGTTAAAATTGACAGATTTATTAACTAATCATATTGTGGTGATTTCCATTCCCATGTGCCAGTGGCTGGATTACCGTGCGGGTTGGTCTGTGTGGGAAAAATGACAAATAAAGTGGGTCGTGCAGGTCACCATAATTTGAGCATTTGCTTGCTAACAAATAGACATTAAATAAAACATAAAATCAGTCAAGTGCATCAGTGTTTAAATGACCAGGCTGTCAAAATCAGCTCATGTCGGCATCATGTACTGCATTATGTTCCCACTGGAGGGAAGTTGTAGGTTTAGAAATGCAACCAGCAGCTAGTAGCCACTGTTGCCTAATCGCAGAGGTCCTCTGTGTGTTACATCACCTGAAAGCCCTCTATGTCTCCTGTTTTTGAAGGCTTCAACAAAAACTGTGATGATGCATTTCTTGCGGGGCATGGCTGTGCACTCTTTCAAGCTGCTTAGGCTACAAAATCCACACTTATATTGAATATGTGACCAGAAAACAGATGGATTCTTTGACCTTCAAAGCAAATCAACTCCACGGTGATGAACTGTATATCTGGTTGTTCAGCATCGACCAGGAGCGTTTGCATTGTCCTTCCCGAAATAGTCCCAGCAGTACGTGTGGACAAGGGCATGTTGTTTCAGTGGCACTGCAAGGACTACTCAACGGCTCACAACAAACCTCAAACATTGATTCTACAAGCTGTGGCGGTCAAACCCTTGTCGAATCATGGCGGGAAGCTCAAAGCTTGCCCATTAGACTCACGCTACGGCAATGTGCCATCTCCTAAGCAAGCTCCGGCTGATTTGTTAAGACAGAATTAGATTTCAAACCGAGTGGGAATAAATATTATTCTGTTCCCAGCAAGGCCCTGATTGGTGCCTATGTGATACTGCAACCTTTTAACAGAAGCTTATCAGCTATAGCCAGTGCCCTGCAAGGATTCTGTGTAATACCGCTGTTTGCTCACAATTGGCATTGTGTTTAATAAATGTGGCTGAATATTAACTAATCTTTTGATCTCACTTTCATTAGGCCACCCCAAGTGAAGTGGATTCTTCTCGACAAATTAAGCCCCCCTCCGTCCCCGCCCACAACCCTGCATCTTACACTCATGAGGGAAATGAGCAAGGACACGAATGCTCTTGTTTAAGGATAACTGGTAAACTGCTTTAATTAGGCAATGTTTTTAGAGTGCCCAACTTTCTTTGGGAGGGATGTTATTATGTTTTTTCTACACACTGGTGGGCAGACTGCGTATTCCATTTACACAAACACAGCATCACACCACATACACACTCACACAGAGCGGTTCTTTACACTGTCTGTGCCAGATTTACTCCTGTAGTATTTTAGAACGTGTCATGTAGGACAGGATTGCGCCCGCCATTGGGAGCACTATTTCATTCAGTGATGACATGTGCCCAATTATTAGGTCCTCCACACAACCTCAAATGCTTCCCAGCCCACCTATGTCTCATCGTAAACAAGCTACAGCACCAATACTTACAGGATGATCAATGATTTTTCCCTAAAGGCCAATAATGCACCACATTGTTAGTTACATTTTGATTACTGAGGCACTGTACTGTAGTGTGTGCACTGCCTCTGTGACACATATATCTTCTAACATTATAGTATATACTGTATACTGACTGAGGCGAAGTGTAGTGCATGAGAATTCAGTCTGTCAAATCTGATCCTGTCTTATTAACAGATCTCTCAGCCATACATGTAACATGTAGATTTTGATTAGTCAATAGCATGGCAGTGATTCCATTGCCGCAGCTACACTGCATTATATTCTCTATCAAAGCAATATAAGGACACATTTAGGTCATAACTAATCAACTTTTAATCTGCTGCCTCATTATAGTATACCCTTAGCTCATAAACAAAGGACTGAATACATGTTCACCTGTTCACTCCCCCCATTAGGTCCGCATAATGCCTACTAATTATGTTTGCTCATCTATAAGCCTTAATTATGCTGGGAGCTGATAATTAGCTGGGCTAGAATTGGTGCATATGTTTCTTCACTATCAACCTGGCAGTTATAATGGCTATTCTCATCTCAAAGGAGACCCCAGGATTTTCCATGTAAGAACATTTTTAAGTGCATTAGCGCTTAGAGTAACAATATTGCTGTTTTTTGACCAGTGTGAATAGTGTATTATAGGACAACAGCAGGATATAATGGTATGCCCATGCAATAGTATACCCATGTACTATAATGTTATATTACCACTTGCTTGATTATTTGGCCAGGTTTAGGGGCCTTAGAAATCTTATCTTACACATATATACTGACAAAGATTGATGGATCTTGGTCAAAATATATGTGCAGAGGTATTTTTTAACAATAAAACAATCAACTTTTGTTTGTCAATAGAAACAGTTTTAGCTAGTGGGCTAATGATATATGGACTCAACCAAACCTGCATACATTTTGGATGCTGAAATATGAATATGTTACATGAATATGGAGAATTATGTTGTATATAATTTATCTAGGAGGCAAACATATTTAGGTGCCCAGCTGAGATCTGGTATTTTTCCACTCGGTGTTGAAACTGGATGGTATGTCAGTCTGGGGAAAAAAAAAAAAAATTCCAATGTGCCACCATAATTAAAGTCCTCAAAGTCGTTTTTGGTTCATATTGTGCTTTTTACTTGCAACATCACAATCCTTTAGCAAGATAAAAACAAAAATGTATTTTTCTAAACATGGCTGATGCAAAAACACTGTTATTTTCAAAAAGCCCTTTATCAGGATAGGCTTGTTGCAATTCTTTCTTTCTTCTGCTATCCAGTGTACAATTTTGCACATAAATATGTGTTTTTGAAAGTATATATAAGTGTATAACATTATAACTGATGTTAATCTTTTGCTCATGTATTTGTGTTACTGCAAGATATTTTGCCTTATTTTTGATGTTTCATTTACAAGCAGTGTCTTGTAATTCCATTTGGACAGAGATGAATGTTTGGCATGGCACGGAAATAAACTGACTTACTAACTACCAGCTCAACATACAGGTAGACATCGTCAAAATGACAAACCAAAACAAAGGCTGCTAAACAGACATCTTTAGACTGTCCTGTCCAGAAGACAAACAGCTTTTGTCAGATGTTTAAAAACAGCTTAAAATGATGGATGTTAACACTCAGTGCCAAAACAGGAAGTAGAGTGACATTCCTTTAGTGCAGCGAAAACTTGTATGAAGGAGGCCAAAGATAGATTGGAGCTCCAAGCCTATCTGAAGGCCCAAACCTAGCCCCAGACAAGAACGACGATTTTATACTTTTTTTTGCATCCAATGCCAATGTTTTTCCCAATTCTTGCTCTCTACAACATCTGTGCACGGCAGCTATGTTATGATTAAGATTATGGAAAGACTTGTTGTTATGGTTAATAAAAAAGCAAATCTTAATTGCAGCTATGTGACGTGATGTAAACGCTGGTCTCCTGCACGCCCCACACACCACCCCGACCAGTTATCACCCGCTTCACTAGATATGGTCTCGTGTCATGTTTGCAGGCAATAACAAAAAACACATATTCAAAGTACTCCTGACAAAGTTTTGCATTCATTCTTTGTTACCTTTTCAGTATGACTTTGGCCTCTATTATCTTGCTATTTTGTTTGTCTCTCCTTTGAGGGTCTGTATATAAAGAAAAACACTCAGAGGGACTCATGAGTATGAGTTGAATGAATAGCTGCAATAAGTGTAAGTTGATTGTGTGTAAGATGCCATGCTGTGGGTGAGTTAAGTATTCAGGTATATGCTCTGTGAGGTCCCCGTTCTTCCTCTGGAAATCCACAGCTGAGTGAAATGACGCAGGTTCTTGAGCGGGCTGCACATTCTCACACTTTTCCAGGCCATCTATAATGCATTTACGGATTAAAATTGAGGGCACACTTGAGGACCTACTTGAGTGAGTGTGCATGCTTTGCACACACACACATACACATACATACACAGGCACAGGCATCTTCCTGTGCACACAAAGAAACACACCTCACCTCCCCTACATGCCTCCACAACACACACTCAAATGTCTCTCCCTCAATCGGAATAAAATTGACACCATCATATATGCAGTACACAGTCTACAGAGTGGCATTTCCCCCTGGTCCCTTGCTGCTCAGAGCTCCCTGGCAAAGAGGAGGCTCCTCCAGGGACAGCACCCCTGGGACAGGCAGGGTTGCTGGCCAAAGCTAAGATGGAGGTCATTATGGAGGGATAGGGGTGAGGTTGGGGGGAACAGGCATGGTTAAAGGAGAATGGTACACAGCAGAAATGCCAGCAGACAACACTGGCAAATGAAACGACACCAAATGTCACCCAGCGGCGACTCGATCAGTTTCCCTGTTTAACTGCTAACACAGTGGAGCTGGTGTAAAAAATATTAATCGAATAAGCCTAAATAACTCTTAGACTTGATTATGTTGTTGTTTTTTAGTTCAAGGTTTTCACTATTAACTTCCCCTTTCTCTCACTCTTTTTTTTTTTTCAGAGGGCTTAAACCAAGCCAAGTTACTAAACCATTAAACTGTGGCTCTGCCCGTAGAGATTTAACTCAAGCTATGAGACTGTTGCTTCCAGTGCAGCTCTGCCTCTGAGAAATGTTTGTTGAACTAAAACCCCAATTTGCTCCTGCACTGTAGCTACATGTGATGACGATGTTGTTGTACATTGTGCTACTTGGAGTAAAAGTGGCTGCTAATTGCCTAAAATGTAAAAATGTACATCATATTTTATCGTGAGTGATATACTTAGGACCCTGGGGCTGAAAAGATGGAAAGTGGCTTCGTGTTTGTGTTCCTTTTTGCTAATGTGTTCAGCCAGCTGTCCAGGTGGCTATTTTTTTTCCAATCCTCCCCTACACCGTGACATGTGCACACTTAGCATACATTAGACACTGTGTTTGATTTCGCTTTGCTTCTGTTTTACATGTCCTAAAGGAGGACCCTTGCGTTTAATCGCGAAAAGCTCTTTACCAGATTGCACCAACAAAAGTGCTCGTCTTCATTCACACCTTTGTACACTGCCAAGCGAAAGTGGCAGGATTATTATTTTTTCGAGTGTTTGTGTGGATTCTTGAAATGCATTAATCGCAAACAATTTCAATTGTCTCTGTCCCCCCAACACACACAAACACATTCACAGTAACGTGTGCACTGTGTCTACAAGAGACAAAGACCCTGTGTTTACCAAAGAACAAAATATGAGTTAACACTTGAGCTTAAGAAATGTAGCGTCAAGCTGTTGTCACACAAGTTCAATATACTATCTATTATTTTTGTATTTATTTCTTCACATTTGTCGAGAGCCCTAATGAACCATGAGATGTCATTCAATTATACCATACACGCTGTGACTGCAAATTCTTGTCTGTTGTCTGCATTGGCCAGCAACACCTTAGCTGAGATATCATTTCCATATGCCACAAGCCTAAAATGTAAATTTGTCTTGTTGAACATTTGGTGAATTATTTCTACAAATTGTGCCTCAGTCTTTAGCTTTGTACAGAGCTGCAATGGTGGGAAAAGCCAAACCACATCAGCTCTTTTGATGTCCGTTAATATTAACTAGTATTAATTCTAAAAACAGTTGTTGATTACCTTTTTATCCCACAAAAATAACGAGACTAAAACTAAATAAAAAGTTAGATTTCACAATAAGAATAAGAACAGATTTATATTGCATGTTTCATTTTATAGGCGGATGTTGTGGTGAAGAGGGAGCTGAACCGGAAGGCAAAGCTTTCGATTAACCACTCAATCTACGTTCCAACCCTCACTTTATGGTCATGAGCTTTGGGTAGTGACTGAAAGAACAAGCAGCCGAAATGAGTTTCCTCCATAGAGTGGCTGGGCTCCCCCTTAGAGATAGGCTAAGGAGCTCAGACATCCGGAGGGATCTCGGAGTAGAGTCGCTGCTCCTTCGAGGTGGTTCGGGCATCTGATCAGGATGCCTCCTGGACGCCTCCCCTTTGAGGTTTTCCTGGCACATCCAACTGGTTGGAGACCCCGGGGTAGACCCAGAACACGCTGGAGGGATTATATATCTCATCTGGCCTGGGAACGCCTTGGGATCTGGGGAGAGGGACGCCTGGACAACCCTGCTTAGCCTGCTGCCACCACGACCCAGTCCCAGATAAATGGATGAAAATGGATGGATGGATAGATTATTTAATTGTTTTTGGGTTTGTTTGTTTTTTGCCATAACTGTTTTTAATGTATATTTTTATTGTGCGTTTTTATTGTAGGTTTTAGTTGTTTTTAGTGTTTAGTTTTTAGTTTTGCATGTATTTTTAGTTGGACATATATTTGGGTGCTCCATTCTGCCAGTGGACCCCAGGACTACACTGATAATAACTAAAACTCACTTACACCTGCGTGAGATTACTTTGTATTGATAGACAGTGTGTTTGAGTCGATCCCTGTAGACCGCGCTGCGTCAATGCCATGCTTAAGATATTGATTTAGCTGCTTGACCTGTTACACTAAATTGCATTTCAGTGACATTATGTCTCTGCTATTTTAGCTAGCATTACCAGTTCTTAGAAGGAAAACGTGAAAGCCAGCACGTCAGTGTTTATAAAAACATTTATCAGGCGCTATGTGGATGTTACATTAATGTTCTTTCCAGTTGGCTATCTTTTGTATTTTTTAGGCGATTAATCTAGGCTGTCAGCTATCAAAATCTTCCTCTAGGTGTCTGCAAACGGTAAGGAATATTGCTCTGTTAATATAATGCTATCTGACGTTTTAGCTGCTTGTATAACTTCTGAAAGATTCTGCTTCCCTGCAGTGGAGATGCACACGTGGCTGCAATAATGCTAAGTGAACGGTGCAGTTAAAACACAGAGTTTAGGAATGACAGTACTACCTCAAAGAGAAACATGCTAACCTCACTAACAAAAACTACAATATTTTTTATTTTTGTTGACTAATTACACTAAAATTAACAATAGTCAATTGACAAAAATGTGACTAAAATGTATATACATGTTTGTCAAAAGAGTAATGTTAAAACTACATCAAAATCAGGTGCCATAATAAAGATTTTAGGCATCAACTAAGTTCCAGCCCTCTCCCTGCCTCATCACATAGGGCCTATCCCTGCAGAGGAGAGAGACCTTTCTAAACTGCACCACCCACACAACCACATACGGACCCCACACACACACACTCACTCATCCAAAGATCCTCTTAAGCCACCACCCGCCACCAAGCCTCAACCCTCCCTCACCCCAAACAACAAACAATAAACCAACTTCGCCAATATCCTGCGTTTTTGAACATGTGGGCCGTGTGCCGGGCAAGGAATACGCAAGACCCCCATCTTTGTTGACATGTTAACTTAGAGCGTCTTTGATCAGCGGGATCAGATCTCAGAGGGGAACGTGATTAAAAGTGACATTCTGAATGCCGAAGAACCCTGGCAGCAGGGCGGATTTTCCACGCAGTGTGAAGCCGTAAGCTCATAAAAGACATACACCAGTGATTCAAAACATGTAGCCCAAGCCCACTATTATAATACAGAACTCTCTCTCCTCCTCTCGCACTCCGTGTCCTCACTCCTTTTCTCTCTTACACAAGCTTTTTTTTTATTCTCCCCTTTTTTCACTGCTGGTTGAATATGCGCTTTGCTGGATGGCTTTCAAAGCTACTTGTTCCACTTTCTTACATTTATGCTAATTGGAATGCAAATACTGGGGTTCCATTTTAAGCCGCTGGTTTAAGGAGAGGGTGTGGGGATGAATGACAGTGTATTGACAACCATGGCTCACCACTCAGAAACTGTCAGCGTTGGGAGGGAGTTCGAGGGATGAGGAGTTGACAGTGGTAGAACCAATATGTTCCCTCTCATCTTGACTGAATAACATTTCACACTGTGCTATTTTTTTTTGCTTCAATTGCACACTGTAAACCCAAGCAGGGAGCATTTGAAAGGCCTATATGTGCTGAGCCTAAACAGTGGGCTCTTACAGTAGGTGTAGTGTTCAGTGTGTGCACACCAGCCTAATCTCTTGAGTCACAGAGGAGCACGGAGCAGGGGTTGCAATGAACTGAATAAGCCTTAAAGCCTGCGTTGATCAAATGACTTGCCCGGCTAAGACCTCTTAACACACACTTACCTGGGAGACGAGGCTACCTCTCTAAAGTTACAGTATGTGTAATGAATACTGAGGCAGATTCTGTTTGAATTCAGCGTAGGTGAGGACATGTCAGATCATGGCGCTGAATAAGGTGACATCCACATTGGGCTGTAATGTGCGATGTACCAGCTGTGAAATGTTTCATCACTCATACAGTAAAAGTCCATGTAGGATGGGGAAGGGAACAGAATACAGAGGACGCACAGGTCTTCAGCATTATGTCAGGATATTAAGTAGTATTTAATCAACAAACATGATGAAAATTGATGGGCTGCTAGCAATGGATCACACATGAAAGTGGTCAGAGAAAAAGATATGTCTCTGGTCCACAAGAAATTATCAGATTAGGTTCGAGTTTTGGTAATAAGCTGTAGCCTGGTATTTGAAATCCTTTCTAATACTTTCTGAAATAGTAAGTGTTATGAAATGGCCAAATTAAAGCTGCCATGTTTAAGTGATGTAATAACTAGTAAGTGAAATTTAGTCAATAAAAGGTCAATTAGCAGGATTAAAAATAAAACTGAAGAGCCACCTGTAAATATATCATATTATTATATCATTTATTTTTGAATGACAAAGGTTGGCCACCAGCTCGGATATAGCAACTTTGAAATAAGAAAAATGAATTAATTGTCTTACAAATGAAAAGTTTAGTTCGTAAGCAAAACAACACACCCGAGCTCAGTTCACTACATTCAGGGGTTTTGCTGCTATACAGCCTTTCTTGGTCTGGTATAACCAGTATTGTACAGTATGGTGGCTAATATTAGCTGATGTTATCAAACTTGACTAGACAGATATTGTTGTGTAACTGACTTTATGACTCGTCACTATTTGCTACTGTTACACTACATTTCATAATTCAGCATTATCCAGTATTGGCTACAGTGGTTCAGAAAAATGTAACATAGACTCACTTTAAATAAGGCTTATTTTAATGTAGCCTAATGTACTTTTGTTAATGCTAACAGCTGAAATCACTTCTTTGCAGTGCAGTTTAACTTTCAAAGCTGCTTAAATTTATATGCATGCCATAATTTTATCACATATATCCTTCTGTGATTATCTGGTTACAGACCTCCAAGATAATGGATCAGAGACCATTGGTTAGGTTTAGACACAACAAGTACTTGGTTAGGTTGTAAGTCAAGTTATGTCACATAATATACTAATGTAACTTAACTTACGTAACTTAACGTTACGATCTGAGGTAAGTTAAAGTCAATGTTGACTTTTGGTTTCACGCAGAAGACGAACAGTGGCCTCTTCTCTACGCAGACTTTATCGCTCTTTTTACTACCTCACCTGACTTCTTCCTTTGCTCCTGTCATAATTACTGCGGCCACTAGAGGTCGCTGCCTAACAATAAACGTAAATATGGGTCGTAATATGTTTCTATGTGTCAGCCCTGTGATTGACTGGCAGCCAGTCCAGGGTGTACCCCGCCTCTCACCCAGCCCCCCCGCGACCCTCTGAGGATAAGCGGTATAGATAATGGATGGGCGGATGGATGGATGGGTCGTAATAAGCTGCTTGCACAGACAACCTATACGCCCGTATTTTTGGGGAGGGCGGTCTGATTAATTGAAGGGTCTTCAATGAAGTATGTGTCAATTGGGCTTACCCTTTAGAAACATGGCTCCTTAATCCATTTAAAGAGGTGAGGAATTCACAGTGTCTGTTGTTCAACAGAGCTTCAACAGTGGCAAAATGTGTGTAAATCTATGGCTATTATAGTTTCTAATACAATTAAAAAATAAATACATTATATGTCCTTATATATATATATATATGTATGTTTGATCTTTTTGTCTTTTGAAGGACCATTTCAGAAATGAATGAACTTGAATGAACTGAATCATGAATGAACTGGAATGTCCTCACCCTTTTGTATATGATTTCCTGCTGTGTCCTGCACACTCTGTGACTTGCCTGGTATAAAGATGTTAGAGCATGCACAATTCAATATGGGAAGCATAATAGACTATTAAAAATACATTTGCTAAGCCAAGGAATACAGTTGAGAAGAGGCCTATCCATTAAGCTGTCTAATGTGACATATAATTGTATAGACTAGGCATGAGGCCATCTCAGGGGAAAGTACATAAAGAATAGTTAAGGCCCAAGACATAGTTTCATTTCACATGTCATCCATGTGTTTTACTGCCTCTGCTATGGCAAAACATTTCAATTTGCAAATGTTTGTCTAAATAATGTTTATATTATTCAGTTATACTATTGAATTATTTCATTGATTTTGCTGTCCATTTGTTTGAAATCTCCATCAGTTTTGTGATTTAATCTATGAAAAATCTGAAGAACTACAATGTTTTTTAATAGGTGATCTGGAGCTTTTTCTTGCCAGAAGACAACATTCTGCTTCTTCTGCCCTTTTTCTGTGCCACTTCCCTCTCTTTGGGCTCAGCACGGTACTCTGTCAGCCTCAAAGGCCTCATAAGTGTGCTTTCTTTTCTGATGATAGAAGCCACAACACTGGTCCTTTGCCTGATGATCTGACATGCCATATGTCTGTAGTGGCCTGTGGGGCGGTAGATGGGGGAAGGTCTGTTTGTTCAGATGTAGGAGCTGCTGAAAACCTGCTGGTATTACTGGGTATAAAGGGGGTCAATGGATACTGTGGAGAAATGAGTCAAGGAGAGAAGGGACCACAAAGAAATGATGGGAGAAATGATGCTCACACCACAGCTTGTGGAGATGTACACACGGTTATACTTCATTTGATACTGGTTGCTCACCATGCACCTCTGAGTTTCATTTCACTGTTGTTATGAGCCATAGACTGCATATAAGGATGGACAACGTGTCACTTCCTCCCACTGTACAAAAATGAAGCCAAAATATCCCGTATACGGGCGCTGGTGACACCATTTGGAGCCAGAGTCTGCGCAGTAGTGATCCGCAGTATCAGGCTCCCTCCCAAACTAATAGCGAGCACACCACAAGTTGTCAATCATGACCTCACACCCCCTTTTTATAGCATCAAATAACTAATTAAAACCAATGATACTTATCCAAAAAATGAACACTTGAACAAACATCAATGTGATAAGAACTACCTAAAATGACAGAAACCATCTTTGGGAAAATTTTATTTGATGTGTACTTAGTAGTTTGGCCCATGTCCCATCCGCTAACATGGAGGGGGTGGGGTTTCTTCTCTTTCTTTCTTCTTCTTCTTTCTGACCTATACTGCAGCCAGCCACCAGGGGGCGATCACAAGACGTTTTGGCTTCACTTTTGGGAGGCTGCCATGTCATCTATCTTTATATACAGTCTGTGTTATGAGCACATGTTTCTTCGTGTGAACGGGGATACTTGTGGAAGTCAGTAGAAGGTTCTCTAGAGCCACGATGTTTGCATGGTTAATAATTTTAAGAGGATTCCCAATCAGTGATCTTTTTCCATATCAGTGGTTTCCTACTCTGCACAGAAGAGACTACATACCACAACTTTGTATTAAAGGATAATATTTACCAACAAACTACAGACTGAAACCACAACATGATGAACACTATGAAATATGGAAATATAATATGTATAATTAATTGATGTCATGCAGTTGTAAAATGTGCCTCTGTATACGTTTTTGGGTGTATTTGAACAGTCAGAGAGGCTACTGAAGTCAGGTTTTGGAGAGTCATTTCCAAAGTCATGCAGGGTTCACACTTCATTAATGCACACAGTCCATTTTCACAGCCTCTGTGCTGCTGAAGATGACTTTCTGTGGAAATAAAAGGTTAATTGTATTTTGGAAGAACTTCCTTTTAACAGCAAAGTATTATATCTGCAGTAGGCAATATTAGATAACATTATGTTAAAATGTTGCCTAATTAAATTCCACACATTTCTGGCCACCTCACTGCTTAAGTAGTGGAACACTGGGCAGAGCAACTGTATAACACTACAAACAGCAGACTAAAATGTAGCTATAAAGTTGAATCAACATCTCTCTGACATAGTCACAATGATAAATGACCATTAAAAGCTTCAGAGAGGTAGCGTTTATTACAGCGTGTTTGTATTAAATCACATTTTATTGTTAACATGCTGCTTTTATCATGTCAACCCTTTGAATGTGAACCCTTTGAATCATCTCACCTGCTTTCCAAAGGACCAAGCTATTGTTGATACAGTGTAAGATATAGGAATGTTCATTCTTCCAAAAGACTGCCAACCCTGTAATTTATAAAGATATAGTCAGACCAGTCTTCATTCCACTATCCACATTTAATAAGAAAACAACAGTAAGTCCTTTGATATGTTCTGTTTGGACTGTATAAGCGTTTCAGCAATCCTGAGCGCTTCCTGTCAGGCTCTGTGAGCGTTTCAGTGTATCAGTTATTCTGAAGCTTTGAGTTTCTGCAAATCTGCTATTTATTTTATCAAGAACAGAGTCTGCTTACACATTCAGCAAACTCATTCCACCACATATCTGCAGTTGGGCCCTATCCTGAGTGGTATGTATTTTTTTGGCTGTGCATAGAATCATAATGTGTGATGATCCCTTGACAGTAAAAACATTTATTTTATGTGATCTGGAAAGTAAGTTTTCTCTTTTTTCCCAGTGAAGCTCTGACTCACCTGTCATCATAGAAAAAAAAACATCTTTGTGCAAAACAGAGTTGTCATAATAGTCTAAACACCTTTCAAATGTGCCTCGCAGATGGGGATAGAATGGACAGCAGGGGTGTTTCACTATAATATGTGATGATCCTTTGACAGTAAAAACATTTATTTTATGTGAACTGTAAAGTAAGTTTTCTCTTTTTCCCCAGTGATGTTCTGACTCAAGTGTTTTTATAGAATAAACACTGATTCTTTTCAAATGTTTTTGTGTTCACCTGTGATTACTTAATCTGGGAGGTTGTAAGATGGTTTATTATTATTATTATTACAAATTAAGTACTTTGTTCCTATATTAAGAGTTTCATCTCGAGTATATAGAAGACCCTTAAAACTTCTCTTTTGGTTAGATTTTTAGCCACGCTAGTGCCGTGCCTCTGTGCATGGTAATGTTGTTCGGTCAGTCAACCACTTTGGTTCAGACTGAAATATCTCAACAACTACTGGTTGGATTAGTACAATAAATTTTGAACAGACATTCATGGTCAACAGAGGATGAATTCTACTGACGTTGGATCTCTTGACTTTTCCTCTAGCGCCACCATGAGGTTGACATTTCGGGTTCAAAGTGAAATATCTCAACAACTACTGGATGGATTGCATTGACATTTAGCACAGACAATTATATCCCCCAGAGCATGAATTGTAATAACTTTGATGATCCTCTGATTTTTCAGTTTGTCCAATACTTTGGTTTATGGCCAAATACCTGCAAAACTAGTGACATTCACATCCGCCTCAGCTGTAGTTTGTGTTTAGTGCCAATTAGCAAATGTTAGCATGCTTACACGCTAAACTAAGATGGTGAACATAATAAACATTATACCTGCCAAACAGCAGCATGTTAGCATTGTCATCGTGAGCGTGTTAGCATGCTGATGTTAGCATTTAGCTTAAACTACCACATCTAAATACAGCCTCACAGAGCCGTGGCATGGCTGTAGACTCTTGGTCTTATTAACATTCTAACAGATATCAATAAATGTATGACTGGCCCAGGTTCTGTAATCAGCTAGATCCTCACCTGAATCCTAATAATGAACTGAACACCTTTGTGCAAGGAGCCTTGCTTAACTTACATGCACCTTCAAAATGCAGCACAAAAACAGATATGTCAACAGGAGACATAAAACAAACTTAAAACTGAGACTGGAATACATTTGTATAACAAAAATAGTTTTCCTACAATCTGCTTGATGTGCTCTGTTCAAGTGTATAAGTCACCCAGTGTATGGTAGCTAAAGCTTCGAAACTGCAGAGGCTAATTTTTTATAACACAGTAGTTAATAGTTTTATGCTTGCAAACATATCAGCCAGACTGAGCAAACAAAATTGTCCATCTACGCCTTGTAATATTAAACTACTGCTGACAAGTAGAGTTGTAATTGCAAGTAAAATGTTTAATTCATTGTTTGCCACTTTGACATGCTTGACATTTTTTTCTTTCTTTTATGTTTTGGGTGTACGTGATATTTCTCTGAAATACAAAGAAATAAGCAAGCAACTTTAAATGATCTGGTGACTGTATTTCTCCAGCAGTACCCCGTTGAGGCTTTGGGTCACACTCGTCCAACTCCATGGTGTCATTACGCTTTAATTAGGCAACAAATGTTCCCTGTCATATGGATAACATCACTCTGTGGAAAGGACCTCGTACTAGCCTTCAGATTAACTTCAGTAATAATGGGTATAAAATTGCTTGTCTGGCTCACCCAATATGATAAAGTTTATTTTAGGACGATCTTAGTCATCGGTCCACAAAGGTGACGGCAGCTTTAACTGATCAGAAAAAGGGCTGTTCCAGTCATACTCTTTTGGACATAGGGAAAGGTCTCAAGATGTTTCTCTTTTTATTTACATTAAAGTAAGTTTGACATCAGCTTGAAATACCTCCTGTCCTGTACAAGTTGGACATAGTTTGGCTTTAAAGCAGACCTAAAATATATCTGACCACATCAGTGCTATTTCCACTGGTTACTGGGACTGTTAGAATTGATTTTACAATTTTATTGAGTACCCCTGGCTATATCACAGAACTTTTAATCCTCGACAAAGCAGAGTGCTGAGCTTAGATCTTTACGTACAGCCATTTTTTTGCATCTCCAAAGTCTAGACTAAAATCAAAAGGTCATTAGAGCTTTTTCCTCTGGGTCTCTTGTAATGGTGATCCAGCCATTAGAGGGACACGGAGATCAGTAAGGAGATCAAGCAACTCAAATCAGTACCTTTTTAGAGGGTCAATAGATACAATTGCTACTACTCCACACAAAAAAACAACCATATCTCTAGGGTTTTTGATCAATATGACTCAGCAGTTACTTGAACAGGTGGCAGAATTTTCTAGCCTTTAGCAGATCAGCAATGACACATTTCAGCTATGACGAAGCAGTGCTATTATTGCAGCATTTATTTTGGTTAATAAACATTCCCTCTGTGCTAGAATGTTCTGTTCCATCTCTGCTCTAGTTTGCTATACCTTACACTTCAGTGTTGTGAAACTTTAATGCATTTCAGAAACCTCACATACTGTTTGTGTTAATGTGTGGGTTAACCTTGTGTGGCCCTGCGCACTATACACTAAGTGTATGAAAGGAATAGATGGATATACTGTATGGAGGTTCTAGTATACCAAGATATTATCAACTAATTCAGTGATTTATTGCTGTTGATTTATCAACACATCTGAAAAGCATAGTGAATAAATAAATTGAAAACCAAAGAAAGAAAAAACTTCATAATGTGTGTTGAGAAAAGATAGTGACGGCCCTGATTCAGTAGTGATCAGCACAGATAGGGTCAATAGAAAAATTGATACCTGACACCTGCTGGAGGAAGACAGGGCCTGAAATGCCCATGTGTTTAAGTAGACTGTAACAATTAAGTTAATGAAATAAAAGTGTTCGCCCTACATCTTTATGAATAAATTACAATTGTAAACAGAAAATTAGCTTAATCAAAATGATATTTCATTATTTTGTTTTTAAGCCATGAATAAATTATTCATTAAATTTACTCTTAAGGAATATGTTCTTGTTCTATCATTATAAATTATACAAAGTCTAACCACATTGTCTTTATTGGCTGCTTGGTGGCCGGTGTGCTGTGTTTCACATTTTAGGCCCTAGCATGTTGCTAATGCTATCAGCACAATGTGCAGTAGGTGGTTTCTAAGTGATTCGTGGTGTTTTTATATTGTACATGAACCTACATCATATTTCTCTGTGGCACAATAGCATTTCATTCATTTGTGCTTACATATAGTTTTTTAACACCTGACTTTTAGATTGACTGCCACAAATGAGTTTATGAACACTAACAATTTGATAGCCCCTGTGATTTAGCCAGGTGATTTGCCTCATTTGACCTAAAGGCACCAGTATTGTTAACTTAATAACTGTATGTATTTGCCACACATGATTAAAAACATTCCATTTTACCATGTTTCTTTCATTTCACCTTATACTGTTCATCAGCTGTTAAACACTGATTTTAACCAAACTGAACAAATAAATGCATTTATAGTTTGGGCCTTCATTACCCTACTGGTACAAGTGCTGCATTGAGTTTGAATTATTTTGTCTATAAACTGCTAAAAGTCCTACTAAGTCTATTGCATGAGGGTACCCATTATTTCATACTGAGATACTGTTTTTACTCAACTTTCTGGGACAAATTAGCAATATGGCAGATAACATAGCTAGCAGTAGCAGAAGTCACAGGAGTATTCCCTCAAGCCGTACTTGTAGCTGAAGTCACAGCAGTATATTAGAAACAGTAATCATGGTGGAATTAGTAGTTGTTGAAATAGTGAGACTAGTGGAGATGCTTTGTCCAAATTCAAGAGTCGATGTTGTTCGAGACTGTCCTCCCCAAAAATACGTCCATTATAGGTCGTCTGTGCAGCAGCTTTTTACAACCCATATTTACGTCTGTATGTACGCCGACTTCTAGTTGCCATAGTAATTATGATGGGAGCAAAGGCGGAAGTCAGGTGAGGTAGTATAAAGAGCGACAAAGTCCGTGTAGGTAGGAGGAGGATGGGATGGAAGGATGTGTCAAACGAAACATGACTTTCACCCAAGAGACTGCTGTTCGTGTCCCATGTGAAACCAAAAGTCAACCTTGACTTATGTCACGTCACTTAACTTACTAACGTACTTATTTTAACCCAAGCCATGATCTTTTCCTAAACCTAACCAAGTAGTTTTTGTGCCTAAATCTAACCAAACTGCAACCGTTTCACAACATTAACCACGTGTTTATTATTGTTACCAAGACAACGCCTATATATGTTGTTTTGGGAGTCATTGGCAAACAAACTATTCTGTAGTTTTTGGAGTAGGGGCGCTAATTTAGGAAATGCTCCTGTGGGTCGTATTAGAGGTTACGACTTATGTGGTCGTTTGGGTTGGAGGACTTGGTTGTTTCTCAGCCAATTCATATCATTTCACTAGGATTAATGTCTAACTGTTACACCTTTTCTACATGCACTCAACATCAAAAATGTGAATATTAATAGTCTAAATAATGGAAAACCAATTAAAGGGAAACAAGACTAAGAGTCTACAGCCTTGCTGGCGTACTTATAGACATAGCAGTGCTTTGAGATTAATACTAAAATCAGCATGCTCACAACAACACTGCTAACATGCCGATGTTTAGCAGATATACATAATATGTTTACCATGTTCACTGTTTCTGTTAGCACGCTAACATTTGCTAATTAGTGCTAAACACAAAGTAGTCAAGATATTTCAGGTGAGATCAAAGTGGTTGACGTTGCCATCCAAAGACCCATGCTGCTAATGTGGCTAAAACTAAGGTAAAGAACTCAATTCAAAGAAGAAGAAAGTGCAAGAAATGGAGTTGCTGACACATTTAATCAACTATTTTCATAACAGCTAATTGAACTAGTCTTTAGTTGAATTTCCAGGTTGACATAGTATGACTTAAGATATACTAATTCTGTCTGTTGCAGCAGTTTATATCAAGGACGATAAATATAGATGATCTCACTTAATGTCTTAAGTTGCTTTTTACTGCTCATTTTTATCATTCTAATTAGTGTTTTACAAGGCTCGTAGCCAGCACACATTTTAGTCATTGTTTTTGAGTGTGAAATGAATGTGGTTTATCGTAGGTCATTAGTACTTGTTTGTATTACAGGATGACATTTTTCGACAGAGGGTAGAGAGCCGTGAAGACAGCGTTTCCTGTCAGACCCGCAGCACTTCTTACTCTGACTCAAGGCTATGATGAAAGGTCAGTGGTGGGCTAACAAAGGCAAGGGTGAGAGGAAGAAAACGCACGAATCAAGCGTTACAGACCGTAGGCTGTGTGACTACACACAGATTTAATAACAGTCCACCAGGCACGAAGGCAGCGTGGCCGTGGGGGAGAGGAAGGAGAGGAAATAAATAAATGCACTCACACATGCTCATGCATGGTTATTTTTCATACCCACACAGAGAGACCCACAACATCCTATATAGTGTTATTTTAGTCTGCTGCCGGGCTATGATGTTGATGCGAACAAATTAAAGGAGAAATGTGTGACATCTTTACTGCATCTATTTCTTTTTCATTTTTTTGTGCTCATTGTTGTGTTTCTATACTGCCTCTCACAGAGATTGTCAGGCAACGATGACATAACTGCATGATTCTTATTTGTTTTATTCCGGACAGATTAGAAATTTTGAACATGTAACTTCCTGTTCCTTCCAGCTGAGGGGTTTTCCAATATGTCTGGGTGTTTACAGCTGCATATAAAAAGCCGTCACGAACTGGATACAGACTAGTTTGAATCAATGTGATGCAATAAGGTGGGAGATTTTTTTTAAAATGTTGCAGGTCATTACTTAAAGGTACAACACACACTCAAACATCTGCCTTCTTAAAAATCCATTTATTTATTTTGATATTTGAGGCAACAACAACAGTGATTGCTCTATTTGCACTCATCTGTGCAGGAGGGGTATTAATTATTCAGAAAAAGTTATTTAATCTCAAAAGAAAAGGTATTCACATCAGATATAAACATTACACTGAATATTTATTAGTACTGAATTTAGCATTTTCATTTATTTTCTGACTTCACAGGATTTCTCTCATTATTCAATGAATGAATGTTTTACACTGGTAAGTTGTTTTTTTGCATTTAAACTCTCTTGCTGTTCTTCACACTGATTTTTAAGACACTTCACACAGAACAGACATCATTTTGTTTATGAATCCACTGTCATGAGTGCACATTGATTGCCAAAAATGCTGCAAATGACTTTGTGACTCATGAATACCCTGAACGCTATTATCAAAAGTGGAATGTATTTCGTCAAATTGCTAAATTACTCAAAAATATCAGGAACCAATTGCAGATTTGGGGAAGGTGGAAATGTGGTAGCTCAGGAGCCTAAATGTATTACAAACGCTCTTGTTATTGAGTTTGACAGGTTCTAATAAGAATCATATCTTCCTCTTCAGACAGAGGGGAGGAAAAAAAAGTATTTTTGCCTACGACTGGAATAAAAGCTTGGAGGAGCACGGTGCATCTCCTCTTTCATTTACTTACTTCTAAAGCAGCTGATTGCTTATGACACACTCCACCGAGAGCTACACGTTCGCGAAACCTCTTGCCACAGACGCTTTCATGCCATTACCTAGCATTGCTGAGACATCAGCGGCAGAGCTTGCTGGTTTCAGCAAGACTCTGAACACCTCCTCTGTCTCCGTTTCTTAGTCACTCCATCATGCCATCCCTCCCCTTTTCTCCTTCACATCATGAAAAGGAAATAATGTAGAGAGGAATATGGGCTTTGAGCGAGATTTTTTTTTAATGCTAAGCATAAGTGGAAAGTAACTAAGTACATTTACTTAAGTACAATTTGGAGGTACTGTACTTCTGTACTACTACTGTACTACTGTACATTTACCTGACTATTTCCATTTTATGCTACTTCATACTTTTACTCCACTACATTTCAGAGGGAAATATTGTACTTTTTACTCCATTACATTTATTTGACTGCAGATTTTACATTAAGAAATACATGATAATCTTATAAATACAATGCATTATAAAGAAAAGAAATAAACCAGTGGTTACCAACCTATTTGCAGGGTGTCAGGGGGACTTTAGGCAAGGTAGGCAGCTGCCTTGGGCCCCCTATAAATATACCAAGATGTTTACACAGGATATATATAAAATTGTTGTTCCTATTTTAGTTTGCATATACTCTGTGATAACTTACAAAATACCCTCAAGGCATTTCTTTTAATGTGTGTAGATAATTATGTAAGCAGCATTATATACGGTTGGGTTGTTTATTCAAGAACATTGCATCATACTTTATTATGTATTATATGGTTCATGTGTAAAATCTTAACCTGCAAAATAACTGATAAATATAGGGGTCAAAACAATTGGAGTAAAAACTACAACATTTGCCTCTAAAATGTAGTGGAGTAGATGTATAAAGAGACATAAAATGGAAATACAAGAATGCTCCCTGAACACTGAAAAAAGTACAGTAAGAGTAAATGTACTTAGTGACTTTCCACCACTGGCTGGTTCAGTTTGCAGCCAAATCATCTCATGACCCCTCAGATTTATCTTGTGACACTTTGGAGGGGGCCCGACCCCTAGGTTGGGAACCACTAGACTAAACTACCTGTATAATCTGTGTAAACAACAGTTTAAAAATCTAATAATGTCTTATATAATAATATATCAGTCACAGGGGCCACATTTCTGCAGAACGTGTACTTTTACTTTTGATACTTTAAACACATTTTGCTGATGATACTATACTTTAACTTATGATGGATTATGAAGGTCTTTTTGCAGGTCTTGTAATGGAGTGTTTTTACATTAATGCATTGGAACTTTTATATAAAGGATGTGAATACTTCTTCTACAGTAATTAAATGTCATGGTGTGTGGAGCCTCCCAACCTTAAATACACGTGGTTCTTTTTTACAGAGGCGGGCATTAATGAACAGCTCTGTCCATCAAGCTATGGACAAAGCAGCGTTTTAAGCCTCAGTCTCTGAAGTATTGGGCAATTACGGACACCTGTTATTGAGTTAATTGCCCAATTAACTCATCCATCATTAAAATAAAATAGGTCACCTAAATTAGTGCATATTTACACCAACCTATGGGAGGAGAGAACTTAGCGCACAGGTGTTTTTATAGAATGGACAGCATTAGCAGAGCATGAGTGAAGGCATCCTCCATCTGTTCCAACATTTCATCATAAAAAAAAGAAAGACTCTAATTTAAAAGATCAATAATTTCAATGAAAATGTGATCTCTAATGGAACTCACGTGCTGCGCAATTTCAACCAGCTTTAAAAACAGTTAGCACTTTCACCAGTGTAACCTTGATAGAAAATAAAAAGGATGTGGGAGTGCTACTGTCTCTCTCATGCTCTGCCAGGCAGGACAGCGCTCTGTCAAGGAGTGAAAAGGAGAGGACAGGAAGGCAGACAGCATGCCTACGAGGAGGTGAGGCTTCTCCGCACTCCTTGTCCCCGGCTAATTGCCTGCGGAAATTTATCCTGTCAGTGAAATTACATCTTTTCTCAAGAAACGGCATATATAGATCTGTCGCAGGCGGACCCCATCTGCACATGCATGGATTCTGTCTGTGATACACACAAACAGTAACCTGTGACACGCCAAAGGCAACAACTGCGCGAAAAAGGAAAACAATAATAATCTGCATTTCTTCTTCACTAAAGTTTGTGATGTGATTAAAAGGCGCTGCTTTTTCATTTCCCCCAAGCAGAAAATGTGTTTTCCTCTATCTCACGCTAACGTGACAAACAGCGTGCTTTGAGATTTCTGCCAAAGACATCAAATGTCTCTTTTGATATAAATTGGGTGGTGTGAGACTTGCTGGGAGAATGGGAGAGCAAGAGGAGGGTGTCAAGGGAAGAGAGATGAGCGTTCATGAAGAGTGTTTATCAGAACAAGTTGTTTACACTTGACGAACTCTAATCATAATCATAATAATCATAATCTGCAAAGGGCAAGCAGTCAGGGTATCTATCTGCTGCGACTGAGCCATGCTTCAGTTTGGACTCATCTATTTCATTAAAAAATAGGCTTTCACAGGAAGCTCAGGGACAGTGATGTTTGTATGTGTGTGCTTGGTGGGTGAATGTAAGTACAAATAAATTAGTTTAAGAAAAGAAAACTCAAAAGCTAGTACAACACTGAGTGGGTATTAATGGGTAAAACATTGTAACTGCATGCACAAACCTAAACCTAAATAATTTCAGTTTTCAACCAACTATTGTTCATCAAGCATGAACTGTCTCACTTCCACTGTGTGTTTCCATCCATGTCCCTTTTCTGTGGTAATAACATAACAGCTCCCCCCAGTGTTAGGAGGGAGAAAGGCCAACCCTTGTAACTGCTTTAAAAAAAGAGAGAAAATGAAATTGAGGACACTGAATCTGAAGCTTTCATTTGCCCCATATATTCATTTTTAATTTGAGGGATTTTTCAGAGTCATAAAATACAAATTTGGATTAACTTGTCAGGGAGAAACCACATATCCCCAGTATACTAGAAAAAACATGTTTCTCTGAATGTTTGTGAATGAATTATGTCTTTATTTAATAGTATGGTGAGCGAATCCTGCTTTAAGATGCACAAAGTTACAAGTCATTCCAGTATTTAATTACTTCCGCATGACTGAAGGCCACAGAGTGTAGTGTGGATGGGTATACAACAGGATGAGCCTTGTAAATACAGTAAAAGACTGAGCGCTGCTTGTCTTATTTTATGATTCCAGGGCTCCGTTCTTCTCCCGAGAGCATTTTGGGAGCCTCTGAGGTGCGTTCTACATTTTCAGATGGGCTATGTATTGTTGTGCCAAGCTCTCCCACAATGATGTATCATCACTTGAATTATCACCATTGCAAAAACAAATGTATTCTCCTGTCAGGCCTCATGCTGCCAAAAAGGGGAGTTTTATGATGGAACCCACCACAAAAGCCAGTGGGATTAATACCTACCTTCATATAAACATAATGGAACTTTCCGTAGGAGGGATGTGTGGTACGAGGGAGTCTGAGGGCTGGTTATATTTAAAATCAAAGAGCCTTTGCTGGGTTTTACAGTCCTGCAATTGTTCACAAGTTTTCCTATTTAATGTCTTGCAGACTTTAATATGAGATCCTTGAGAGTGAGAGTTAAGATATTAAAAATAATAGAAAATTGAAATGATATAAATAAAATAAATAAATACCATTAATCCGGGTTAGACTTCCTAGCCCTGTGAAAATGACTTCCTTCTCTCCTTTGCCCTCAATATCACTCTTCTCCCTTAAAATGAAATACTCCATCACTCTCTAAAATCAAAATTTCCTTGGCTTCCCATGCCCTACCAAAAATTAATTCACAGTTTTACCATTTTAATCTGGCTTCGTGAAGCCATAAAAGAAAAGAGAGAGAAAAAAAATCTCAGGTGTAATATAAAACCAAATGCATTAGTTGACAGGGCACTGATGAATGTCAAATCCATCACGCAGTGCGAAGTAGGGGGGAATTGATCTCTTTCCATTTGGAGCATTTTTTTTTTCTTCTGCGGAGCTGGTCAGCATTAGGCTCTGCTGCCTGCCCCCATTACAAATGCATCAGTATGCTCTGTAATACCCATGTCCGCTATTCCCAAATGCAGCCCCCAAAGTCAACTGAAGGTTGTTGGCGGCTCATGTAAATGAAGCTTGATTGTAATAGTTCTAAGTGGATTCCGCCCACACAATCCTGTCACATTCGCTCATTGTTATCTGCGCCCCCCCACCCCACCCATCAGGGTTTACGGCGTAAATAATAAAAGTTGTGTCACTTCGCAAATTACCCAAACAGCTTATCACTTATTCATTGTGGTGTATCACAACAACTCCTCGGTGCGTACAAAAGCCACAGCAAGTCAGACACGGGCTTTGTTAATGAACTTGGAAGATTACCAGATCTGAAAATTAACTGACAGTGTTGCTGGTTTCTTTCCCCTTGTGTGCGTCTCTCCCCCTTTTTTTTCTTCTGTTTACCTACCAGAGACAAAAAAAAAAGAGATAGACGGTTATGAGAAAGTACAAAAAAATATGTTGGTGCGGTGGTCTTGTCTGTTTCCATTTGACTTAACAAACTCCACTGTTGTTAGCCTTCAGTCTCAGGGAGAAACTACTGATTGGATAGGTGTCCTTCTCATCAAGAGCCACTGAGCTTAGCCCTGAGTGTCCAAGGCAAAAACACAAATGTCTGAAGGACACAATACACATAAAAGAAAGCATGATGCATGCCACACATTAGAAGTATATAGTAACACAGCATTTTTGAAAAATGAGGGAAAAGGCGAACTGTCTGACCATATTCACAGAGCTTTTTTCCTCTAAATTCTGTTATAAATTCTTCCCGGCCTCTGCCTTTGAATGAATGGGTTCCAGGACAGTACTGAAGATGTGTCACGTACATATGGCTCAGAACGTAACTGGATACTTGAACTCTCAAACAACATCTGAAGTGCAATTTGGAGTCCATCAAATAACCCAATGCTCATCAAATACCAACTGGAAAGCAGTGAAATGCCTATGCTGGAACTTACCATGCAGCAGTTAGGTGATTGAGTTAACGGCACAGCACAGTTAATTTTTAGGGCCCCTCTGAAAATGATCCTCTGCTGTTCATTCGCCACTACCCGCATGGCCCCTGTTGCCATTTTCTGCCTGGCTGCCTTTAATTCTGATCTGCAGCCACCTAGCTCATAGACTACACCGAGATACAGAGGCAGAACATTCCCAAGGTGGTCACTGAGAAGCCAGAGGCAGAGACGAATTGATATCTCTCAGATATGAGAAATTGCAAAACTTTTATGTAGAATGCATGACAGTGACAGTGAGAGAAACTAAATCCAACCCAAACTAAGCTTTAACATGACTTTGGTGGTTGCCCTTTTCTACTCCTGATCATGCGCTCACAGCAAGATAAATGTGGCAGTTACATAAATCATTTCTGGTTTGATTACCCCCTTCCCTGTTAACTTAAGCTTTTACTTGTCATCTTTATAGTGAGTAAACACACTTTTTTGTTGGTGAGTGAGGAACTTGCCCGGGATGAGTACTACATTCCATTATTACAGTTGTAACACGCACATTTTTTGGTATAAAATCAACATAAAAACAGTTGCTTGATTGAAATATTGTTGATTTGCCATGAAAACTATTTGATTAATGCTGTTTTTTAGCCGTAGCTCACACTGTTACAACTGAGACTCACATGCGCTTCAATTGGAACATCGGACAGCGTCCACTTTCGGTTTAATTCTCTTTAAATGGTTTATGATAGTGGACACATGTAGGTTGTTTGCATGAAAATATTACATATGTAGGTAAAAAATCTCTGAGAAAAAGAGTGAAAAGGGAAAAATGTTACAATTATGGTGACTCTCCCCTATAGTGTTGGACAAGACTGTCACAAGAAAAACAACAGCATTGGTCATTCGTTTAAGCGCTTATAACAAATTCTGTTCACCTGACAAGGACTTTACAGTCTCAGATGCAAAGGCGGAAGTAGCTTGAAGATTTTAAACTACCAAAAAACAACTTAAAGGGGAGAATTGGGCTGGATGGTTGGATGTATAAAGTGAGTGACTTTGACATGGAAGAAAGCTGTTTGCATCCCTTTTTCTAGCTAGAGTCAACATTGGCATCTTTTAATCATGACCTCAGTCCCTATCCTGGAACTTTGTACCCAAACCATAAGCTTTTCCAAACCTAACCAAGTAGTTTTCATTCCAAAATCGAACCAAACCGTCAGCACAGCGGGCCAGCTCAGAGAACGGTCATATGAATCATTTTTGTAACAGTTTTGGAAGACTGGCGAAAAATACACCAGAAAACTTATTAAGTAGTGTATGGAATTACAATTCAAAATGCATTGGTTAAATTAAATGAATAATCCCACTAATTCTCTGGCATTTTGCTCAAGTCTTACCTTGAGTGGGATGGGAGGGTTCATGTCAATTTCTTCTCCACCAAAAGAGGAAGAATATGTAGAGTTGGCCGGGAGACTCTGGAAATTGGCTTAGTCCTCCGGAATAATAAAAATTCAGTCTGGGAGATATGGGGTGTTTTTCTACACTTTAAAACATGTTGAGGTGAAATGCACTTGTTCCATCTCGGCTTTGAAAAAGCCGCAGGGAAGATCGCTATTGACGAGCTAAAGAGGGTCCCTCCAAAAAGAAGTATTTTTGTGCATTTAATGAAAAGTGGAATTTGGCTTTGCAAAGTGGATACTTTTACAGCAGAAAACGAAACAAGTGAAGCTATTGCAGCATGCATCACGGACATTCTGAACAACAATGGTTTGGGTCTGTACAATGTTTCTGCGTATGTGGCAGATAATGCTTCAGTGAATTTTGGAAAGCATGAACCAGATACTAAAGCAGGCAAACACAGGGCTGATACGGTGTGGATGCAAGTGTCACATCATTCACAACTGCCTTAAAAACAGAATGACAGCCTTGAGTTTTGATGTTGAACTCGACATTCTTGGCCAAGAGTCGCAAGCCTTCCTTTTCTTTGGTTTTCTGGAAATGGATTATCAAGAAGTGCTATTGCTATTGTTGTCTCAAGATGGCTGTCACTTTTTGCCAGCTGTTGAGTGCATCCTGCACAGCTGGCCTGCTCTTCGCTCCTACTTCCTCTCAGAGTTAGAAGAACAGTGCAGTAAGGGGTTGAGGCAAGCCTACTCTCCCAAGGAAGATGTCACTGCCTTTATGTTACATGTATTGTCACAACTTGATGTGTTTGTTCCAAACAACAATCTTGAAGTTGCGGAGAAATGATGCCACTGTCACAAAATGACATTCTGTCATGGTTGACCTTCGTTCCAAACTGATCAGAAGAAAACAGGATGAGTTTTACAGTATGGGAATAATGGCAGCGCAATTCTCAGAAAGATTCCCCCAGCAGAAGCTCGAAAATTTAAACAAGAAGCATCAGCCACACTTGATAAGGTGCATCACCCATTGAGAGAAGTGGTATGACTATGACAGTTCATTTTATGAACCATTGCCAGTTCTGTCACCTGAAGCCCCTTACATGGACCAAGCTCGAGAACTTTGCTCTTGCTCTGCCACAAACAGGCATAAACATGGACAGTTTGTATGATGAGTACTGTGTTGTTGCCCAAGTGCACATGGGAGAAGTTTGCCTTCAGGGCTTTTTGCCAGAAAGCCTTTAGGAAGTCAGGTGACATAGTAGACAGTGTGACAAAGTCCATGTAATGAGGTCTGGGTGGATGAATGGGTCAAACATCGGACTTTCACCCAGGAGGCTGCTGTTTCACGTTAACCACATGTTAGAAAGGCAAACTTCTCCCACGTGCTGCACAAGTACAGGAGGAGGTAAAAATACAAGATTGCATTGATCAGAGATGGATGAAGATTCTGAAGCGCATACCTGATGAAAGCTCACAGATTAAAAAACTGGTCTCATTCGTGTTCTCCATCGCAGTATCTGATGCCTACTGTGAGAGGGTCTTTAGTCTCATGACACAGCTTTGGACCAACGAATGGAACCCAAACCATGATCTTTCCCTAAACCTAACCAACCCTGAATCATAGCGTTCACACATCATTAAAACGGACTAATTTTTCAACAGTGATTTGTAATAGTTTTGGAAGGCATAGACAAAGATGTCGTCCTGCTGATAGGGGCAGCAGATCAGAAAACGCTTCTATGAGTCATATTAGAGGCATGGACAAGCAACGTATTTTGTCGTTAAATTTGGAGTAATGGGTCATTTAACTACTTATTTCTGTTGTTGATTAATTAGCAGTTTTCATAGTAACGTTTAAGGAGTAAGTATGTCAAGTAACTTTTCAATACTTATTCTACATTTGCATAGTTGCCTAATTTCACACACCCATATTCACTGCACACATCTGCCAATTTATTTTTATTCATTCTGTTTTATTTTTTCATTTTTTTTAAACTCATTTTTTCTATGCATGCAAATATGGAACACAATGTTGGAAGAAGTATTCATTTGGGGTTATTCCACCAATATAATGTATAAATAAATAATACTTTTAAAGTGACTACATATAGAGAAAAAATGCTTTTTCTCCCCTTCTCTTTCTTCTTCTCCTCTCCTCACAGACGCTCAGAAGTCTCATAATCCTTGGGGAAGGCCGGGGCTTTGCCGTTGAGGGATTATTCAAGTTTGGGGAATAATGACCCCCTTATCTCTCTCTGGCTCTTTGCAGAAGCTCCTCTTGGGCCCTGTCAGTTCCAGGCCCTCCAGTTTGGATGGATATATCAATGGAGATCCCTCCCTCACCATTACACGCACATCCTCATCTCACTTTCCCCGCCTTATGCCCTTTTCTAGCTGATAATACCTCATTGTGGAAGCCATAAAAAGAGGGAAAGTTATCTCATTTTCACCTGAGGTCATTTTTAGGGGGTGGACATTTTTTTTACTAATGGCTCTCAACTTTGCTTCCCTCTGTCTGTGGTCTTGTCCTCTTTCTCTCCCTCTCTTGCGCTCTCTCTCTCTCTCCCTTTCTCATTCACTCTGACACGCACACACTCACTATATCTCACCCTCTTTCTCTCTCTGTGCTGCGTTGGGATAATAGGCTTCAGCTGTGAACAGTGGTCTAATTTTAATTCCTTTTATTTCCAGCTAGTCCAGCCACCGTACATCTGTAAATGCATTTAGAGATATTGTCCATTCAATGTCAATTGAAGTTAATTGTCCATTGACTTCCTCACCTCCTCCTTACACTTATCATTGACTCCATGAGGGGATTATCTCATTGTGAACCTCTGCTATGGCAAAAGTCAATTGGACAAGTAGGTGGGACAAAAAATGTTTTAGATTTGGTTATTTCATTGCAATGTTGGGTTTTCTAATGAATATATTCCTGGTGGTGATACACTCTAATGGTTGCAAAAACTGTGCCTGGTACCATTAACTTTAGTTTTGTCATCAAATATGTGCTCTCATTCGCTGTTCTGGTTTGTAATTACCACATCTACAAGAAGAATCATATTCAGGTGTGCTGGCTGAGCAGTGCTTTAAAATCAATAGAGAGCAGAGCTAATGCTGAGACTATTAAACAAATAGTCACTTCCAACTCTCCACAACTGTGACTGAGAGCCCTTTTCTAATGCTGGAACTTTTCCAGGAACACAGGAACCCTTAAGGGATTCAGGAACCTGTGTTTTGACTGTAGGAACTTATAGGTCTAAATTTTGTTTCTGGGCTTTTTAAGAAGTCCATGCTATCTTTAGTGGTAGTATTTCCTGGGTGTTATCAGGGTGGAAGTTGCAGTGCTGAACGTTGCTCACTGGTCAAACCAACCCAGGATTCATAGGAATTACACTCAAATTTTAACGATTCTGCACTTTGCGATTTATGTCCAATGCAATGTTGGAGCAGTGGTGATGCCGGAGGTGATGTGTCCTATACATGTATGAAGCAAGGCAGAAACTAATGGTGTTTTAGTTGCCTAACCCTAACCATCCCTTAACCATAGTTTATTGCCATAACCATGATCTTTCCCTTACCTTAACCATACCGTAGTTGCCACACAGATATTGTAGGAAGTGAGAATCTCTTCGATGACGACTGACGTTTAAGTCACATGCTTCATGCACACCATGATTTATTCATTAAGTCTGTTTCCATGTCACATTTTGCTTTAATTGATACACAACTTTTCCACCTCAGCCAAGTGTACATTTTTGCAATATTTCAATATTTTTTTTCGAATTTCTGGTGTTTCCACTCAGGTTTTTAATGTGCAACTGAATATTTGCATAAAAATAAGTGGACAGAAACACACTTATGGAAGGTAATCCGGGGTTTTGCAAAATCTTCTAATATCGCTTGCTCTTGTATGTAAATAGTGTTGGTCAAACCCATAGACTGTACATAAAGATGGACGACATGACAGCTCCCTAAAAGTGAAGCCAAAACATCTTGATCGCCCCCTGGTGGCTGGCTGCATTATAGGTCATAAACCCCGCCCCCTCCATGTTAATGGATGGGACATGGGCCAAACTGAAAAGTCAAAGTTTTGAAATCAAAGTAGTAGTTCTTATCACGTTGATGTTTGTTCAAGTGTTAATTTCTCTGATAAGTTTGGTTTTAATTATTTTTTTGATGCTTTAAAAAGGAGGTCTGTCACGATTGACAACTGTGAGTGTGCTCACGATTGGTTCAGGCAGGTGTATGGGCGGGACCTTGATACCGCGGATCACTACTGCGCAGACTCTGGCTCCAAATGACGTCACCAGCGCAAGATGGCAGCGCCCGTATCTGAGATATTTTGGCTTCATTTTTGTACAGTGGGAGGAAGTGGAGACGCGTCGTCCATCTTTATATACAGTCTATTGTCAAACCCAAGCCTCGAGGCTACAGATGGAAATTTCTTGCGCAATGTCAGTTGACATTTATACAAAGTTATGTAGTAGGTTTTCAACTACTCAAAAAAACATAACGAGTGAGTGAAGTAGAAAGAGAGCGGCAGTTCAGACAGCAATCAAAACAGTGAGTGAAATGAAACAAAAGGAACCCTTATTTGCTAATTGTTTCAGTGCAGTTCATAACTATTTCAGTATTGAGTGTACCTTTGTACCTCTGCAGGCCTCCTCCCGAACACCCATTCAAGCATCACAGAAAATAGCAAGGAAACAATGCCTCTGCTTAATGAATCTGTCGTTTGTCTGTCTCATTGGATGAAAGAAAAGGTTATCTCATAAAAAGCCACTTTCCTTTATGGGCCTAACTTACATAAATGCTCACGTTTCCTAAGATGTAGTGGAAAGGACTTTCAGTTCCTGATTTAGTTTAGTTCCTGGGGCTCCTTTGTTTCTGGGACTATTGTGCAAACATCTCAGCTCTTACATAGCTGACACACGTGAAATTTATCTTGCAAATAGGCAAGGTAAGAGTAGACTGCAGGCTCCATTGATCGAGTGGGAGCACACAGTGACAGTGACAGTGGAGTGAATGATTAGGATTCATAATGAAAGAGAGATCCAAACCCCTCTCTTTCTACCTGTCTCAGAGTACAACAACTCCAAAGACAATATTTTGGTGCTACTTACTCCTAAATGTTTAGAACATTTATACTTCATGTATTCCTTGGCAAAATCAACTGTTGAGGAGAGTATCATCTCATGGATAAGTCAGAGAGAGATTTCATGGCGGGGGGGTAAGCTGTTCTTGGTAGACCAGTGAAAAGAGAATGATGAGTGAACAGGACAGCGCATCAAAACTTGCCAGGCTCACATGTTAGCAGGAGGTCTCTCGTTTCTTGTAAAGGTGTTTGTTTGTTGCAAGGGATGCCTCACCTCTTCTTGTGCAGCTGGCTGTGTGCAGGGGGAGAAACCCAGAAAAATCCTCCTTCTGCAGAAAAACAATGTTTTTTTTAACTATATTGTAATGTAAAAATGGTTGAAAAATAATGTAATTTAAACATTTTAACATTTCAAATTTGAGTTTTTATTTTTTTTATGTCATTCCATATCAATTCTGTATTTTATGTTCAATCAATAACCAAAGATGGTTAGAATAACAAATAAAAGACAGACATGGACAACAAAGAAACTTTTTTTTTTCTTTTAATAGAAGTCACTAAGCACAGAGTTCAGTTTCAGAGTCTAATAAAACTTCCAACTGTGATTTAGTTAAACTTCACATCATCTGATTGTCTGAGAGGGGGAATCAGATGTAAAAAAAAACAAACAAAAAAAATACACAGAGGTAAATTCCAATTATTTCCCTTGTACAAATGCACTCTTCCACTGCTGGCATTGTGAGTGCTGACACCTATCACCTAACCTAATAACATCCTGCTCCACATACATCATCCCTGGATTTGATTAGAGATCTGATTTATTTATTTGTTTAGTGCTGAGACCCCACCGTCATTATTTTCCCTTGTAAATAATTCAATAAAAATGTCAACCACCGCCCTGCTCTACATTAATATTATGTGTAATAAAGATAGTGGGAGGGAGCAGCTGTATACAGGTACAATGGGGAGAAGCAGACATATAAACACACTCGGTACCATCAGAACAGATAGTAATATAACATGCTAAAACAATATAGCCAGATTTGTAGAATAAGCGCAGGTATCGTGCTTTACTGTCAAATTACAGTTGATATTTGATAAATGATTTACCAAACATGCAAATGTCATCTTGGTGTGTCGTATAAGTCACTACATTAATGAAGAGAGCAGCACTGGAGTTTATACTGGGTTTGTACATGCAGTTTTCCATTGTATTTTATATCATAAAGTTTCATGAAGTGAACATTAACTGTGACGTGACATTTCAGGTTACATCTCCCCTTCCTGAAAGGTTGATTAAGCTTAAATGTGACCCAATGTTTTACCGCGTCTGAGTGGAATAAGAAAAATGAACCTTAAAGTGGCATAAACAATACTTTAATAATGGGTCAAATGACAATTTAATATGAAAGAGTGTGCTTGCATTGTCAGACCCACAAAGATGTATCATCCAATTCTGCTACTCTAGCCTTTAAGCCTCTTTTAGACCTTGCTTCCAGCTGCAGCAGGCAGCTGTTTGCCCAGCACCAAACTGCCCACAGATAAAGTTAGCAACTAGCTGGGGAACATAGTGGAGCAACTAGCAGCTAGTGCCAGATTTTTTTATTGATGTTGATACTGAATGTCTGAAAACTGTTTTTGTTTTTCCACAATATTCACTCTTGAAGTGCAATACTCATAGCAAGTAAGTGTGATAAACTTTTTTGGTTATGTGAAGGCACTCATACTACTTGGTTAACTCAAGATCTAAGCATATATAAATTAATTAAGGTTCTTTGGGGTGAAGGGCGGGGCAAGATTATAAAGTGTAGTAGCCCACGTGATCTTCAAGGTTTCTGCACATTGTAATTACTGTAACATCTGTATATTCACCTCTGTTTTAATTACCATGTTTTTATTTGTATGCCTATTAATTTGACGTTATAATGTATTTGCTGCCAAGACTGACCATTTTATCAATATGTAATGTTTGTTATAATTGAAAAACCCCAATAAAAATATATTGTTAAAAAAAGAAGGTTCTTTCTGAGTGATTTAGAAATTTTGAAGTGATAAGCACCATGCAAATCCACCATGAAGTCTTCTCAAGTCTTGTGGAATCAAACTGTGGAATCATTTAAAAATTAAAAATATATCTAGCCTGATTATAATGAAGAAATAGTATTAATGTTCTTTACAGGGTTACCCTGTTTTGTACTTTTTCACTCTGTCCATACTGTGATTTGACAGTATTTTCCAGCCATCTGTCTTGAGGTCATTGGGGGCCCGTATGTGTGTGAGATGTCTGTTTGGCTGTCGTGAGCTAATGCAGTCCTGCTGCACATGAGACCTGAGATAATCAATACTCTGTCAGACATACTTAGAGCACCTCTGTGTTAAAGCAGCTGTAGGGAGGGTCTCCTTTGTCTCGGACAGAGATGAAGCCACCAACCTCGCGTCCCCCAAGAGCTCCCTTCTAAAGACAAGGACCGCCGCTATCCAGTTCTAATCTTCTCTGGCTTCAGAGCCACATGCTCACAAAAAAAAATGGCATTTGCACTCAGGGGAGGCTCATACTTGTAGATGTGGCTGCTGCACAATAATTGCAGGCAGGCTGGTAGGTGAGGGGGAATATGACAATTTGAGATGGTAAATTGATTTTCACTTAATATTGAGCACATGTTTTTACATTACATATTTTAGGGGGAAAATTAATATCAGTGGGGACAGGAACTCACAATTTCTTTTTTGACAATGTGAATTCGCTTCATCTCTTTTGCAGCAAATCCTGTAATTTGACACTCTAATTGGCAAAAGCAGACGTGTAAAGCAATACAGCGTATGGTCAAAAACATCTCCAAATCAGATTTACCTCTTAAATGATCAGATGAATGCACGTGTCTTGCTGCGAATGCTAAATTGTGGCTCTCTCGTCTCGGATACTCCAGAATTGTGAGTAAATCCCAAACACAGAGCATTCTCATTTCAATCCATAAACCATCGTCACCGTCTTTAGCATGGATAGGGCCTGTTTCACTCAAGCCTCCCATCTCAGGGTTTCTATAAGAGCACGTGCCTCATTATTGGGTTTCATCTCGCGCCATATTTTCTCCTATGGGAAATCCATTGTTTCAGTATAAAAAGCATCTCATTTCACTCTCTGATTTGTTTACTTGGCTAATGGGACTGCAGTGTCCTTTGTTGAGTCTTTGCAGAGCGTGACAGAGCTCTGCTTTATTGTGGGGAGAGAGTTTGGCTTGAAGAGAGGCTGAATCTCAACATTTGATATCAGGGAGGCTTTTCATGCTAGATTTAATGACTCTTCGCCAGCTGACATAATTGCACTTTCAGATTTTTAATAAGAATTTTAACATAATAAGGGAGTAATGTGCAGTGTCGTGAACACCACTTTTTACAAATGCTTTCCTTTTTAACTGTGATAATAATAGTAATTACAAAGATAATATGCTCTAATTGCTAGGAGGGGATAAATTACTTTTTTTCCCCTAATCCCATATCTGCTAGCAGCCTTCTCCTGCTCTCATTGTCTGGTCTTGCAACAGGTTGCATCAGACATTAAAGGAATATTTGAACATACAAACAAGCTGTTGGTCTTACACAGTATCAGCAATGCTGACACTCGTAAAAAGTATTCATGATTTAAGTCAAGCGGTGAGAAACAATGTCAAGATAATTGTCTGCCACAGGGACATCACTGACTCTATAAATTTTATACCGTACATCCTGCAGAGGCGATAATCCACATAAATTGTGTTGTTATCATTTCTACGATTTAGCTGCCATCACAATATATATGCTTGAGCTGTTTTTGTTTGCTCAGATACATTAGAGCACTGTGGAAAGTTTGGAAGGAAAAAGGCGCTACCATCTTTTTGCAGTCAGGTGAAATCCATGTAACTCCAGTTATGTTGAAGTATTTAACTTTCCTCAGACTCAAAACAAGACTAAGGCTGTGTCCGAAATCATTCACTACACACTACATAGTTCACTATATAGTGAGTTCGCCATTTTGCAGTGCTGTCCAAATGTATAGTGAGAATTATTATGCCCTATATAGTGGACTCCAACAATGCATCGTGAAAAGTAGTGTACAACTGATGGTCACTAACCAAGCACTATATACCATCATGCATTGCGCAGAAAGAAAAATATCAGACGGATGAGGAGATAAAGCAGCGCAAAAACATTTTTTCATTATGCCGATGAGCTCTACAAACAACTCCCTAGATAGTGAGTAGGGAGGAGTGAATGACTGAATGAATTAATGATTTCGGACGCAGCCTAAGAGTCTACAGCCATACTAGCAGCTCGCTAGCAGCGGTGCTTTGAGCTAAATGCTAACGTCGTCATGCTAACATGCTCACAATGACAACATGCTAACAAGCTGATGTTAAGCAGGCATATTGTTTACCATGTTCACCATCTTCGTTTAGCGTGTTAGCATGCTAACATTAGCTTAGTAGCACTATACACAAAGTACAACACCAAAGTTATTACAATTCATCCCAAGGGCAACATGAATGTGTGAGCCAAATTATATTGGCAGTCTGCCCAATAGTTGTCGAGACATTTCATTTAGTGTCACAAATGTGAACCTCATTGTGGCGCTAGAGGAAAAGTCAGGGACCATCAAACTCATTAGGTTTCATCATCTGGGGACCATGAATATCTTTACAAAATGTAATGGCACACCATTGAATAGTAGTTGAGATATTTAAGTATAGACCAAAGTGGTGGACTGACATTGCCGTCCACAGAGCCATGCCATTAGCATGGTTACGAATAAAGCTATAAACAAGATTGGTTTGCAAAGTTCCTGAAAACTATACATCATAGAGATACTGAATGAGTTTTTCACTTGCCAACAGTGATACCACCAAAACTTGCCAAATGTACTATCATGACATCATAACAACATACTCTGTACTTTAGTTCAGTGAATGATGATGCCAGCTTGGCAGAAGCACAGCTCTCCTTGGCTGGCTTTATCAGAACACAGCATTGCTTGAGCTGTTGTCAGAGTAGAAAATGCCTTTTTCTGCATCTCTCACTGAGTCTTTGGGCCATCACAGGGTGAAATGCCCATTGTTTTGTTTATACAATATCAGAGGTGCTGGTGCCTTAATCTCAATAAAGAGGGCCATTGGACTGAATTATCTGTATGATTGCCCTTTAGAACTGCTGTCAATGCTATTCTCCTTATCCAGCCTCTCAAAGCCTCTCTCCCCGCAAGAAGTCTATGTGAGGGGAATACAATGCAGGCAGCTCAGACGCCACAAAAGGGCATTGCATTAGAAAGCCATACCTCTGCTGTGTGACCTTTGGCTATGCTGGGGAGGTCGGTTGAATCCCTGTGGACTCCCAGTCAGCTCCAGTCAGGGGAACAGAATAGATTCTAAATCTGTGGTTCGAGGTGCACACGTCAGCGAGCACCCAGGCAAATGGCAGCTTATTGTTTTCCCTATTTACACTTTTGAATGCTCTGCGTGGGTGGTAGACACGAACTGTGCAAAATGCACAAACCCGTCTCACACCTGGATGTGACTGAGATATGAATCCATGTCAACATGTGGTAGAGAATGTTTCACCTTTAGTCCAGTATGTATAAGTGGACTGTATTCTTTTTCTATCATGGGCATGTTGTAATAATAATTTCTCACTGCTAACATGATGTTTCACTAATTTTGTGTAATTATGTCCATTATATGTTGTAGTTATATATAAATTGCATATCAGCGCTTATCTGGTTAAGGCTGTCAAAACACTTAAAGATCCTAACAATCATTCATAAGCAGAGGGCCTCATTTTTGCATTATTTTCTCAATGAACTGAGGATCAATCTTTTTCTGAAGTAGAACTGATACTGTATCTTTGCCTCTAGGTGTGTCAAAATGGAGGATGAAAGAGAGAGCTGTACTTAATTGCGTGAAAAAAAGATTTCAGTTTCTGAACCAATGAGTCATCTTGGGCTGAGAAGATACGCCAAAGCCCCCAGAGAGACGAAGAGAGGGGATTGTAAAAGCCTAAAATGGGATCATCTTGGCTGAGCTTTTTTTCCAAAGCAGAATGGGATAACAATTCAAACACTCAAGTACAGAATGCTGTCTGCTGTAATATGGCCATGACTCTATCTCCTTTGACAGTACTAAAATACAATATGTAGCATTTCAAAATGTACCTCTGTTGTGCCTTGCACTGCTCAGTTATATCATACTTTTTTTTTTTTTTTTTTTACCATTCTGAACACATTGGTGCAGCTTTATGCACACCAAACCGCTATGATAGGCAGATGTTAGTTTTTAAACCTGCCACTGGCCTGGTTAAAGTTATTTCATTATAATATATTTCATGGGTTATTTCTACTTCTAATAAGCTATTAGCTAAATAAGATAAAGTGAGAAAAAAAATCATCAAATCATTAGAAGTGATGAGGCAGATGTCTTGCTCAGAGCTGTCGCTGTCAGCCTTACCATCATTAACGCCACCATTATCATTAACACACTTCTTTTTCAACATTTTTTTTGTGCAAATCGACAAACTACAAAACGCAACATACTTCATTAAACAAGTTAACAAATCAAGACTAAGTACCTAACAAGTATGCGCTGTTGATCTGCTTCTAACTTTGATTTGCAACCGACTTTTTTTGTTTCCCATTCCTCCACGTGAATGTCCAATCTGTGCTGGTATTCTGTGCAGTCCATTACAGCAAAACTAAACCCACTTAGCTGCTGTCCATATGGCATCATACAGCAGTTGACTTTTATATTGTTTCTGTTGGATTTCTTTCCCCCCCAGTTTATCTTCAAAGAAAGTTAAAATTCCCCCATGATCACACAGCACCATCATCTGCACTCATGTTGGCAAACATGTTCCAACAAATCGTCCACAGTTAAACTCACAGTGAGGTGTTTTGTCTGGCACTGGAGCACAAACGCTACCAGCCAACTCCAGCTATTGGCTCCAAGCAGCATGTAGCTCCGGCTAGTAGTGCTAGCAGGGCGGCAGCACCATCATCAGACTGAGCTTCTGCCTCTTTTTGAAGTATTTCCACCTCAGTGAACTCTGAATCCTACAAATCTGCTTTGACTGTGACAAAATGTTATAAGATGTAATAGAATCTGTACTGTTCATTGCGGAAACTGTTAAGTTGTTTGGCTGTCCGAAATGCAGCTCCCCGCTCCGATGGCAGAGTGAGCAGTAGCGATGCCTCCAGGCAGTGAAGAGGAGGCTGAGCTTATCTCAGTCAGACTCTCCCAGTAGTTCTTTTGCAGTGAAGACAGTTGATGGTGGCAGCAGCTGGCTGCAGTGATACAGAAAACATGAGCTGTAGATGTGGATGTGTGGATGTATACTGCATCTATTAAAAATGCAATTATTTACTGGTTTGTATTATGTTAATCCGTATGTAAACAAACACCAGTAGCCTGCAGCTATGGCAGATTGTACCATGGTCTTGTCATCTGAAAGTAACCACAACCAGTTCCCGACTTGTAAATACATGTCAACCTTACAACTGCATTCTGAAAGCCCTGAGATAACCTACTTTGCTTTGAATAATATCTGCAAATAAAATGGGTGCTTCTCTTTGGCTAAAGTTATCAGTCAAAGTAACTACATCATATTTTTTTGTTAATCTTGAAATGCACACTTTTTTTTTAGACCAGACATGGCCAACTGTGCAGATCACACACTGTGAAGAACATAAATCACACATTATTGGTAACACTAGAACTTGATTTGTTATCTTGAGTTGCGACCATAGGATTCCACTTGCTATTTTCAATCCTACATGACATGAATGCAGCATTATTCCCTGAAATAACTGTAGAATCAAGCACACCATGATGTTGATTCTCAAACTCAGGAAGTGTGTTAAAGTGTTGAATAATGATACGATTGATTGTGTGGTGCCTACATGACTACTAAAGTATAGGACCTTTCATGTACTGTGCTATTCTGTAGGCTATTGTCAGGAACATGGTGACTATTCCTAAGAACTAATCTCTGCAGCAGAAAAATGAAGCAATTGTATCACCAGAGACTATGAAAAATATCATATTAATGTCAACTGCTACATCATGTAATGACACACATCACTTAAGACCAGAAATGCTGGTGCTAAACAGATGGTGAGAACCTGACTGGGACATTTCGTTGGAGTGTTGTGGTAAATCACTCATCTGTACCATAACCAGATCTATTATCTGGGACAAAAAACAACTTAAAGTTCCCCTCCACTCAAAAATACAGTTGAATGTTTAAACTTCACTGTACAGAATAATGTGTGTGCAGAGTTTGTCAAGTCAAGTCCAGTTTATTTATAAAGCACATTTAAAAACAACAGCAGCTGACCAAAGTGCTGTACAATCAAAGTAGCTAGAACCATAAAACATAATAAAGACACAAGTACAATTATAATAAAATAAAATAAAAACTAGACACTGGAAGGATGTTTTCACATTCATCTGCTGAAAGTGGAAAGTTTCTATGGGCTCATAGAAAATCCCATTTTCAGGGGCGGGCCTACGAGCATGATTTGTGACATCACAAATAGTTTAGAAGCCAATCCTGGTCCAGTATTCAGCTTGTGATGTGGGAACTTGAAGCTTCCAGCACATAACACACTGAGAATGGAGTTTACAGTGATGCAGGAAACACTGTTGTCCAGCAGTTCAACGTATATTTATAGATTCTGGATTTTTAATGAAGGAGCAGATGTGATTTCCAAGATTTTAAGATAATTGAACTTTGTTATGAAAAGAACATGTCAGATACAAATTATTATTCAAAGTAGAGCAATTTATATACATGTTAAAACATGTCTGGAGGGGATCTTTAAGAACCAACATCTGTTCAAGATATTTGCTAGGATTTTTAGCAGCTGTAACTGTGGCAAATGCCTTGAACATTTGTGTATCAACTCTCACTATTATAATGATGCTGGCCTGCTGCACCACTAAATACTGTAATGGCCAGCTATGGGACTTTAACTGTTGTACCAGAATATGAAGATATGAACTGGCACTGGAAATAACCCAATTTATAAAGCCAAGGAGGACGTTGATAAAGAAAGAGACTTCTGTGATGGATCGTAAACAATACTCAGATCCTATTTGTGAGGTTTAAACATTTTATAGCATTCCCTCAAGACTACATTTTCATTGTAAAATTGCTCCATGGGCTTTGACACTGCTGCCGGCTACTTATATATAGCAATCTTTTAATATTCCTCTCCTTTCTCTCCTCTTCAGTGTATTTTATTGCACTGTTAAGATTCCCTGCCTCAACTGTTGACCTCTGCACTGAGCAGCGGTTTGCACAGAATCAAAGGCAGAGAAGATTTTAATTACTCTCTTAACTGTTCAACAGCAGTTATGAGGTTAAAATGGGTGAGAAAGGACAGTGCCGAGAAATGCAATTTACTGTTCCATCCAATACGCCTAGTTTTTGTTTCATGCCAGTTTGAGTTGAAGATTTAAAGTGAGTCAAGGCCCAAAGAAAAATGATAAGATATTAGAGTTCGAGCCACACTAGGCAGCCTCATACTGGCAGCTCCCGTTGGCAGAGAAGAGCTGCATTAATCAATTTTCTGGCCGCTATGGGGCAGAAGACCTCCAAAAGAAGCTGACAAACGCACATCTCTGACATATTACCTCCTATTAAAGTTGTTAGGGCTAACATGTGAACATATACATCCAATAATCCTTCTTTTTTAGCTCTGTTTTGGTAACTACCAACTCCAAAATACACAACATATACAACAACAACAACAGCATAGACATACTTATATTAACTGTTAGTGCCAGATTGACACAATTTGCATAAAAAAATCACACTCCTTCTCAGAGTCATAACTACGGTGGCTGACAAGGGCAAACGCACTACAATGGCCAAAAACATTTCCATTATGTGGCATGCCTGGCTAAGACATGTAGTGACTCTGATAAAAGCCTGTAAATAAAGGGAGTGAAAACCAAGCAAAAGTACATACATGTATGTACAATGTGTGTATAAGTGAGAGTTTTAATTAAGTGTGTAGCGTGTGTGTTTATTTGAGCGTTAGCCAAAGTGGGCTGGGATGATGCAGGAGAGGTCCTGCTCGGGAGCGGCAGCCAGGGAAAACATCTGGTCTTCATCAGGCTCAGAGGCCGGGAGCAGGCTGGCAGATGGTGGAGAGGTCTCTGTACAATAGGGAAAGCCCACTGCCTCCAACACCAGAACCATTACCACCCACTCACACACACACACATATGCTCATGCACACACATGTACTGGCAATCAGAGAAATACTGTAGATATACACATGCACACACATTCAATGTGTCATCAAAACTTTAAAAATCACTATGTATTACCACATGAGATGGTCTTTTTCAGCAATGGAAAAGGCAGCGACACCAAAGTGAATCACACACTTGTGACGCAATTCAAGCTGTGACCCAATGGGCTGAATTTTAAGCAACAATACCCTTAAAATACACATGAGAAGATGCAAAGCCAACAGTGATGCAAAGGAATGTCATTTTTTGACAGGAACAAGTTCTCTTTTTTTAAGCTCTCGCCTACAAAATGTATTTCTAATATGCTTTAATAACTTTAATACGATATTTTGCAGAAATGGAAATAGAATTGCTGCCTGGACCACATTCACTGTAAATACCAAGTTCAGTTTCACCTGGGACGCAAACAGTGGTCTCCTGGGTAAAAGTCTGGTGTTTGACCCACTCATCCATCCTGACCGCTTTGCTATGAGGACTTTGTCACTTCTTATACTATATCACCTGACTTCCTAAAGGCTTTCTGGCAAACTTCTTCCATTTGCTGTGCCTGTGGGGCTAACAGTACTCTAATGTTCACAATTCCCTTGTTTCACTCGCTCCCCTTTACACAAACACAATTACAGGATGAAACGAAACTTACAATGAAAAATACTTCATATATTATTAAAAAACAAATAACTCACTGTCGCTGTCACAGCTAAAATTCAGTCTTCAAAAACTAAGGTAAGAGCTCTGTTACAAACTGCGCTGCAGGCGTTAGAGTTTATCCCCAATTAACACTTCTGAGCATGACTGCATTTTCCTTCTTTTAAGGTTTGTGCCACTTATCACATACAGTATCTTTGATGTCTAAACCACCAACATCATCGACTCCCTGTGTTAGTTCAGCTGTGTGCTATTAGGTTGTCGGCTGGGTGGGTATCACCTGTCAACAACCGCTGGGTGTTTGCCTGAATCTCTCAGCCTCCTACCAGCCTTTAAGTTTGTGCTGCTGCTGTGAAGTGATTGATGACAGGTCAGCCACCAACGGCCTTGCAAAATTTCCAATTCTTCCACAGGGAAATTGCTCATTTCTTCACAAGTCTATTTCAATTTTTGCTACATGGCAACGTGCTAAGTTTATGCATTATGCTGGCACCTGGACGCAGAATTGTGATGAATTACGGCACACGTTGGACAGAGTAGAAAAAAAATCTATATATTAATTTGGTGTTACTTTATTGTTTGCTTTTTTTCTCTTGGATGGCTTGTCAAGGGGGGTATTGTTGCAAGGTAATATAAAAGTAAGCAGGCGTGACACTCTTATTTAGATAACCACCTCACTCCCTCTCTCTTGCAGTTTCTACATGACTAAAACTGCCACTGTGACATTGTCGAGGACTCTTTTTTTTAAAGTCCCCCTGCCTTTTTAAAATACAGAAATGGTATCCTATTTGCTGCGGTGCGGGCTTCAAAGAGGTTATTTGTCATCATACAGATTTATGCTGTCATTCAGGGACATTTATATCACTTTAAGCTCTTTGGGTGTTCCAGCTCTGGTGCTGGGCAGACAATCCTGCAGGGACCCGAGCTTCTCTCTGTTTCATTTTCTTCCTTTTTGTATTCCTCCCCTCCACCAGAGAGGAGTGAAACTGTAATGATTGTTACTGCTTCAAAGGGCACATGTTGTAACAGCGCTAAAACAAAATGGGATCTGGTTGGGCGAGTGTGGCCGGGCTTAACCTGGAGAAGCGCTCGTTTGTGATTAGCTTGTGACAGGTTCAGCAAAAAACAGGACGAGTGTCTTTTCAGGCTTGATACCTACACACATGAATTTATCAATTCAGTTTAACAAGCACACCACAGAGCATTTCACATTTTGAAGTGGCTGACTGAGGGACAAAACAACTGCTTATGTGAATGCAAGCTGGAATGATTGCAACGCTTGAACCCCTGGTCTCTCTGTCATTTTTTTAGGTCTAACTATGTAATTTATACTCCTCCAGTATATAAGACAAGCTGTATGCTTTGGACATCCAGTTGTTGAAACTTCCAAAGGCTCCTCACATACAGTAAGCACGTGGAGCCCTGATCTGAAATGATCCTAAGCCACTACCCTACTGATGCTCTGATGGTGCCAATCGATTTCTGACAGCCTGCCAGTACAGTTCTTGTCATTCACATCCACCGCCTGAAAGCCAGAAAACATGGCAAGCAGAACAGCTGAATTTTCATGGAGCGGAAGGGGACTTATAAAGAAGCAAAGTGGACTTTGTACTGCATATTTCCATTTTATGTGCTGCATTGTATTCTACTGAAATGTGAAGTATTTGCTTAAATATTCTTTTTATAACTTCCAAGGTCTAAGGCTAAATAAATGGAAATCGTCTCAGGGAAGAATACCAGGAGGCTATGCACAGTATTCTTTCAATGAAGGTACTGCATTGTATTTTAATGAAATTCTAAAACCAACCAACCACATTCTAGCAAGTCAAGGTGACTTATATTTGATGCCTGGGCACTGTGGAGACAGATAACAAAATTCTTCTCTGATTATTGTACAAGGATAAATATGTGAGGGCATAGAGTAAACAGCTGCACATACAAAGGAGCAAGACAACAGTCAATTTTAGAGATGTCCCGAGCCAATCCTAAGGATCATTATCAGGGCCGAACCGGGCATATTTAAATGGATCGTTATCGGCCAAAATAAAGCGGATCTAAATCTGATCCTTTCTTTACTCTCCTGTATTTTCTCCACCTCCTTTAAGACAGCATGCTGCTAGCTATGTCAAGAAACGGATCCAAACTATATCACCTTTACTTTGTACCATGTAGCACTCTTACTCAGTGAAAAAAAAACTAAAAGGGGGAATAGCTCGCCACACTATTCTTTATGCTGTATGCTGTACAATAAACCACAATAAATTTGTTTGTTTGTGAGTGAAGGTATACTGTATGTGTATGGTTTCATCAACTGTTTGATATGACGTTATGACAGGACATAAAAACTCCAGGTCTTTCTCACATCAATTTTCTTACATTGGGCCCCAATCCTACATTACTGTTCCTCAGTATTTAAATTTACAGTGTAATTTCCCAAAGAAAGACATTTGTAAGTATATCATAATTAAAAAAAAGATGATACCATAACTAATTTCATTGCAATATCAACACTGTTACCCTGTGTTCTATATATTTCCTGTGTTGTTTGCCAGTATCAATATTACTGTACCCTGTAATTACTAAATAGGTACTAATAGTACTACTATTCATTTAAAGAAATACTTAGAGTGTAATTTATTTCTAAGTCCCTTTGCAACACAATGTTGTTACCCCCTAATTCCCTAACCTCTTGTCTTCTTCCCTTGAACATACATATTTATCCTGATAGAGGTGCCCAGTAAGTATTTATTGATTACTGCTATGATCTAAGGCCTTACCCATTCCAGTGATAATCTTGTACTGACCCACACATTTGCAGGAACTAAGTAAAGTGATATAAGTAATACTCAGTAATGATGACAGCGGTGGTGAAAAGTTGCTTTGTTGGAGCTGAAACATTAAAAAGTACTCATTCCTAAGCTAACTAACTAAAAGACACTTTAAAAAGACATGTCAAATCATATGATGTGATATGTTTGCAATGCTACCGTCTGTAAAAAGCATTTGCCAGTATCATTAGCCTGTTTGCTGTAAACCACAAGCACCCAGATGCACTGTGTGTATCCATGACTGCTGAGGAATCTGTGCTACATAGTGTTCCCCAAAGTAATTGAGCAGTCATTATGCAGAGGTCCGCTCTGATGTCCTGCAAATTGCCAGTTGCTTAAGCAAAGTTATATCTACCTGAGGCAGGCAGACAGACAGTGTTTAAAAAACATTTAAAGTAAATGGCTTTGGGTGAAGAGGAGGCTATTGCAGAGCAGAGCCACACCGACACTCCCACTGCAATCACACAGCAGTACAGAGAGAGAGTCGAAGGAGTAGGCCTGCTACAAGCATTAGGTTAGCCCTGTGACATTTTCCACCTGAGGATGGAATGAAAGGAAAGTGTAGTGCTATTCAGAATATTCAAGCACTGTGTGAAATAAATGGATGACTTATTGTTGGCATTTAAGGCTGGTTCTTGATGTTTCAAAAGGAGGAAAGTAAATCATGACCCCTCCATCACTGTAAAAACATCAAAAGTGAATTTCTATTTTCTTCTTTTAAGCAGTTTTTTTTTCTTTCTCTTTTTTTTCATTTTTGATAGGAGAAAATACTTCAGATACAGAAACACTTGTAAAGAACGAAAAAAAAGAGTCCACAGCAGCTGTATTACAACATATTGAAACACTTTTATTGAAATAACAGTACTGACAATTTGGTTATATAATATATTATTGACCCTAGCTTTGACAGGAAAGGAAACTGAAGCACGTCCATCACAACCAGCGGTACTCCAGACTGAAACATGTTTGTACACTGAAAACTGTACAAAACAGAAATTGTTCAGCGTATGTGTGTGTGTTTGTATGCGTGTGTGTGTGTCCCACCCCATATATGAATATCACCCCCCCGTTGCCAGGACGTCTTAGTAGCCACCATGTGCCTCCGTCACCCCAAGAAATAAAAGTCACTCTTGATTTACCTGACAAGGGCTCTTTGAGCTCTCCTTGACCAAAAACGGTGGCGGAGCTGCCTCTGCAGCGAGACGAAACATTGAAATGTTTCTACCTGCCCTCCCTTGAAAAACATCCCCTCCCCCCCTTTTTTTTTTGCCAGAGATCTCCTCTCTATTCGGGTGGTGTCTCAGGGTCTGGCAGTTGTTCAGCTCGGCTTGGTGCTCAATCTTATTAGAGGGCGGAAGGTGGTTCAGAAGGTTTACGGTGACACTGACAGACCCCAACCACTTACTCCCCCTGCTTCCTTTTTTCTTTTCTTTTCTTTTTTTCTTGATACACACACGACTGCACACTTCACATATCCACAGACGATGTAAACATGCCGCAACATGCCACACATGTAGAGCCAAGTTGACATTTCTTCAAGGTGTGTGTAATAGCTGATTACTTGCATATAGGAGAATCATTGTTGGCATGTTGCAGAAACGCCTGTGATTTGTAGCAGATCAGCCATCTGTAATACAATTCAAATCTATTTCATCTGAACCCCATGGCTCCCGGGCCTGTGACCTTGGCTATATGCTCCTCCAGAGGCTCCTTTTCAAAACAAGCACTGTTGACTTGTTGGTCATTTGATTTGTTGGGGGCATTTGCCTTGAATGTGAATGCGGGCTGAAATGCTGGCAGTGTTTTTCAAGGTTATTGTTTGTCTTTGGGCTTTTTATTTCCCTCCCAGATTTAAGCCATTTATAGAAGGAGCATAACAGCTATGTCATTCCAGCTAGAGTAATACAGCACATTAGCACATTAACTATTGCCAAAGCTCAGGGGTATCAGTAATCAATGGATGAATGAAAAGAAAGGCTAGACTGAGGTAAATAATGAGGCATTGTGAGGAGGGCTGTAAGCTGCTAATACCGCCAGTGAAGGCAGCAAGGCCATGCAGCAGTGACAGTCCACACACATTTCTGCCCCCGTGGCTATTCTATGCATTTAGCCCCTGACGCTTTAATCCACCACCTTCCTATCGCTCAAGATCCAGCAATGGGTTGTCCTGCTATAATTGTGTTTTATCGATTCTGGCTTTGGTCTGACGCCTAGATATCTCCTGTAAAAGGAGCTGCACAGATACAGTGAGTTTACCTGTATAAATATTTCAATAAAAAAAAGGCTTTGGGTATTAGGTTTTCCCAGGCCGACTTTGAGTTCCTGATCCCCACCACCCCTCACACCTCACCCCTCCATTCCAGCGCTATTGATAGTGCCAACTCGCAGGCTAATGTGGACCCACGCTAATGCCTGTGCTTACCCAAGGTTCAGAAGAGTTTGGCTCCAATTGAACTGAGGAGAAAAAATACACACCGCTTAGTGTTGATGTGTTATTGAATTTTTCTCTAAATATATTTCATACCCCACGCTCGGTGCTTAAATGACAGACAGACAGGCTACTATGCTAATTCTGGCGCCGAGTACAAAGGTCCTAAACAGGGATAATGTGATGAAATCTGTTTCCAAACAGCTCTGAACTTAATGGCTCAGTCCCAGCAGGTTTGTAAGAGAGGTGCAACGGCTGGCTGCCTTTGAACTACAAGTCCTCTGTTCCCTGACTGACCGTCGAGATGGACAACAAAGCGAATCATCCTCCACTCGTCCTCTCCAGACATGAATTATAAAGGCTATCTCTCCTTTTTTTTACACCTTTTATTTTCCCTCGAGCCTTTTTCTCTTTTGGTCTTTAATGCCTTTGGGTAGGATAGAGTGTGCTGCTCGCTGCTTGTCTATGTGCGAGGCCTTCCCGTCTGTCAGCTGTTGGCAGCACAGGGGCTTTGTGCATGAAATGAAGTGGAGGAGCCACCTTTTGCCGGGTCCCTAGATTACTTTTGAACGCTGAGACACCCACAATGCTCTCCTCCCCCTCGGCCTCCTCCACTCGCTATCTACATCTTCAGGGCATCCTCAAAGTGCCCTCTGCCCGGCGGGAGTGACAGAGAGTAATAAGAAAACAGCTTAAAAGGCAGTTGCTCAGAAGCCTTCATCTTTGTTTAGTGTGTGTATGTGTGTCAGCGTGTGCGTCTGCAGTGATGTCTCAGGTGATGTCTCAACAATGAAGCGAATTGACTGCAGTGACAGTGCAGATTATTAATAATTAATTGAAGTTTGGGCTCTCAGATGCCGCACGGACGTCCAGTCAACAGCTGAGAAGGCTTTGCCCCAGAAACTCCCTCAACCACAAACATATTGGCTTAACTGGCCATCAGCTGCTGTTACCTTACCCTGACCTGAACCTGCCCCTCCACCCCCTCAAGCATCTCCTTACTCTCTCTTCTACACAAAAACAGCAGTGCAATGAGTTGTAATCATCAATTAGGCATGCTCATTCTGGTACAAAACTAAGATTTATCCAAGAGCATGAGGCTCCCATTGTTGCTCCTCGGTTCATGGCTAATGTTTTGATGCAATAGAGACAGAGCGCAATTACGTCCCGCCCATACTGGAGGGGAAAACAATTCATCACTCTTCATTGACTTTGTATTGCGTGAAGGTTCCTCCTTGTCACTTCGGTCTGCTAGCAAACAACAGAAACATGCGTAAAAGCTGCTGTGTGGTGGGATGCACTACCAACAGGGTAAAGAACCCAGAACTAAGTTTCTATAAGCTGCCGAACCCAAAAACTGAGTCTTTAAGAAAACAAAAGTGGATACAGACGTGAGGCATCAGCAGGAAGAATGAGACACTCAGTATTTACGTGTGCAGCAAGCATCACTGGTCAGTCAAATATCCAAATGTCAGTTTTAGGCTAACTATATTGCTGTAAGTTAAGCTAAAGCATTTTGATAGTGGAATGTGGCTAAATCAGAAAGCTATGCAGTATTATGTTTGCAGGTGCCTTAGCTAACTACAGTAACTTAGCTTGAGAAGGGACAGTGAGATAGAGCGACAATATATATATGTATATATGAGTATATATATGAGTTTGTCAATATATCTTTTCCTCCCTGGTAGACATAGAGTGATAAAATAATCCTCTGACATGCTGAGATCTAATGTTTTTAGCTAGCTACTAGCATTTTGTTAGCGTTTCAGTCCTTGCTTGCATACTGTGGCCCCGACTGTTTTCCCCTCCGGTGGGCGTGGTTTTCAGAGTGTGACGCGTTGCGCTCTGTCTCTGTATGCATTCAGTCTTTGTCTTACTCAAATGATGTGTGTGTTGTTCTATGCCTTGTGCCGCTTTTGTTTGCTTTTGCCTTTCCACTCCTTTGTTTTCTTCTCTATGGCTACATGATGCAAGTATTTCCACACTGATAATCATCTGTGATTTACAACCGTGGTTGAGTTATCTCAGCATGTCACCTTATGATACATGCACAACTGCTGCCAAATATCTGTCAAAAAAACCTTTTCATTATATTCACTTTGGTTGTATTGTGTTTCACCCTGTTTTCTGCAGCTGGATGTGATGCAGGGAGGCTCATTTTTGAAGAATGAAATCGGCCAGCTTGGACAGAGGTGTAGCCCCGCCATGGGACACGCTGAGCCGGGGTCAGGCTGTGTAGTCAGGGGGAAAAGTGGTGCAGTAGCATAAATAAACACCTGAGCCCTGAGAGGCTGGAATGCACTGTACCCTGCTGCATCGAGGAAGAAACCGAGGATAGCATCTGGATGCACAGCACCCGGGCCATTAGCACACTGGGACAACACAGCAGTGTTTACGTGAATGTGCGTGTACCTGTATGTGAGACGCCACACACCACATCTCCATCCTAACATCACCTATCTCTAACGGAGGCATATAAAAATGATGAACCCGTATCAGCCATCAACCCTGCTGTGTTTGTTTGTTTGCTCGTTAGTTTTGTGTTTCTTTATTAGCTTCCTTTATGTGTCTCCCAGAAATTTTTTTTCATTACGCCCATTTTGATGCAGTCGACATGATTCTCCTCTGAGTCATTTCAATGTGGATAATGTTACTCAGGGGTTCCCTTGTATTGACGAGTGCTGTTGGATAGAATTGGCGTCTGGCTAATAGACTATAGGAGTTAACATGGGGTAGGTCCTGTTGTTATCGAGTGTTTCATATTGGTAGGAGTAAAGTGCTGTAGGAAGTAATAGACTTGGTGGTTGCTATCGCTCCCTGGGGCTGCAGGAGGCAATCATCTAACTAAATGCGAGAGAGACGCAGAGACAGAGAGAGAGAGAGACAGGCTTCCCTCTGGAAAGACTATTGATGGCTGACAAATCACTGCTTTTGATGTACATTTCAAAGTGTGCCCTAACATCTAGGTTCTTTTATTTATTCACAGTTATTTATTTATATTTTGCATCATGCCGTAGTTTTACTACAAGTTTGGATTATGATCAGAGCTTGTAGAATCAAACTGAACCCCAGGCCGATAGGCGTAGTGCACCCGCTTGGCCTTGTCATTAGGCAGGAATATTTAGCGAGAGCACGCTCGAGAACTAATTACCAAGCTGTCTCACTCATGCGCCCCCACCCCCACTCACCAAGGAAATGAGGGGCTTCGAGCGAAAAGCGCGTGGATGGGAGAGACAGCGGGGCTAAAGAGGGACAAGAGTGAAGTCATCTTGACATGATAAACACAGAGACAGAGCTGAATTTATCAGACACGACAGGACTGTGTTGTAAATTGCAACAGGACTCAGCCCATTTACATCAAGTGATTGAAGAAGGTGTCCTTCCCACACACGTGCTGCAGTCAGTGTGATGTGTGTCTGCAAACGTGTGTGCGAGTGTGTGCATGTGTACAGGCCTTATTGACCTCACACTCTCTCAGACAACTGATATTTAAAATCCACACCATCACAGAGCAGAGAGTACAGTCACAGTGACTGTGAGAGCTCCATGCACTACAACTTTAGGAAAACACATGCAAATAGACAAAACACATTTTCACCAATTTGACAAACAACACATGCACTGCACTGAATTACCCATCAATTGTGTACAAAATAATACTGTTTTGGATGTGTTGTCTGTATTCACAGCATGTTTCTGTACTTGGTTGTGTTTCCTATATTTGGTTGGTGGTTGTGTTTCCTGTATTTGGTTGGTGGTTGTGTTTCCTATATTTGGTTGTTGGTTGTGTTTCCTGTATTTGGTTGTTGGTTGTGTTTCCTATATTTGGTTGGTGGTTGTGTTTCCTGTATTTGGTTGGTGGTTGTGTTTCCTATATTTGGTTGTTGGTTGTGTTTCCTGTATTTGGTTGTTGGTTGTGTTTCCTATATTTGGTTGGTGGTTGTGTTTCCTGTATTTGGTTGGTGGTTGTGTTTCCTATATTTGGTTGTTGGTTGTGTTTCCTGTATTTGGTTGTTGGTTGTGTTTCCTATATTTGGTTGGTGGTTGTGTTTCCTGTATTTGGTTGGTGGTTGTGTTTCCTATATTTGGTTGTTGGTTGTGTTTCCTGTATTTGGTTGTTGGTTGTGTTTCCTATATTTGGTTGGTGGTTGTGTTTCCTGTATTTGGTTGGTGGTTGTGTTTCCTATATTTGGTTGTTGGTTGTGTTTCCTGTATTTGGTTGTTGGTTGTGTTTCCTATATTTGGTTGGTGGTTGTGTTTCCTGTATTTGGTTGGTGGTTGTGTTTCCTATATTTGGTTGTTGGTTGTGTTTCCTGTATTTGGTTGTTGGTTGTGTTTCCTATATTTGGTTGGTGGTTGTGTTTCCTGTATTTGGTTGGTGGTTGTGTTTCCTATATTTGGTTGTTGGTTGTGTTTCCTGTATTTGGTTGTTGGTTGTGTTTCCTATATTTGGTTGTGGGTTGTGTTTCCTATATTTGGTTGTGGGTTGTGTTTCCTGTATTTGGTTGTGGGTTGTGTTTCCTGTATTTGGTCATGTTTCCTGTATTTGGTTGTGGGTTGTGTTTCCTGTATTTGGTTGTTGGTTGTGTTTCCTATATTTGGTTGTTGGTTGTGTTTCCTGTATTTGGTTGTTGGTTGTGTTTTCTGTATTTGGTTGTGTTTCCTGTATTTGGTTGTGTTTTCTGTATTTGGTTGTGTTTCCTGTATTTGGTCATGTTTCCTGTATTTGGTTGTGTTTTCTGTATTTGGTTGTGTTTCCTGTATTTGGTCATGTTTCCTGTATTTGGTTGTGTTTCCTGTATTTGGTCATGTTTCCTGTATTTGGTTGTGTTTTCTGTATTTGGTTGTGTTTCCTGTATTTGGTCATGTTTCCTGTATTTTGTCGTGTTTCCTGTATTTGGTTGTTTCCTGTATTTGGTTGTTGGTTGTGTTTCCTGTATTTGGTTGTTGGTTGTGTTTCCTATATTTGGTTGTTGGTTGTGTTTCCTATATTTGGTTGTGGGTTGTGTTTCCTGTATTTGGTTGTTGGTTGTGTTTTCTGTATTTGGTTGTGTTTCCTGTATTTGGTCATGTTTCCTGTATTTGGTTGTGTTTTCTGTATTTGGTTGTGTTTCCTGTATTTGGTCATGTTTCCTGTATTTGGTTGTGTTTCCTGTATTTGGTCATGTTTCCTGTATTTGGTTGTGTTTTCTGTATTTGGTTGTGTTTCCTGTATTTGGTCATGTTTCCTGTATTTGGTCGTGTTTCCTGTATTTGGTTGTGTTTTCTGTATTTGGTTGTGTTTCCTGTATTTGGTCATGTTTCCTGTATTTGGTCATGTTTCCTATATTTGGTTGTTGGTTGTGTTTCCTGTATTTGGTTGTGGGTTGTGTTTCCTGTATTTGGTTGTTGGTTGTGTTTCCTGTATTTGGTTGTGGGTTGTGTTTCCTGTATTTGGTCATGTTTCCTGTATTTGGTTGTGGGTTGTGTTTCCTATATTTGGTTGTTGGTTGTGTTTCCTGTATTTGGTTGTGGGTTGTGTTTCCTGTATTTGGTTGTTTCCTGTATTTGGTTGTGGGTTGTGTTTCCTGTATTTGGTTGTTTCCTGTATTTGGTTGTGGGTTGTGTTTCCTGTATTTGGTTGTTTCCTGTATTTGGTTGTTGGTTGTGTTTTCTGTATTTGGTTGTGTTTTTTGTATTTGGTTGTTGGTTGTGTTTCCTGTATTTGGTCATGTTTCCTGTATTTGGTTGTTGGTTGTGTTTTCTGTATTTGGTTGTGTTTTCTGTATTTGGTTGTGTTTCCTGTATTTGGTCATGTTTCCTGTTTTTGGTTGTGTTTTCTGTATTTGCAGCCCAGTTTGTTATGCTGCATGTGTTGTGAAAATGTTTTTTTGTATGCATGTGTTTTCTGTAGTTGCAGTGCATTGAGCTCCCGGGGCCACCGTTTAGAATAGAATAGAATAGAATAGAATAGAGGCTGTTTTAGTTAAGAAAATCTATGTTCTTTACAATACTAAATCAAACAGCCCAATAGCGGTCTAACTCTTGGGGGATAAGTGCTGCACTCACATTAAACATTCCACAAGAGTAATGTGAATTGATTGAATCCCCAACGATTCCTGAACATGTGTGTGTGTGTGTGTGTACAGTATCCCTATAGGCAAACGCCCTGATTCATGAGACAGCAGAGTGAGGGAGTTGGTGCAGTTCAAAAAGCGAGCGTCCTTGCGGATGTAGAGGCATGGCTGAATATCACATGGCCAGATATTATTCCCCAGACCATTTGTTACCCTGTCCGCCTTCCATCTCATCTATTATTCATTACACAATCATTTAACTAAGTGCAGTGATTACTTAAATGTTTAATGCTGCCATAATCAATATTGGCCTGAGCCTTTCAGGTGGACAGAGTTTTTCTAGCATTAAAGTCCCATCACCTATTGAGTCGATCAGGTTAAATTGCACATGGTTACAGTAATCGCCCCCATTAAAAAGGTCCTTTTGTCAATGGCAGCGGAGACATGTCGTATGATAATTGTTCATTTCTGCCTTTGCCACTCGGGTTATCAGAGTCAATGTTTTTTGCACTTTTCTATGAGGGCACCGCAACAGGATGATGGTTTATTCCAAAGTTGCCTAGCCGAAATGTCCCTGCTCAACTCTATTAATGGCTGCCAAGTCAGTCAAAGAGGGAAAATTCACTTATAAGAACAAGAAATGTTGCACTCCCACATAATGACATAATGAACATTGTGGTTGCCTTATGAAAGGGATTTCTCATTTTAACGATGACTGTGTTGAGAAGAGGTCTATCAAAAAGATGTAAAGTGAATTATCTTGATGCATCAACCCACGTATCACCCAGTCTACCATCCGTCCTCCCTCCAAGAATTTTAGACGATCAAATCCGATAGCAACTGCAAGACACACAGGCAGAGTGTGACATTCACATTCACACTGTGCTCAAATAGATATGGATGCCATAAACATGCACTTGCCACCTGGATTGTGTGTCAGTGTCAAAGCCTGGCTTATAGCACCTTAATCATATCATCCATATGTAAGCAGTGGTGGTATTGTATTCCCTTCGCATCACTTACTCTCCCTGATAATCCGAGCTCAATGAAGGAGCCCGGTATGAAATACGGCTTTATGTCGTCATCCCGGGCTCGCTGGTGGCATGGATTTATCTCACAGGATTTATATTTCTCTCCCTGTGCTCTCTGAAGGCTTTGAGACGGTTGCCGTGTGTCGGCAGTGTGTTAGCCGAACACGATACTAAATTATGTTGTGGAGCTTGTTGCTCTGAAGGATCATAATCTGTTGAATTTTGACCTACTGAATGTTGAGTTTTCTAAAAACTAAAGTGTAACAAAAAGTTATTCAGTTAGGACACTGTTGGGGGAGCATTAAGTGTTGGCATTAAAAGGTAACATGAAATTATATGAAGTGGGACACTCATTGTTGAATGTATGTTTCCACAATAACAAATTTGATGGCCATTTCAGCCAGAGTTAATACTGCTTGCAATGTATCAGAAAAAGTATACAAAAAGATTAACTGCATGCTAAAACCAGCTTTCACAGAACTGTACGGTGAGAGGTCAAAATAACAATTCTTATAGCATTAGACATATTTTGCTGAAAGCAGATATTACTACTTAATGTTACATGTTCAAGCAGCAACATGTTTTTGGCCACTTGGGGGAAACGGAACAAGCTGTAAACACAACGCTGACACATTATCACCTTTTAAAAAGTGCTGTGGAGAATGTGTTAGCAAACCGTTTTACCTATTTACACACATCAAGAAGATACAGGGCAGCATTAGCATTCATTTAGAGTCATGTTTTAAGTCCAATATTCACTTTTGCTCTGGTCTGGTGTTCACCAACTTACATAACTTTTGGTACGTTTACACCTAGCATCCACACTACTCCGACATTTTCGACCCCCTAAAATGGAGACTTTTGAAAACGCTGCTGACCCCATCTTAGTTTGAAAACTCTGGGATTGCATTTTAGTGAGGACGAGCAGAAACTGAGACATTTTAAAACGATGACGCATCACCCATGTTTGCTTCCTGATTGGGTCTTATCAGCCACAATGTGTCCTTCCCTGACTTGTCACGACCCTATCGCGGGACCCTTTTCCAGAAGAAAACAAACAACATCAGCCTTGACTACCAGCGGTTAATTCAACATAGATAACGAATTACAGGCGTTGCTGACCTTGACCTATGCTAGCAGCTGTCGTGCTGTTAAATTCAGCATTTTATTATGCTACTACTGCCTACATGTGACTGCAACTAAGCAACCATCCGCCTGTTTACATGCATGCATGCCCAGTGTACGTGAATGGTCATGTGATATGCGTTTTCAGGCATGTAGTATGGACAGAGATTATTTCTGAAACAGGAATAAAATGCTTGTGTGGACAGAGATTGTTTTAAAAAACGTATTAGTGTGGATGTAGCAAACAAAACATATGCCATCAGAATGATTAAAAATGCTATAATCACATACAGATTCTAAGTGGCTTTAATGAACATGTTATTACTGGTGCTGTAACCCATGCTACAGACATGAGTTACCACAGAAGTTCAATCCTCCTTAGAATCCTCCCTGCTGCCTCTCCACTGGTGCCAAATGTCAAAATACCCAGTTTTATCTTTCAAAATGGTAAAGGGAGAGGAGCCAAACCTAAAGATGGTATCATACTTGAAACACTTTAAGCAAAAATCTAAAATTTTCTGACAGATTTCTCCGTAACATGAAGAGGAGGGAGAGAAATATTTCCATTAGTGGTTGTTTTACGGCATAATGGAACTTTTCAGAAGGAACAGGCACCTGTTTGGCATGATCACCTTGATGATCAGTGTTTTCAAAAGCAAAAATGACTAAGTACCCTCATTTAAAATCAGCACAACTTTAAATTGGTACAACTATCATTGCTTTGGCTTTAATTAAAGGAGAGTGTTTGCGTTCTCAGCACAAGGACTACGGATTAATGAAAGTCATGTCGAGGGGCACTACCCTTAAAGAAAAGCTTGCGGAGGAGCTCTTTGTCTGTTATGTCAAATAGCTTGACCACAATTAACATGTCTATGAAAGCAACTTCACATGCATGAATTTTAATGATTCAATCAGGCAACAAACCTTACACCATGCTCACTTGTATGCAATTCTAAGCCAGTGTATGTTGAACAGTAGCAGTAGCAAACATACAGACTCTAATGTCGAGAAAGGAACAGAGATAGAAATAATGGCTCTGTGATGTAGACCCGAGAACCATTAGAAAACAGCATTAATTCCCAGTAGCATCTGCAGGCCCAGCTGTATGTGTAGACCACTGAGAACTTCAACCCTTTATCAATATGACTACAAAATGTGAGTGTATATGTGTGTGTATGTGTGTGTGTGTGTGGGAGCGTGTCTAGAGGAGTTTTCAGCGAGGCGGTAATGAATGTCTCTCTGGTGGATCAGCATGTAAACACTGGAGAAGAGTGAACTCTGGCAACAGCCATTCCCATTTGGCTCAATTAGGCGCGAAACTGAGACAATCAATGGTGCTGGCCTTTCTGCCGGCCCGCCTGTTGGCGACGGCGCCGCACTCAGTAAAACAAAATGGGAATAATCAAAGTCCATAATTAGTTGGCCTGAGAGGGTGCAGGAGTACGTTTTCACTCAGTGATAACCAGGGCGACAGCGCGGTGACTATGGCAGAGCAGGCAGTACATGGAGATGAATGCACACAGCCTCGAGGAAAAGGGACAAAACAAAACACAGTGTGAGTTCTGCACTATATAGTTATCCCACAGTTGCACTGAGAGAAGCCCTGCACTACACACAAGCAATGGCCCAAAACTCTGCTTGGCGACAAATGAAACACCAAGGGAGATGTTGGAATATGATGAAAAAGTAACAGTGGCATTTTTTTTTGATCAGGAGGATCACTCAGTTGGGCATAGGGGCATATATAACACTCAGGGAGGGAAAGAGAGAGAGCAAGCAAGAAAGAGAGTCAAGATAGGGATGAGATGTAAAAGGGAAAAAAATATATATAGCAAGGGCGTCCTGGTGGTCTGGGATTTGACAGCTAACTGTGGAGGGAATGTTGGGAAAATGGCCCAGATTCTCAGGGAGCATATCCGAGAGATCTGGACAAGGATGTGAGCCTGCTGGATGGTGACCTGCAGAAAGATCCAGAACTGGAGAGAAATTATAGCAGTCCTGTATACTGCTTTGCAAGTTGTAACCACTCAATGCACTAACTCATTTTCATATAAATCATGTAAATCATTTGCTGTAAAATGGACCTACATGCAGTCCATGATGTCTGTCTGGTAGCTCTTTCCTTGTAAAGTGCCACATAAGAAATTTGAGGTTTTCAATTTGATAGGAATTTAAATAATAATAATAATAATAATAATAACTTGGTTGTCAGCATGACCAACTGATAATTAACAAATAAAAAATGGGTTTTTTTATTCAGTGAGAAACTTCAGTTTTACCAAGAGAAAATCTTATAAAGATGTTCCACGTTGAAGACACACTATTGTACTGACAGGTTACAAATTCATTACTGTAGAAGTACCATAGTAATGAGCACTTAGCACCAAAGATGGAGACTAAATAAAAAAAAAACAAGAAACCCAAAATGAATTCTGCAGATTACCACTTGCTCAGACCTAAATCTTCGTGTTCACTGTTGTTAATTCAACTTCCTGATTTAAACCAGCAATAATATATTTTTCGGCCACTTGGGGTCAGTGGAAAAACGTTGTGAACACAGCATTGACATATCATCACCTTTTAAAGTCCTTGTTAGTAATGCACTGGTGGCCGTTAAGTGAACTCAGCTTGCGTGTGTGCTTGCACTCCGTAGGTGCGAGCGAGCATCTTGGGAATTGGCCAAAACAGTGACATGACCTACAGTAGACTGAACGTGGATGACCGGCATCATGTTTATAGATGAGGTAAGTAAAGTTACACTGTTATTATAGTTTGACTTCATTTACATGATACGTCATGTTAGCTTGCTAGCCAGCTTTATCAGTTGCTGTTTGTCTATGCTCAGCAATGTCAGCATAGCTGAATTTGCTGGATGATGATGCTAACGGTTAGTGAACTAGATGGAATATTATAAATAAGATGTGTTGCCACACTATTATTTTTATTATTATTTTATTATTATATACATTATTGACGTGATAGTTTCCATTACAACTCTCATTTTGCTGAATCTTTTTATTGTCAACTAACGTTACTGTACTGAATGGGTCCAGTGGGTGGGTTGAGACAACGATGATCTAAACTAACGTCAGTAAACAGATAATAGGAGTAACGTTACACTGGAGATAATGCACATAAAATGTACAAAGTAACAGAGGTTTTTGGTATTATCCTGGAACATAGTCTATGTATTCATCATTTCATGTATGATTGTAGTTTACCTTGCAGTATTATTACAGCTTATCATTGTTTATTTCACTGTTACTGTCAATCAGCATTCCTCAAATATGGAAGGCATCACAATAAAACTAGCCATTTCATACATTTTCATTTCAGGATTCCAGTTGTGAAGGAAATGCAGCTCTACTGGATGAAGGCAGTGACAGTGATGCTAGAGGGGGAGAGGAAGGGGTCAAGGCAGAGGTGCAGGTGGAGTGCGGGGCAGGGGAAGGGGCAGAGGTCAGGGTGGGGGAGGGGGAGAGCAGAAGCTGGTTCTGTCACTGGAGAGGACAGACTCCAAGTTGCTCAGCTGGCTGCTGCCAGGACAGCAGAGATGCAGGTTGGTCAGTCATAGTCATCTTTGGTAAAAAAAAAAAAAAAAATTAAAAATTTAAATTACACACCCACTTGAAAGTTGTTGTTAAAGTAGTTGCTAACTGTGTCTGCCTGCTGTTCGGTGCTGGAAAGGTAGTGTACAGTGGGTTCTTAGAGCTTATTATCTGAAAAAACAAAACATTTTTGGGCCGGTCAGCTAAACAATAAGCTGAAATTCGCTAAATAGCTCCAGAGCTGCAAATTTGGGTGATCACTCTCTGTAGGTTCATCAGCTACGAGCAACCCCTTTCACATTGTTTTCACATTGTCATTTGATACATTGTTATTGTAAAATATCAATTATAGCCACTTTAAAATTATCAGATTTACAGTAAATCAAAGCAAAAGGTTGCATTCATAAAAAGTCAGCAGCACTGATTGATATTTAATGTATAGATGAGAAAAACAGAGGAGGAAACAAACAGATCAAAAGTTCGTGTTGAATAGTCTGCAGTAACACTGACAAATCTGTTTGATTTCAGCACCAAAATTGAGAAGAAAAAAAAACTATTTTGTTTTGCATGACTGTTATCAGCATCATTTTTATGCTATTGTGACCTAAATATGGTCCTAACAGTTTCCAAAGTTGTTCCAGTCAGAATTTCTGCCCTGCCATAATCATATTTTTGAAATTTGTCCTCATTCAGGTTGGTGTTGAACTTGGCCATTTCCTGTAAATCACTGCTTCAATGTGCCCAGCAAGCATTTTACTGACAGACTATGGCACTAGGTAAAACAATGGCTATTGGACTGTGTTGCTGCAGTGGGAATGATGAGAGGGGGAAGGTGATGCTGGCACAGGCCGGGGTCACGCTGCCCCTAGTATTCTCACAGAAGGTGGCCGGCCTAATGATGAGGAAGATTGCTTCTGTGTAAATGGCTGCCAAGTTGAAGTTGGATAGGGGTGAGGTGTGTGCGTGTGTGTGCATCAGGGGGGTGTTAGATGCCTTGGTATCTGGCCCCAGATCAGAAAGATAGATTGGCAGACAATATCCGTCCAATCCATGCACTCCCACACATTCACACAATGGCAAACGGGCATGCAATCATGTGCACACACACACACACACACACACACACACACACATACATGCAATAAGTACATTTTATTTATACAACTTTGTTCACAATACTTTAATTGGATTTATTTATGCGTAAGATGTTTAAATAAATTTATCTAAATCAATGAAGGAATTAGTCCAATCTTGTGCTGCCCCATTAGACTATCACATAGACCCATTTGGATATTATTTCTTGAATATTATTTCACAAAGTAACTTTATGTTGCTTTGCACATCACTGACAGTTTGGGAAACTGAGAGGTCAGAAATGGGTTCAGCAAACCTGAAATCTTATGAATTGCTCAACATAACCTCAAGGGTAGTTGCTGGCAGACCAGTCTCACAAAACTGGTAAATTGAGCTCAAACTCTAAATTTGAGATATAGTGTTGTGTAGACCAAACTATATGAAACTTGTGTGTCTCTACAAGAGGATTAGGTGATAAATTGGAAAGTGATTTCACAGTGTTAAGCAGCTAAAACAATTGTGGTTAAGGTTGGTGTTAACGTTTTGCCGTGGTTAAATAAAAATACATAAATTTCAGTCTACAGCTAGGCCAGCAGCTTCGTTAGGCCGAATTCACATAGAATCAGGCGCTGCGGCGAAAACGCAGATTTTCCCATTCATTTGAACCGGGGTACTGCGTTCAGGCCACGCTGCGGCAGCCAATCACGCCAGTGATCAGACCGGCAGACGTCCAGGTGAAGAAGAACTTTGTTTATCTGTAGCATTGTAGCATTAGCTGTTTACCTCAATATTCCACTGTTTACCAAGCAACTGTGAATATGGAAGAGAGACTGATCGATCGGCTCCATGATTACTGTACATCAGCTGTTCAACCCTGCCATGAGGGAGTACAAAGACGTTAATTGCCATGTAGTCGCTTGGCTTGTATCAGCTGGGATTGCTGGTTAGTATCAAACACTCCCACACCGCTGCACAACCCTGCGGCAAATCGCCGCAACACCTTATTCTGTGTGAAAACGGCCTTAGGCTGTACAATGACAATGTTAACATACTGATGTTTAGAGAGTGTAATGTTTGACATCTTCACTATCTTAGTTTAGCATATTAGCATACTAACACTATCACTAAACACAACATACAGCTGAGGCGGATGTTATTGTCATTAATTTTGCAGGTATTTGGCCATAAACCAAAGTGGACCAATCGAAAAGTCAGAGGATCATCAAAGTGATTACAATTCATCCCGTGGTGAACATGAATGACTGTACTACATGTCACAGAAATCCATCCAGTAGCTGTGGGGACTTTTCATTCAAAACCAAAGTCACTCCGGTAGCGTGGCTAAAATCTTCTAGCCTAAGTTAGAAATTGAACTCAGGTCTTCACAGCCATCCAATACAGACCCTTAGTGCAATATTGCTTGCTGCTGCCCATTCATAGTTGATTTTGTCCTTTCACCGTAAAATTTAAAAAAAGACATTTTCTTGCACTATTAACATTTTAATAAATTATTCTCTTTTCATGAAACCTCATGAGACCAGAAAGCTTTCCCGACAATATAGATTGACTGCAGCTCTGGCAACACTTTTGTCATCGTCAACATTTCTGTTTGTGCTAAAAGATCCATCCTACAGCAACTTTAAGGTTTAACCCCAGAACACACCTGAGCATCCTCAGTGATATGATGGCATTATCAACAGCAACAGCAACATCTGCTCCCCAACTTTGAACTGGTAACAAAACCTACAGAAGTATACCTGTACGTAACCCAAAAGCAAGCTCTTATGACATAGTCCTATGGGTGCCATCACATTTTTTATCACTGAATAGTTTCATTACCCCAGTGTCTGTGAGTAGAGCTATAAAAAAGTTGAATTTGTTGCATTGTAAGTCAAATAAAAGGTCATTTATCCCCAAAAATAATCTAAAGTGGAAATGCTTTTGTTTTGAAACAATCTTGCAACCAATTACACAGTTTGTGAACTAGATTTCACTTGACAGACTAGCTGGCTTTTTTAAATTTCTTTTTTTTACCTTGATGGATTCAGCTTTTGCTGTACGGCCTTCATCGTAAGCGTCACAAGTTGTGGTGTGCTGTGCAGGAAATTGCAGGAAATGACAAATCCTTTTATGGACAGCATCCAAGGTGTGAGGTTGTTGGTGGACCCTCTTATCCTGTCCACTGAACCTGTTTCCAGCTTTCTTTTGCCTCCTTCCTCCAACGTTTTACTCTCAAATGTGACACTTGTGGCCCTCTCCCAGTCTACAGTGTGGTCCACTCTCACAATAATCTGATATTCCTGACTTGCAATAATGGATTTTTTTGGTCTCTTGGGGGGCAGCTGAAAGAAGTTGTGAACACAGCACTGACATATCATATAACCTTTTAAGTTGATATGACAAACATGTAAGCAAACAGTTGCTCATTTACACATCCAGCATATATACAGGGCAACATTAGCTTTCATTTCGAGTCCTGTTTCTGGCCACCTGGTCCAATATTCACTCTCTTTTACCTCTGTTTTTGGTCTACCAACTGCTGAGGGAAATATCTGGCTCTTTAGCTTCTAAATGCTCCACTATGTTCACCAGCTAGTTGCTAATTGTGTCTGTCTGCTGTTTTATGCTGGGAAGGTAGTGTATAGTGGGCTTTTAGAGCTTTTTAGCTGAAAACTGCTGCCTGCTGTGGCTGAAAACAATGCTATGAGATCTAAACAGGCTGCATTCAGACCAAATCAGGAGTTGCGGCGATTAGCGCAGGGTTGTGTGGCTGTGTGGGAGTGTCACTACATGGCCATGCTGATTGTAGCAATCCCAATTTGAAGAGCGATACAACGCCAAGCGACGGCGATTAACTTTTTTTTTTTTACTCCCTCGTGGCAGGGTTGAACAGCTGATGTACAGCCATCACAGCAGTGATCGATCAGTCTCTCTTCCATCTTCACAGCTGCTCGGTAAACAGCGGAATGCTACAATGCTACATGGTAAACAAAGTTCTTCTTCACCTGGGCGTCCTCCTGTCTGATTGGCCACCACAGTGTGACGTTGGTTGCATTTCTCCAAAAGTTGATTCTGTTTTAAATCACTTACTGCACAAACATAGTAAGTTTTAAATGTATGCACTGGGATTACTGCCTGTTTGTGCTTTCAGATACTTTTGGTGCTTTTGGAAAACAAACACAGGCAGCCCAAATGGAAAGACAGCAACACTTACACACGTGTCTACTGTGCCGTGTTACAAAGGTGTTGGAAGGAGAGGAGTATTGAAATCAAAGTGGACCAGCCTTGCATCCCAAGCATGGATCTGAGGGGATAATAGACCCACTGAATGCAGAGCAGCTAGCAATAAGGTACTGCACCGCATGAATAGAAATGGAGTTTGCTCCGTGGCTCAATCATAAAGAGGCCTCCGTGTGCACGGCTGTCATTTCAGTGGGAATTGAAAAACTGATAATGTGAGATAATGATAAAACACAGAAGTACTTTCTGCCAGTTCTAGACGCTGTTAAGGAGTGAAATAACACAAACACAACACAATGTAAAACCACGCTGATGTGTGAATTTGCGTTGACCTCGCCTCCAGTGTGTCTGACAGGGTGCTTGCTCTATGAGAGGACCAGACCGATAAAGGATGTTGTTTTCCATGCTATCACGTTTCCTTGTCTCCCTATTGGCATGAATAATGAAGGGCATCCACCTTGTTTATCTTTCAATTCAATATTTACTCCTTGTCAGATGCATTTGGGGGCTTTTCATCATCACTGTTCTCCAAGCGCAACATTTTCCTCTATGGTATTCGTCCTCACTGTTAATGTTTGATGAACACCACAATAAAGGGTTGGGGGGTGGGGGTGGGGGGGTACCTGTGCCACAGTTGTTTTTTACTTCACTCTCTATTGATGTTTATAGCATCTTCCCCAACATCACGCTTCCTCCCCAGGGATTCCTCCCCTTTCCGGGACTCCCTTTTCTTTCCCTTAAGGTAAATTTGGGCTAGATTGAATTAGGCAAGGGAAAGTAGGTCATTGGCTTTGATCAGCCTATTGCATTGTTAGTGTGAAGGTTAAACCTGACGCTGGTATATTCCCACCAGCAGCCTCAACTGGCCAGATGTTTTCTCTCTTCCTTCTCTTCCTGTTTATTTCCTCCTCTTTACTTGGCTATGTAAAATGTTTTCTCCACCTTGTATTTTACACTCATGCACACAGACACTGGCAGACAGATGAACACACACTGTTACTGTGTTACTAACTTTATTTTTTTATTTTTTAACTTTATTTCCATTGCTTCTATTCTCTTATCATATACTCTTGATTATGCTGTCCAGTTTAATGTATGTTAAACTGGTAATTTTGTCTGAGATATGTTGATGTTTTTTCAACGTTTTTTTTTTTTTTGAAATATTTTTACAAATGTGTTTCTGAATATGTAGATGATATTCATCCACAACATGCTTTTAATATTCAGAATATATTTTGGGCATTCTTAGACATGTATGTTAGACTTTATCAAGCATTATTATTTTACAGCATAGATCACAGTGGACTTTATCACTGATTAACAGAAGAAAAATACTCTTCAATGTCAAAGGGGAAACAATTCTCCATGAATCTGATCTTAATGAAGTGCAAATATAAAACAAGAAATCACCCATTTACTATGAAACAATGATGTAACCAGTTCTTTTGTCGCATAAGTTGAATGGAGATTGCATGTGTGTAATCATGGTGTCACAAGTGATTTTGGCTTGAATACACCTGTATCTGGAAGGTCGGTTTCCTGGAAAAACCTACCTCATGAAGACAAAGGCCTGTGACATCTCTGAAGGAGCTACAGAGTTACACACCTACTGTTACACCTGTTACCACAGTGATTCTCCAGTCGCTGTTATATAGCTGTTGAAAACAAGACTTGATTACAGCCACGCTAGCTGTACCTAGACACAACGGTGCTTTTAGCTAAATGCTAATGTCAGCATGGCAACATGCTCACAATGACATTGCTAAAACTCTGATGTTTAGCAGGTGATGTTAACCATGGTCACCATCTTAGTTTAGCATGTTAGCATGCTAACTTTGCTTATTAGCACTAAACACAAAGTACAGCGAAGGCTGATGGGGATGTCATTCATTTTTTTAGGTATTTGGTCATAAACCAAATAAAATGTTTGATCTGATGATGGCACAAGATGAAAGGTTGTTGTTGAGATGTTTCATACAAATCCAAAAATGTCAACTTCCTGGTGTCACTAGAGCAAATGTCAAGGGATCAAAGTCATTAGGATTCATCCTCTTAGGATTCCATCCAGTATTTACTGAGACATTTCATTGGTGGACTTACCAACTGATCTAAACACAACAGTCAACACTAGTGTAACACCAAAGACCAAAAGCAGGGTTAATCATAATATTCACAGCAGCTTTTTTGTCAATCAAGCTATTAGTTGTTGAGTTATGTTGACATTGACTAAATCAGTTGGCTATGTTGGTGCTAGAAGAACAGTGCAGTCACTAAATATCACTAGAATTCATCCTGATGAGGACCTTGGATGTCCATACTGCCTCTCAAAATAATCTGTCCAGTAAGTTGTCTTAAACTGAACTTTGATGATGTGCTGGGTGCTGCACTGTTTCTTTTGATGGCTGTCTAAAATCACTCTCATTCACTCATTCACTATTCCCTTCATAATAAACTACTCACTCTACAGTCAGTCGTACATTGAGATTTCCGACACTTGTGAATGATCATCACTTTGTACCTTTCACTGATAGGTACACTTTCATTACATTGTGGGATTTTTTAAGGCCAGTATATACTGCATATATTTTACACTTTGAACGCTCAAATAAAATGGCAGAGGGCAAATATAGTGCATTATTTGTAGAACTATTTGTCACTCACACAATCACTACCTATTTTCTACAATTAGGTTTTATTATGTTTTATTTCAGTGCAAAATGTTAGCATATACCAGCATTCTGTATTATTCTGTAGCTGCTATGTGACATCTCAGTAGAAGAATAACACCTTATAGCTGTATCAAACCACAGCTAAATGGTTATTGCTATTTCTGACCATCGGCCCTTTACACACAGAAGACCACGTCTCCTCCTTTTATCGTCAACACAGTCATGTAGAAGAGGGCGTGTGGGGGGGCTTGAAGCAGCCACTCCACAGACATGTTGCACACAATTAGCCAGCTGCAGAGGGACCGTATGGCTGTCATGTCTCCTGTTGTTCCGAGGTGAAGACAAGGCTGTTTCTGAAGGCAGAGTGCCTGGTAAACAGAGGTACCCCATCCGCACACATACACACACACACACACACACACACACCCCTCGAGGAGCCCCTCCCTGTTTAACACATTCAAAGCCAACACTGCAGCCCTTAAAGCTAAGCAGTCATTGGCCAGCCCCTTTACTGTCCTGGTGTCGTGCCCGTGTCACATTCACAGTGTGGTGGCACTGTGCTGGAATGGCCTTACAAGCTAATTGGGTGAGATAGCAGCTTTATTTCATTTGGCCCATGGCAGCTCAATCTATCCATGCTTCTCCCCTACTTATGGAAATAACTGTAAACGCTATATTAGGAAGCTACTAATGTACTGTATATTACTGCTAAACTAAATCATACAATGCCTCCAGAGCATATTATACTACCTTGGCTGTGTCCGAAATCACCCCACCATTTAATATGTAGTGCACTATATTTACCATTTTATTTGAGAGTCTAAATTGTACAGTAGCCCTGTGATTGACTGGTGTCCAGTACAGGGTGTACCCTGCCTCTCGCCCAGTGTCAGCTGGGATCGGCTCCAGCCCCCCGTGACCCTCTAAAGGATAAGCGGTTTAGATAACGGCTGGATGGATGGATGGAATTGTACAGTATGTACACAATTTATGGACACATTATGCCATTTAAAATTCACTCAGTGGAATGAGAAATGTAGTTTCCATAGCATGGGCACTACGTTTCACGATAAATCTCACAAAGCAATGATATTTGTGAATGATATAAGTGTTTATAATGTAGGGAAGAGTGAATGAGTGAACAAAATCGTGCTAAAATCCAAAGCTAAAATGCAATGAGTCTGTACGTACTATTCACAACTTTAATTTGACAGTTCTAGAAAAAAAATCTAAAACATCTGAAAAAGACAGCTATAAAGTTTCACTGATGATAGCACATGGGAAAAAAGAAACTAACATGGCTACATTGAGCATTTTGTCAAGATAATTCACTCTGGATCAAAGTGTTGGCCTGACAGATGGCTGGTTCAGCTGACATTGTCATCATTAAAGTCGTGCTCCTAGAGAAGCTAAACATATGGAATTATTTATAGAGACGGTTTTCTGACCAAACTCAGCAACCTTGACCAAATAAGGTCAAAAGAAAGGTCAGGGCTTAGACAAAGAAGCCACAGATCACTATGCTACAATTGAAGGTTTACATGGGAGATGTTCATGCAACTACTGCAGTCCTTAATGTTGAGTACTGTGTCTGTTGTAAACTGGATACCATCCATACTAAGACACATCAAGCTGGTGTCGTGCAGTGGCTGAGAATTGTATCATAGATCGGGGAGACCTGTAAGAAAAGAGGGAACAAAGAATGGATCAAAACACAGGCCACATCTTGAAAGGAATCTGCCAAAAAACATCGTTTTATGAAACAATTCATGTCCAGGACAGTAACCCTAATCATGCAACTGAATCTACACTCGAATGGCTTCTGCCAACGAATATGAAAAGTCTTTGAGTCACCCAGCCAGAACTCAGAGTTAAATCCCTTTGAAAATCTCCGGAATAACTTAAAGACAGATTGTCACAGATGCTCCTTATCCAACTTGAGTAAGCTTGAGCACATCTGCATCTTCAGATGGGAGAAAATCACAAACTTCTTATGTACAGAGCTGGTGCAGATACTGATACCCATGAGGAGTAGAGGCTGGAAATCACTGCCAACGTTGTTTCAACAACATATTGACTTGGGGCTTGAATACTATGATTTAAATAAAGTATTTAATAATGTATTTTATTTTCAATAATATTCAACACTTTGTCATTATTTGATCAATTTCTGTAGAATTTTAGACAGAAAAATCTCAACTAAACATTATCTAGCAGGATTACAGGTTATTATAGTGATGCTAAAGCATTTAAAAAGTTATATACAGTACGTGCAGTAAAGTCTCCATAGGCACAGATTATTCCATACAATTAGAAAATCTATAATGATTTTCCTCCAGGCTTAGTTAAAACTGGAACAGATATGTGAATACCATTGTTTTCCTCTACATATGCATTTGTATGGCCATGGAATTTGTTATGGTTTCCTCTAAATGCTGCCAAAGTGGTTCTTATAATCCTATGACAAAATGCAGCCAAACATAAATCTCTAACCCTGTCCCTTTCTCTCTCTCTTTTCCATTCCTTAGTTGAGATGTCAGTGCTATCTCCAAAGTGACTGAGGAGAAGCAGTATGTGGTGTGACAGGCAGCCTGGGTCACAGCCCCCCATTTCAGCAAATGGGCATGACTTATTTGCAGGGTTGGGGGTAGTGGGGTGCGGGGCGAGGGAGATATTGACAGGATCATTTGCATGTCTGCCAAGTCGCAGGCAAGAGAGTGGCTGAAGGGAAGCTACAAGGGAATAGATGGGATGTGATGGCTTCTATAATCCCCCCAAACCCGATCGGCCGGAGGTGCTGTGCAAAATGATCATCCGCTGGCTGTGGCCGGACCAAGAGAAAGTGACGACTTGGAGGAGCTCTGATGTGATGTCTCTGTCAACCGAGGCAGAACTACTTTTTCTCCCGTGTTATCTGTTTTTGTGGAGAATTGGCAGGCTTTATCAATCGCATAACAATATTGCATTTTTGTCCATTTATTCTTGATTTCAGCCAGTGTTTGCCATTAAAAAAAAACTAAGGAAATGTCACCTGCATGTAGCATACATAATTTGTTTTTATTTGGCGCAGAGAGTTTGAGAGCTTAAAGTGTTTGCCAGACAAGAAGAATTGAGTTTTTATGTGTGACATAAAGGTGCTGTCATAAATTGGAAGCTGTGGTTCGGTTTATAACTTGTAAGACTTTGATCAGATAAGAATGACTGTACATAAATTTATATTACATTTTTTCCCCCTTTGTTGCTACTTAAAGTCCTATCAAATCTATGGTTGTCATTTCTGTAACCCTTCTTAAAGCAATTTATATTATTTCTGTGTTATGTTATTTTTGTATCCTACTGCATATGATTTTCTGTGTTGACCTCTTAGAGATAATATATTATTTTGTGAAAACTAAAAACCTACAGAATTGATGCATGTATGTGGTATTGTAAAGCTAACACTCTGGGGTTTCCTTTGGTATGTTATTTTGACTCTTAGACCTATCACAGTTCAAGTGGTGAGGTATTAAACAGAAAGAAAAAAAGAAATGTGTCTTTTTCATTTCATCTTTAAAATACACTTAAGTCAGTCATAATATGGGCTGTCAGACTGAAATTAGCATCATTTCTTCCTCAACTTAGATAATGTGAGCACTAAATATTAGGTGGTTGGACAGAAGTAACTGAGTTATGACTTAACTTATGACTAGAGATCCAACAGATGGTGCATTACAATACCTATCCAAAACAACCTCAAAATGCCTCCAAAAGCTTTCCAAATAGTTTATCACACATAGCCTGTTAGTATCACCATGATATAACTGAATCAGCCAAAAAAGCTTCTGTCTTATGTAGTGATGTAGTATCACCTACGACAGGCTTATATATACATGGTTAACGTGGTTAAGAAGGCAATTTTGTTGGCTACGCTGACTTAGCATTCGATGCATCCAGCTGTCAATACAACCCACCTAACTGTGTTTTTATTGTGGGTTGGTTTGTTTTTCTCCTGGGCGTTAAGTGATATAAGCACTACTGGTCAAACTATTAATCAGTCCTGCACTGGCTTTGCTTTTTGACGTCTGGCTTATTGAAAGAAAACTTTATTCCTGTCATTGTAACTTTGGTTGGGACATAAGTACATGAGCTGGATTTAATCTGGACGTTTGCTCTCCAAAATGAGCCTCTAGTTGTCTATCTTTGTCTGTTTTTTGACCCACAAATTCCTTGTACCTACAGCGATACAAGATAGCAGCAAGCTAGCAGGTAAGTTGCTAGCTGCGTACTAAAGTACATAAAGTAAAATCTTGTCGCTTCTATGTCGTATGTCCTAACAATAATTGCCCAATAGAGTTTTGAGGGAAGAGTCTAAGCATTCAAACGAGGTTACTACATTACATGGGTACATTAACACATGGAAATATGAAAATACTGATATGAAGATAGAGACTTTTGCTGTGCAAGATATAGCAAGATTGTTCCCATTTTAGGATTACTCATATCACAGGATACAGGATTACTATAGTTTTTAGTTCTTAAAGAGTATAGGAATCCATCTATATTTGAAGGTGACACTGCTTACAAATGCTAGAGGTAAGTATGATATTGACTGGGTGACTGTTGCTGCATCTTCATATTGGTTTGTAAATACAGGCACTTGAGCGCTGATGAAAAGAGCCGGTGTAAACACTGAGGACACTCTGAGTACTTCCAGGACGCCGAAGACGCTCCTCCAGAGCTCCTTCAGCGCATGGAGAGCTAACCCCGTCCAGTTAAAAGGTCATGTGCCACAGCGAATGCAGGGTGGAAAGTGCTTTCACCACCAACACCTCTGTGTGTTTTGCTTCTTTACACTCTTCAGGACACACAGCCAAAGGCTAGCCAGCTTTTTAATGGTTAATCAATAGAGCCAAGAGTCCCTGGACTATGTGCCTCGATATTTGGGGGCTGAACCAAAATAATAAGCCAGCATCTATCTGCAGAGGCTGACAAGGAAAAGTCGATACTTTTGTACTTGGGTTCCAGATTGATGGCAACTGACCAGCAGTTAGGTGGTGGGCTTTTTGGGCAAAACAGAAAAGAGACAGGAGAGAAAGAAAAAGACATAAAGGCAAGGAGAGAAAGAGATGTTAAGAGATGAAGAGATGGTCTGCTCGTCTTATAAAGAGCTCAGACCCTCAACATCTGGAGTGTGATATGTGCCAGATAGATCATATCACACTAAGAAAAACAAAGTGGTCCCTTTACAATCCCTCCTTCTGCTCTGGTTCTTGCTCCATCTCCTCGTTTTTTTCCTATAATACTGCAGGTTTATCCTCCTTATCTCTCACCTTTCTATATTTATCTGTATAAGGCTTCCATTTCTTTAATGGAGGTCACCTGCTTATCCACAGTGGAGCATCTTTTAAAGGGAAAGTTGCCAGCTTGCTGTGTCTCTTGACTTACAGGCTTAAAATCTCCTCTTTACTTTTGTTGTAAGGAAATATATACTATAATGATACTACAGCTATTGTGCATATTTTCACATTTTTTCATAAAATGATAAAAACTATTTTGTATATATTTGAGGAAACAGGGTCCCAGCTTCAGGTCTCTGAGTGGTTGTTTCCCATGATAGAGGTTGGCTGGCATCGAGAGCTAGCATTGGTATGCTACTGACTGGAGCACGTCATAGCCCTGTATAGCCTACAAATGTTAATACAAGACGTTTTGTCCCCTATTTACAACAAGCCCACATAGCAATGGTTATGTACAGTTGTTGATATAACATGTTTGTCTCGTCTCAATATTCAATGTTTGTGAGAGCCCGGGGAAGTGGAAGCTAGTAGCCTACCTAGATAATGTTGGCATTTCCTTCATGTAATTTCAACACCTGAAAGTCATTGGCACCTTCCTCAATCTCAGTGTTGTGTTGGTCCCACACTACACAAAGGAGGTGGTCTAGCTAGTGTTAGCTGTCGCTTTTTCTTGTGTCCAGTTATTGTGAAGTGATCAGACTGTCAAAACTCAAAGTAACAGGAAGTCCTGTAACCTCAGCGCTTAGTATGTTACTCCGTCATTGAAATCATGACACAGAGCAATGGAGTCACAAAGAAACAGACGGAGTGCTCGAATGGGACTAAGTAACGGCTAACAGGATTAGCCCTCAAGCTAGTTAACTGCTATTACTATACTATTACTATAATATCACTATTGAAGTGATATTATTACTTTTAGTGCCCACACAGCATTTGCACCAATCAAATTATCAGTAGCAACAGCGTCAGTCAGTACCAAAATTCGCACATGGGAGAGGTTTACCTTCAAGTCACCTGACAACCCTAGTATAAAGAGCGACAAAGTCCGTGTAGCAAGGAGGTCAGGGTGGATGAACGGGTTCAACACCAGACTTTTACCCGAGAGACCACTGTTTGCATCCTGTGTGAAACTTTACTTATTATTTTAACCCAAACCATGATCTTTTCCTAAACCTAACCAAGTAGTTTTGGTGCCTAAATCTAACCAAACTACGACTGTTTCACAACGTTACCTACGAAAGTCTTTCAAGGCAAACTTCCCCCACCTGCCAAAGCCACAAATACCACAAATACTAATGAAGGGGACTCTATTGCTGCTGCTGCAAAAAAAAATCAAACTTACACATGTTGTTTTTGGTAGCTACAATTTTGACCAATTAAATACAAAACAAACACTAGGTATACATACATTTCTTCACAAAAAAAAAACGTTTTAAGTGCAACTGTGTTACCAGTGTTATCCCACTCTGTGTGACAAATTTCAACGCCTCAAACTGTTCAAAACGCTGTGCTCATCGCTGATGATTCCACATTACCCTCCCCTTGTGTTGAGGTGACTTTGCTGCATGGACAGTTTCTGACACAGTATAGTTTTTTATAGTGGTAAGTATCAAACATAAAAAATATATGCCTTATGCATAGTAGAAAACCCACCTCCTTATTTGTTTTGAGCTCTGTTCTGGAGTTGGCAGATATTGTGCGCATCTTGTTTCGACTACTACCATTTAGCTGCTGTGTGAGGCTGCTGGCTCTTCCAGACTCTCCTATTTGATCTCTCCCAAGAGAGTGCCTTATGTCCCTGGCTTGATGTATATCCGGACAGTTGCCATCTCATTGTACATCAGCGTCATTCAGCAACAATATGGATCACATGCTGGATGAGATGAGATGGATGGAGAGCCGCTGAAGACATGTTCAAAGGCCAGGATTGTCGTTAAGAGGCCTAAATAATGGACTCATTTGACTAAAGGCTTTTAATGCCCATTTATCCTAGAAAATGAGAAATAGGCTGAGGATTAGACTGATACTTAAAGAATTGCATGTTGAGGCTTTTTTTAATAATATGCCATCCTCTTCCTTTTTTTTTTTAGCCATATGAGGGTAGCAAGGGATTTGAGGCGTGTTGTCCTCATTTTCAACAAACGATGCAGCTGCATGAACAAAGGATGAAGCTGAAATTATCAATGCAAAGTAACACGAGACAATGGTGCATGCATATCACTCAAAACACAATTGAAGCACATGTGCACCCACAAATAAATACTATGTCCATGTCTGTACATGCACACAAATGCATGCACTCAATGAGATCCACACTGTTCCAGTCTACACACACACACACACACACACACACACACACACTTACGAAAGCCATTGTTTCTCATTCAGCCCAAGTTGTCCAATCAATAAGATCACGCACAACTCTTTGCAGCACATTATTAGGATTGAAAGACGCTACTATCAGCTTTTGTATGCTTCAACTGATACCTCTTTCACTTCAAAGTCCAAACAAAGAGACTTGATCATGTCCAGGAGCTGGGTTCTCTCCCTCTGGAGCAAAGAAACCAAGGCGGTACACTGCCATCTTGTGAGAAAAAGAAAGGCAGACTAACAAGCAGCAGTAACAGGCAAATAACGGAAGATTTGCCTGCCTAATGACCATTGCAAATAGCTGGTGGTGAACAGTTGAACATTTTTGTCTTTTAGTCTTTATAGCATTTCTCTGTCACTGCTAAGTAGCTCAAATGTAGTCTCATTTATTGGCACTGTGAAACCACCTGAGCATGCAATCAGACAGACACACACATAGACTGGAAATACACACACATGCAAAGATGCATACACTTCTGCACACACACATGCTCACAGGTGAGTCAGAAATGTATTATCTATGCGTTTTTCACCAGAATACAGGGCTTAAGCCTGGATGAAAGGACCACTCTGAACTCTTTTGAAGTGCATTAGCATGCTAATAGCTTGCTCCCTTTGTTACCCCTCTCATCTGCGAGAATGTCAAGGCTAATCTGTGTGATTCCTAATGACGGCAATGGGGTGATAAACACTGTGCGCCGTGTTCTCCCTTAAGTCTGTGGAAATGGCAGTGGAGGCGGCAGTGCTTTGCAGGATATGTGCTTATCAGATTTCTGAATGGCCCAGACACAGAAAAGAGAGAGGAGCATTTTTCACCATGCCCTTTTGTTTTATTTCTTTTTCTCCCTTTCTTTTGTCTTTGTCTTCATTTTCTTATTTTCTTCGCAGTACTGTCCACATTCCAAATCTCTTCAATGTTTTATGGCACCTGTTTTATCATTCTCACTATTTCCTCCTCAATATTTGCTTCTCTGTGCATGTCACTGCATGTCTTCCATCCAACTGCCTTTATGTACCCAAAAAGTACATTTAGTCAGAAAATATCAACCAATACAGTGACAGCGTGACTACCACATAAAATTTTAACTTTGATGACATTCACAGTAAGTCAGATAAATCCAAAAACTTTATATCTCTCTCCAGTTTGGCATTCCATCCTCACTAAGCCGGTATTTTCACACTTATCAACAGAGCTTTTTGAAAACAGTCTCTAGAGTGGATAATTCTGAAAACAGCACCCTTGCATTTTGATGTAGACGAGGAAAACTGAGCTTTTCCAAAAATGATGACATACTGTAAACCTGCTTAAATACTCATGGGCTGTACACAGCTGTGACATCATGAAATGCTACCCGGATGTAAACAGGTAGCATACATGAGTTGCAATATAATACTTTTTTCCTTGTTCTGTTGTTGACAACAGGAACAGAAAAACATGTAAATGGAACAACTAAATTGTAAATTTGGCTGTGTTAAAACACAGTTTGGGTATTGATGGAAAACCAGTGGAGGCTGGTTTGTCCCTCTCCTCACCAGATGTTGGCTATAAGGCACAGTTTTGTACTTTGCTGACTGAAAGACGAGGAAACAGAAGAGATTTAGCCATGTTCGTTTAGTTTAGGTGTTTCAGTGGGAACAGAAATCTTTACAAAAGTGATCTGAAAACGGCAGTGTTGACGCACATCCTTTTCAAACATAAATGGTGTTTTCAGATTTAGCTAAAGATATACTCCAAAACAGACACAGATGCAAACAGCAGGGCGCTTTCTGTCTATACTACTGGGTAGTATAGGGTGTCTGCATAGGCGGACGTACTCACACCTGTGTAGTCTGTGTGAATGGTCCGCACGGTTATAAATTTTGGTTTGAATAGGAACCTGAGTCTGATTGATGCTTTACCCCTGAACGAATCAAACAATATGACTTTCACATTATGAAATAGCACGTTGTATGACTGTCACCCAACAGCGCTGAGTAGCCTAAGGACGTTTATGAAGTCTTTGCCAAGTTGTGGAGATAACCGTCTTTGTGCTAATGTCACATGTACGGCTCTGCTGTGCTCTACTTTTCTTTTTAAGTGGAGCCAACAAACAATATTATTTTGATTTTGCATGCATGTCAGCTCTAATTGCACCTTACAGAACATAGTCCCTGACAGAGACTCCTTTAAAAATGTGATCCAGATCTGCAAGTAAATCAATCCAATGCGTTAATTTTTTTCATCATTTAATGATTGATATGTGAATCGACGTGTGACTGCTGTCTCTGACTCTCTGCCTCTCCCTGAGCCTGCCCTTGCCCATGGTCTGTTGATATATCAGGCTGCAGAAGCCATCAAGTTAATGCCCTCTATCAACACCTTATTATCAGACGCGGCCATGCTCCCTGCAGCAGATGAGAACTATTCCAGTTGTGCCTAATGCCTGTGAGTGGAGGCTATCTGCATGGCCAGACAGGCTTAACAGGGACAGGTAGCATTTAACACCCGGCCCACAACAACATTACATCCCTGCTCTTTATGGCTACAGTATGCTGCCACATTACGAGCCAAAGAGTGGCGATTGGATCGAAAATTAAAACCCTTTCAACCCCAGCAGATGGAGCTGGGGGAAAAATGAGCGAGAGTGGGGGTTGCTGGGAAAATGACAAACACAAGTAAGCATCGTCGGGTTGTGTGTGTATATGGGCAGGGGGATGAAGTGGGAGGTGTTGCCTAACTGCCCACCCGCCACCACCTTGATTTTAATGCCAATAAGGACGTGGCGGGCTTGAGCACACTCAAAGCCAAGGTTAACTCAGAGATGGAGGGGGCTGATATGGTCACTCACACTTGGCTGAAAGAGAACCCTGATGACTTTTCATTTCCAATGTTCATCTTGTTATCTGTAATTGTTAAAGGATGGGGCGCTGCTAGTCGCAGGCTGGGCCTTTATAGTCTGAGTGTGTAACCGCCACGCAAATTGATGCTCGCAGTTGGAAGTGGAATGGGATGGCAGACATGTGTGTGTGTGTGTGTGCGCGCGTGTGTGGGAGGTGGGAATGTGTGGTGTCTTTTCACACGCGGGAGGAATGTATGAAGTGGAATGGTGGTATGATGGGGGTGGGATATAATTATGAAATGTTACGTCATACTCTCCTTTCAGCGAGACGGATGGACGTGCTGCTGATGAGGAGTAGGGATAGAAATGAAGATAACGGCGAGACGGGAAGGCAGTGAGAGCACGTTTCAGGTACATGTGCTCATAGACGCACACACTCACGCATACATGCCTGCACACATACATAAACAAGTTCCTCTGGGCACAGCTGTTAGAGGGTGTGAACACGAGATAGGTAATGAAAAGAATATTGATTTAAGAATTTACTCAGCTGAAATTCTTGCATCTCCCAGCCTGCACATTAATATCATTATTGCAGATGGGCCGTACGGCCAAATGCTGTTAACATTAATCTCTGGTGATTTTACCTGCCTAATCATTATTCATTATTAACAGGTTGGATTGAGTCAGTACAAGTGAGCAATATCACTGAAATAGCTTTGTTCAGCACATACTGATTCAGCTTTTACTCTTATTCAACTGTCTGGGCATTGTGTGAACCTCTCTTTTCCAAAGGTGACAAGCAACTGTGCTGCAAGACATTGTTTTTAAGTAGAACTCTTCCTACTCTTTCCTTGTCTTATCTTTCAAGGCTGTGGAAGACTCAAGTAAGAACTTGTAGAAAGTTTTACAAGGGCAGATACTTTTGAAACACCTCCAGGGGAGCATCATCACTGACTCATCAGTTCAGTTTATTTAGTTGTGATGAAGTGAAGTGTAATTCAATTCTGTGGTGTACCAACTTTCCCTTAACCTGCCTTGTCCACATCTAATGATTTCCTCTATTTGACAGAATGTTTTGTGATAACTGCTAGGAAATGGATGTCAACTTGGTGCATTATGTTAGTGAAACGTTAGCACGTTAGCATACTAAAAAGAAAGCAGCGTCAGAGTTTTTTAAATGAGAAACAGTGATAACTTTATTAAAGCCATTATGGGTAGGATTTTAACATTTAGGACTTTGCTGCCCACCAGGGATACTATCAAACAAGATTAAGCATCTACAGCCATGCTAGCAGCTATTCTTAGGCATAATGATACTTGAACACCACAAAATAATGCATCCACAAACACTTAAACAGAAATTGTCAAAAATATTTGTTTCATCACATTATTTAAATGCTAATCTGTTCACTAAGACAATGCTAACATGCTGATGTGAAACAGGTATAATGTTTACCATGTTTACCATCTCAGTTTAGTGTTTTAGCATTCTAACATTTGCCAATTAGCACTAAACACAAAGTACAACTAAGACTGATGAAAATGTCATTAGTTATGCAGGTATTTGGACAAATAGGCTACACATTTTGACATGATGATGCTAGAGAATAAGACAGGACCAGAGTTATTCATTCTGGTTGAGATATTCCAGTCTGGACCAAAGTGATAGACCGACCAACCAACCGACATTGCCATCCCTAAAGCCACGCTGCTAGCATAACTAAAAAAAAAACACTGTGGCAGACAGCAATGCAAGCCGTTATGCATGAACTGAAAGCAGCACATAGACTGCCAGGACTGTCTCATTTTTCTGCAAACAAAAGCGTATGTCAGAATAATTTGAGAAGTGCTGTAATCTAATCAAAAATGTACACATACATTAGGGGCTTTAATAAAAACTCAGCATGGCTTGTTTACGTTGCATTCTGGTCTACTGAAGGGTCTTCTGCGATGAATTTCTCCCTGTATGATGACTGACTGTTTGTACAATATGATGATGCTACAAAGAAGCCACTGCTCTTGAAGCCAAACCCAGTGATGTTTCACAGACCTGAAATATTCCGCTGCCAAACTCTTTTGTACTATGATGTACATACACCATCCATCCCAATGTTGTCTACAGTATTAGCCGGTTATCTACAGGAAGATGGCATGCAAAACAACCAAATGAACCCAGATGTGTAAGCCACATTTCCTTACACTGCATATCCACGAGCAAAGTGCATTCTTTTTTTTTAGTCTAATCACCACAAATCTGAGATTTATCTAGCAATCTCAGATCTTGAATAGACCACAGAACATGAATGCTGACAAGAGTTTATTTCAGTAAGATTTCATTGCCTCCCAAAAGGCCTATAAGATATGTAATTACTTGAATGAAAACAGATTTGCTCTCTCACAATGACTCACACATGCGGAAAAAAGGCAGAGTAGACCTTACATTCCTGCAGTTTGATCAACTCAGTTCTTGCGATGTTCAGCCAGTACATGTCTTTATGCAGGCTGTTGAGTAGTGAAGAAGTGAACAGAATCACAATGTGGCTTACCCCTGGTCTCAGGTGAGACAATGGCAGTCATGTGAATGGCAGGGGAAAGGTCGTTCTAAAGCAACAAACTGCAAAGGTCTCAAAGTGTGATGGAAGTGCAGGTTAGAAAGAGTGGGACGTTACTGTGTGTGTGTGTATGTGTCAGTGTACAGTTTGTGTGTGTGTGCGTGTGTGTGTGTGTGTGTGTGTGTCAGTGTACAGTGTGTGTGTGTGTGTGTGTGTGTGTGTGTGAGTCTGTGTGTGTGGGTGCAGATGTTGGACCTGAAAGCGAGAGAAAATTGTCTCATAATATCCAAAAATCAAAACTATATAATAATTCAGTACCTGGAGATTCACTTTACTTTGTGGATTAGCGTAGTCTTCCACGCTCTAGTGTAGCTATTAGTCTTTGATACATCACAGAGAAGATTTGATTTAATCTCTCCCACCCTTTGAAAACTGAGAAAAAAAGTAGCAGAGAGGGACTTTTACTTTTAATTCAGAGTCTTCTAGAGATCTGGGATTTAGCTCTGCAAACATTATCTGTTGTAAAAAGGTTAGTTTCTATTATTTATTTATATGAAAATGAAACACCAAGTAAAAGAGACATAAGACTCATGTGGTACCTCCACTGCCTGAAATGAAAAAATAATGCATAGCAAAAGATTAAATGCTGGAATTATGGTACAGCCTTTACTGTTTGACTAGAGCGTTGATTAGAGTGGTGCAGTGGTACTTTGGCTTGAAAACTGAGTTCCCAGATTGGTCCGTTTTCCACCTAATTGGGCTACTTTTTAATAGGTTTAGTTGGGGGTTATGATTTATAATATATAATAATATATGAATCCTCTCCTCTAATTACAATTCAGATTAGCAGGGCACAGAGTTCAGTAGATCCAACTTGTAATAACTGATAATTGTCAATAACTGATGGCGAAAAGACAAAACCAAATTTCAGTTCATCAAAGGCTGAAACGTTTTCTTTCCTACTCACGTTATTATTCAGTCATGTGGTAAAACATTTTATGTTAAATATAATGTTATCCAAAAGACTTTGTGGAGATAATTTCTGTTTTATCGTAACTGTGGTTTTAGGTTCTCCTAAATTTATACTAACAACACGGGTCTCCTAAATATAATTTAGAAAATTGGGCTTTTTTTATGATGATTGGGTGGGTTTGAGGCTCTGATTGGACTATTTGATATAAGTCAAATCTGGCAAAACTGCTTGTACATTTTCTCTGCTTAGATTTTAAGCTCCATGCTCTCATCTGATTTTTAGTCCATTTAGCAGCATGGCCCTGGGGATAGCAATGTCCGTCTGTCAGTCGTTGTTCCCAAAGAGGAAGAAGTCTACTTTGGAGATCTACCACCACCATGAGGTTGACATTGACATTCATATCCCCCTCAGGATGAATTGTAATATTTGTGGTGATCATCAGGTCAAAATTATAATTTATTCTATACTTTGGTTTATGACTAAATGACATCCCCACGAGCCGCAGATATACTTTGTATCTTGTGCTAATTAGGAAATGTTAGCATGCTAACACGCTAAACTAAGATGTTAACATGGTAAACATTAGAGTATATGTTAGAATTTGTCATATTGGGCATGTTAGCATGCTGATGTTAGCATTTAGCTCAAAGCACCACTGTGCCTAAACAGCCTCACAGAGCCGCCAACGTGGCTGTTTACTCTCGTTTCTTAAAGTCAAAACTAGCTTTTATTTAGTATACGATAACTGTATTTATTTACAGGAAAATCTGTTGTGGTCCAATAACTACAGGGCATATTTTATGTTCTTTGTTTAAGGAGCATGGAATTAAATAGCCAACCAAATGAATTATAAATACAAGTATGTCGATAAAGAAGGAACATGAATGGGAGGGCGTACTACCATCACCATAGAGGAAAGACATTTTGGAGATTGGAGTAGTCTGACCTGTCAATTTCTTGTATTTCTTTAGTGGCTGACTTGTTCCTTGGTGAGGTTTATTATAGTTATGCGAGTGTTTTGAAAGCTGTTACAACTTGTGTGATGGTGTTCCTTACACCTTGTTCTTTATTTCGAATTTCAGTCTGGGAGTTGTTTTCCTCCTGGAGATGGGATATGAGAGGACAACACTGCTCCAGGCCACGTATAGTTATACTGTGCGCTGTATAGCAGCAGATGTTGGCCAGGGAAGGAGACACTTAAGCTGTCATGGCCTGTCAAAAATGAACAGCCAGCAATGATGAATGATGATCACTCTGTACTCATAATATTAAATGCTGTGACATGATTGTGGTTGTTTCTTTTAAAGCCAAATGTGATTTGTTGTCTATAAACAACATCTTTTCTTTGATAGTGTGTGGCACTTATATTACAAATATGAGAAAATGTAGATATGACGTTGATGAAATTGACTTTTTCTACATGTCAGATTCTGAAATATTACATATAATTGCATGTCCACACTTGTGATAAGCAAAGCTGTAAATTTGCTCATAACAGTAAAAAAAAAAAGCAATTCAACAAATATGCAGGACTTTATACTTTCAGCCTGGGTATGTATAAACCTAGTGTATATCGATTGAAGCTTTTCCTGACCTGATTTAATTCAATTTAATAATAATTTCACCATTGGTGATCATTTGATTAAGTTCAATAAGAAAAAAATTGAATTCATTTATGTAACTGGGATATGTATTAGTCTTTCTAACACTGATTGATGTGATACACTACAGATTGTTACAATACAGAAAGACAATTCAGACTGAAAACACTGTTTCTTCTGTGTGATAGGAAAAGAAACATAAATGTTAACATGGTTCTGGGCTTGTATTTAGCAAACTGCTAATAGTGAAATTTTGGACTTACGTGAAAGATAAGAGTGAAAATCCTTCACTTTTACTCCTACTTACAAACAATTTATCACATTCCTTACAACTTAAAAATGCTCCTAAATTCTCTCTTAAAGCTGGGGTAGGCAAAATCTGTGCAACCTAGGCAAAACCTTCCGCCTCTCTCTCTGCTGCCTCGTATCACTTCGCTAAGCCCCTCCCACCACAACTTCGACCAGCAGCAGAAGGAGTCGGTTGCTCTTTGAAACCTCATGCCTCGTAGGGCTCGCTCTCCATGGCGTGAGCCTCATCGAGACCCCAGTCCCTCTCGCCGCGACTTGTCTTCTCAAAGACGCCCCTCCAGCACTTCACGGCCTTAGGTCTGGGTGACCCAGGCTTCAGAGGCAGCTGCGACGCCATCTAACGAAGCGGGATGAGAGGCTAGTACACCACACACACACACACACCCTGTCCCCCTTCAAGAGTTATTCCACAGTTTATCATCATGTCTCTTTGCCACTCGTCGATACGAGCGCCATGGCAACGAACATAATGAGCCCAGAGCTCTGTGTGGAGCCGGGACGTGTTGTTTTGTACTATACACCGTTGCAGGCAAAGGAGGTGTTGGAAATGTATCACAAGTTGCAGGATTTTCCACCATTGAATCAGGCTTTCACCGTCTGAAGGGATGTGCATGCACATCTGCATTTGTAGAACAGCCAATAGGAACGCGCCCTCTCTCTGAAATAACCTGTGATTGGCCAAAGTCTTCCGTGATGGGCTAGATTTTCTAAAGCCTGAAAACAGAGCCAAGAGGAGGTGCAGAAGTCTATTTTTCTCTCAGAACACTTGAATTACAAAATGCTGAAAGGTTATTATGGAATTTTTGCCCAATGACGCCAAAACAATACTGCCTACCCCAGCTTTAAGTTAGTTCACAGTAGATCCTATATGTCTGCAGTACATTTGGTTTTGGAATGATTGCACAAAATATATTGGTCATTATGAATACATCAGAATTTTCATCCCTGTTTTTTCATTTATGTATTATAAATATAGTAGATTGTTGTGCTTACACTTCGCTGTAAGTCGCTTGATTAATGTGTCTTATTCTTCACGCTGAGTGAATAACTTTTTTCTCCCGAAGCTGGCTCTTTAGTACAGAAGCCCAAAACGGCCATGGATTCAAACATTTTATTTCCTCTGTTTTCCTGTGATAACAAGTTAATTTTATTTGTTTTCTTGAGATCACAATATATTTATGTCATTATCTGGAATAATGTTCCCAAGATAATGAGATATAGTAGCCTAGGCTATATAAGGCCTAAATTACTGCAGGAACCACTGCATTCCGTGTAGCACTGTCAGATGAACAAGAGCTTATTGATCATAGCATCACATTTCTTTTCAGTCAAGGCCTGACACAGGCTGAACTTGCTTTATGCCTTGCTGTTCTAAGAGATTATATACATATTAGTGTACATCATCTAAGAAGACATTTAGCAAGGCTTCAGCTTTATCGGTGGCGCAATCAAAGAGATCTTGATAATGAATTAATCATGTCACTGTCTGGAGAAAACAAATTTTCGTTATCTCAAGAGCTTAAGAAAATTATTCCGTTATCAAGGGAAAACAACATTTGTTAATTTGGAGGTAATGACATAAATAACTCATGATCTCGAGAAAACAAATAAAATTAACTTGTTATCACGGGAAAACGGAGGAAATAAAATGTTTGAATCCATGGCCATTTAGGGCTTCCGTACTTTAGAGTGTAATTCTTACAAGTTAATAAATATAGGCCTTGGTCACATCTTAACAACCATGATAGCATCTATTTTAAAATTTGTTCCGAGTCTGTCAACTCCAAATAATATTTTTGACAGGCCTTTTTCTATTATTACTGTCTTGCTGCTGTGTGTAACAGTTTTTATAGTGCTATCCCCCTGCAGGTGAAAAGGGGACACAGGGATTTTCTCTCCACAGCTCACTGTGTCATATACTGTGTATATTACTAATACAGTACATGTTCACCAATCCAACAAATCTCAAAAGTATGCTTTTTTTAGTTCACATATCTGTCAACATGTACATAAGTCTCAAGAGGTCTACATAAAATACCAGCTACAGAAGGCACAAGCAATATATGGCAATAATCAATGGGCTGGCAACACAGGTAGAAAAGACCCACCTGTCATTTTCTTAACAAGCCTGCATCAATCCAGCTGCGATTCTCTCCCAGCTTTGGCCAGATTCAGGCTATTTGAATTGATGCAGCTGCATCCTAGACATTTAGCTCATCGTATCGATTTGAATCGGTGAATCATTAAACCACTAAAAGGTGCAGACTGCGATAAAAAGGCACCTGACTGAAAGTATAACCTCCTTTAAGTGAATAATATTTGTGCTGTCTAATGAAGAGCTTATGAAACACCATATAGTAATTATATTGAATGGTGTTCCTTATATTCTCTTCTGTGATGTAAGTTTTAGTGTAATACAGTGCCATGCCACCATTGACCACAACCTTAAAAGTAACTAAAGATTAGAGTTGAGTCAACGCCTGTCTGATGCAGTTGGAACAAAAAATTCAACATTGCAGGGTTGCAGAGGTTTTATTGCTTACAGGTTGTTATATTTGTTAACAGATTGGATTTTACTGCCTGCTGACAAAAGAATTCTGTCCAGGTAATATTCAATACTCGGACGTCATCTCATAAGCATGATGACGTTTGCTCCACCTTAGACGATAAGGGTTCTGTTTCATCTCTATTCACGTCCAGTTTGGCCTGATACCAGACCCATTAAATCCCATTTTGTGAAGAAAGTGGAGTTTTTTTTCCCTACATCAAAGGGAAAACTACCTTTATCTTTGACCTAGTTTGTTGCTGTAATTTGCCTCCTGCGAACATCAACCCTCCAACTTCAGCTGAGCTTTATTTGTATGTTAAGGCAAGCTTTGGACCTGAAGCAGCCAGTTTGTTGTCCTAGAAAACTATTTTTCTCCATCGAAAATCATTACGCTCGACATTTGTTTACATATAAACCATGCAGCTTTCAATCTAAGCTCCCAGTACTGCTAGAAAACGATTCTACCCATCAAAATTGTGACTTAAACTTTGTTGCCCTTTAGCATGTAGCACTTTTTATGAGCCGAGTCTTTTGAAATAAGCCTTCTTTTGAGCTGCGCTACATTTATCTGGCATTAAAACTGAGCGATTTACAAGCACAACAGTGTTGTTAACACTTGACTTTTGGTGGGTTGCTCTTTTGGATGAAAATGCTATGCTGTCAGAAACATTAAGATGTACACATACAACAAGCTTCTCCAGTGGCAATCATGAATTACTTTTGGCAAGAAAACCGAAAAGCAAGCATAGAGGGAATGGCAGGGCTCACTGATGTATTTTGATGCTTGTGTGTGAGAGAGAGACTGTAATATCAGACCTCCAAAATTAAGAATCCCTATAAATCAGTCGGCAGCTGTGCACTTTCTATTCTGCCCTTCACACTGGGAGTTTCTAGTTCAGTTCATGAATAGAAAACAGCTCATTTTTGATGTGGCTCTTTCCTCTAAATGGCCCTCAAAGCTGTGAACAACACTTCACGTTTCTCCCCAGTGAATAAGAAATCTATTTCTCTCCCTCTCTCTCTTTATCTGTCTTTCTGCATCTTCATCCCTCCTCTCTTACACCCTGATCTAAAAGTTGAAGTGGAGTGTGTGTGGGTGTGTTTGGGTGTGCATGCACGTGTGTTACAACCTCTCTCCCACTGTGACAAAGTGGTGTGAAAGGCCATGTCACATGGTGGACAAGTGGTGGATGGAAGCTCGCCAACACACGATAAAGCCTGTCAATCGCCTAGGCAACGTTACTAGCCATCTGCCGCCTGATGTGTGGCCTGCTAACACACACACACACACACAGACAAGGCAGCAGACAGAAACACACACACCAAAACCTGCCTTAACCTCACGTCACCCTGACTTGTTTTTGTTAGCCTGCAGGCCTCCTCACGTAAGACTTGGAGGTTTGAGAAAGTGGTCTCCCCAAACACACACACGCTGACACTCTCCCTGCAACATGTCCTTCTTCGGCCTCTTTTCCTTCTCTTACATGATCATTCTAACCTCGCAACAAGCTACAAATAGCCCTCTGGACAACAAAGTGTGCAGTCTGGGAGACCCAGAGTATAAAATTCAGAAATTGGGTAAGGCAAAGGGGGAGGAAATCAGAAATTTCATTCATGTTCCCTGCAGGAGGAATTATAACTTTGATGATCCCTTAACTTTTCATCTAGTGCCACCAAAGGTTAAAGTTTGAATTTGTCCAATAATTTGGTTTATGACCAAATATCCTCAAAACTAATCACATTCAGTCTCAGCTATACTTTGTGTTTAGTGCTAATTAGGAAATGTTAGCATGCTAACATGCTAAACAAAGAAGGTTGGCATGGTACACATTATAGCCTAACTGCTAAACATCAGTATATTAGCATTGTTATTGAGAGCATGCTGACTTTAGCATTTAGCTAAATGCACCGCTGTGCCTAAACAGCCTCACCGAGCTACTAGCATGGCTGTAGAGTCTTTCAGGACATAGGCCTGCTTACAACCCGTGAATACAAGTGCCTTCAAAGCAAGACTAGGTAACTTTTGATAGAAGAAATAACACATTCTTCAACTTACAATGGAAGGACAAAAGCTAAGAGTCAGTGGTTCTGCTGCTACAGCCTCACTTGGTTATGGTGGCTAATGTTAGCCAATTTTGTCATACTTTGCAGTATGTAGATATTGCTGTACTGACATTTCTGATTCAGTTTGCTGACTTTACAACTTTTCTCTACTTATGCTACTGTTGCTTGACGTTTTAGCATTAACCATTATCCTGTAATGGTCACTGAATAGTCAGCAAAAGTTGCATACTTTAATGTTGTTTCATGTTGTTGAAGGTGACGTTGAAGGTGAGCCAGTTGGACTTGGCTTGATAGCTTAAATTTTAGAGGTAGCCCTGTAACCTGAAAGTGAGTTTGTTTGAATCTCCTGTCAAGGTGGGAAATTTTGAATTTGGGGGAAGTGAGCAAATTAATGCACTTCCTTCCCTCTATAACTATCACTGAAATGGCTTTAGGCAGTGGGGCTGCCAGCAGAAGCAGACTTGGGTCTCTGAGTGTGAAGTCAAAGGTTGCTGAAAACGAGCTCCCTCTGTCAGCCTCCTCTGCATAAATAAAGGTTAAAAACTGTGAGCCTTCCCTTTTCTCTTTCCCCCCTTCATCCTTTCTCTGCTCTTGCACTTTTATACCTTCCTCCGTCTGTGCTCAAAGGCAGCAGCGCGCCCATTAACATTTAACTATACACAGTTAATGATGCCGTCCTCCTGTAAGTTTAATCCTCTGCTTGTTTCATGGGCGTATCATCTAGCGACTGATCTGCAACGCAATAGACAGTAAGAAGGGAACACACACACACACACAAAACACACAGTTTTGACAAGAGTCCTATTAAACAGGCTTGTAAAATTATCTCTGAACCCTCCCTGTCCTGCTTTCAAACTGCTTTCATCAGGTACAAACTGCTTCCATTCAGTGAATCTTCACAACTGAGGAAATAAGGACGGTGGGAAGTGAGAGCGCATTTTATGTCCACACTTAGTCTTAATTCATTAAGTCTGTGAATGCACTGTGAATGTTGGTCACTGCACTATAATTGTCTGTGTAATTGGGACAAATAAAGCAATCTTGAATCTTCAACCACACACGCGTGGACACACAAACAGGCATGAGTGTGGGCTCCCTGCTGACAGACACGCAAGGCCATTTCATATTCACAGAAGAAAACAGACAACGAGGACGACAGCTAGAGACAATAAGAGGTACAAGAGAGACAGACGGAAAGTGGGAGACAAAGACAAGGGGGAGGCAAAAACAGAAACAAAAGCTCTGTAAAGGCAGACGCATATAAGAGTGTGTCTGTCTGCTCCATGGCAGTCTCCCCTCCAGCAGAAAGACCTTCACCAATTAGAGACCCTCCTACCTAGAAATCAACACACACACACACACACACACACACACACACACACACACACACACACACAAAAACCCCCTGTCCCTACCTCCTACCTCATCCTATTCCTCCCCCCGGGCCTTTTCCAGCTCTCATGCAGAGTCAATCATTGCAGATCTTAGAAAATGGAGGAAACATTCTCCCAAACTGTCATACTGCACCCGTTGTCAAGTGAGAAAAGCTGCCTAAATGGGTGAAAATTACTTAGCAATTTCCACTGTGAATATCATGGTTTCAAATTGGGGAAAGGTAATTATTGACACTTTCTCAGTAATATTAATGGTGGGAAGAGAAATATGAATTTCTTTTTGCAAAAATTCAGGGGTGGATTTAGTCATTTGGGGGCCCTAGGCACACTCAGACATGGGGTTTCCGTCACGCCTTATTTTCACCCTTTCTCTGAATGTTCATACTGGCATATTGGTAGAAGAAGTACTTTGATCTTTAAAATACTTACTTTAAAATACTTTAATTTACTTAATGTCTGTTAAAGGTGGAGTTAAAATTAGCCCTTGCTCGACTAGCTACAACTTTTACTTGAGGCTGATATTAGGGAGATAAAACTACAAACAGTAACGCTGGATTTAATACATGCAACATTTCCTGTGAATCCCTCATGTGTATGTAGCAACAAGTCCTCCAACCTAAATGACAGAATAGGTTGTTTGTCAATGTTTGTCAACCTTTGTTGTCATGGTAACAACAACAACACATGGTTAACATTGTGAAACAGTCACAGTTTGGTTAGGTTTAGGCACCAAAACTACTTGGTTAGGTTTAGGAAAAGATCATGGTTTGGGTTAAAATAACTACGTTACTTACATAACTTAACTTACATATGTAACTTAAGTACGCTACGTAAGTTAAAATAAGTCAACGTTGACTTTTGGTTTCACACGGGACACAAACAGCGGTCTCCTGGGTGAAAGTCCTGTGTTGGCTCCCCATCCGTCCACCCTGACCTCATCCATATGTGGACTTTGACGCTCTTTACAGGTCACCGCCTAACAATAAACGTAAATATGGGTCGTAATAAGCTGCTGCACAGACACCCTGTATTTTTGGGCAGGACAGTCTCGTATGTAGGCAATTTGAATACTAACAATGGAAAGTAATTTGTAGAGAGGTAATTACAGAATGTAAATAATTAACTGAACGGCTGTTGATGAAAAAATGTCAACCATAATAGTATCAAAAGTGGGGTTTGATTTCATGAAAGTCTTAAGGACTTCAAATGTTTTATTTATTATTATTTATATAAGTTACTGCTAATGCAAACCAAACATTTCCTACTACACAAACATTTACAGTGTTTAACTGGTGAAACACGGGGTGGCTTTTATTGTGAAGCAATGACAGGAAACGCAATGTATTTGTCACCACAGTTAGCGCTGCACATAATCGCTCGTCAAAAATGTGTGTAAAGCCAGCCCCTCCTAGAATTTGAGCTTTTTTGCATTCCGTTGTGTTTTCCTGACTATATATTTCCTGTCCTGATCCTACGGCTGTTTAAATAAGCAGACATCTTGTGGAACGATTTTGGAAACTTTATCCTTACCTCCCATCCTGTGTAAATTAGGGGAGTGAGAAACTATTTCTGTCTGCGCTTCAGGGTCTTTAATAGCAGCTGATATCTGCCGTCTTGTCAGCCTTTTGTCATACCATTGTTTTCTTTGTCGCTCCCAGTAATCCACATCAAAAAAGAAAGCCCTCAGAGCATCGTGTCATTACTCTGCTTGTCACGCACTGCTTCAGAATCCGTTTTATACTTCAGTGTCGTTCATTTGTACCATCCATCGCTTAGCAGAATTGGACACTTCAATCCATTAGGCTGTTCACAAGTATAAAGTTTTTCTGTTTGCTTTAGTCAAAGTGGTGCCATAAATTGAATATATTTGTCTCGTTCAAACAGAAGAGGGTGTTGACAAAATTGTCAACAAAATCACTGTGAAAAGAGATCTTATAAACATACCAATCAATGCTCTTTATTGACTCTTCAAAAAGGAGAGGGCAGCGTTTGATGGGGCTGGAGACAGTGAACGTTGGCAGAAAAGGAGATTTGATGGGATAACTGTGGCTTGGGTCGTATTCATTTAGTGATAACAAGGCGGGCACATAATTTGGATAGATAAATGCCTTGTAATGTGAATGTGTTTGCATGCATTTCCATTTATACATACATATAGTTTTAGCATGTGTGTTCTTCATTTGGACTGTGCATGCTTGCTGCCTCGTGTTTTGTCAAGTCATTAGCGTAATTCAACCAAACAACAATTCCTTCTCCTGCAGGTTTGAGGGCGGCTGTTACACCGTTTCTCCGAGTTATCTTTGCCTCCCTTTTATTCTCCGTCGCTCCCCTCATCTCCTCATCCCCCCCACCCTGTGTTTCTCTCCAGAGGGCTTGTGACAGCTGTAAAACCTTGTATCAAGGCGTTGACCTACGTTGTGCTGCCCTATCCTCCCCCTTCTCCTCCCCCTCATCTCTCCCCTTCGACACGTTGCTAAAGTGTAACCCCCCACCCCCGCCCTCCTCAACTCCACTGGCCCGTCTGCCACTGCAACGTAGCTATCTGCAGCCAATGCTGTGGAGCTGATAACAGTCTCTTTTATCTGCCGCTTAGCAGCACAAAGGGACCTGGGCATTGATCAAATGCCAGCAGACTGATGGCTGCTCAACAGGCTGCTTTTTACGCCCGCGACACTGCCTAGGGGACGGAGGGAGGGAGGGAGGGAAGGAGGAGGAGGATTCAAGTCTAGCTGAAAGTACAAGGCCTAAACTGACAGCTTGAGTCTATGGTAATAGAGAGAAAATAGCACAAAAATCTTGCTAGTTTGGTGAGCTCTCTGCAACATGAGCAGAGAATGACATGAGATTAGCTGGCCTAGGCCGATGGTAACTGATGCCAGTAGCAAAAGTGCCAGGAGCAAAGTGGAAGTTGTTGTTCCACACCAGGAGTGTGGCTTTAAGTCAACATGAAAACATGACACCAGAACAGATGTTTTGTAACAAGCAAACAATAACCTGTAACCCTGTTCTCATGTCTAGCATTATTTTTTTACCCTTATTTTCTATGTTCCTTTTTACCCACGCTAGCAGGATGACAATGTCAGTCCGTTGGTCAGACCACCAACTTGGTCCAGACTGGAATATCTCAACAACTGTTGGACAGATTTCCATGAAATGCATGGTTATATGATGAATCCTACTGATTTTGATGATCCTATACAATATACTGTATATACACTTTCACTTAGCAATATCTATATATATAGATAAATACATATCCATTCACAATATCATTCACTTCAAAATTAATAGGTATAAAGATTTTGCCTAAAACAAAAACTGGAAAATATGGTAGGTTGAGAATTCCTCACACATTTTAAAGAGAGGGAAGAAACTAATTGTAATATTTTAAACTTGATAATATTCTAGGTTTACATCACTTAAGTTCTGCCTTTTCTCAAATACATCCTCAATGTTCCCCAATGTCTCCGTCCCTAAACTTAAAGGGAAAGTCCAATCAAGATTTTCCTGTCAGCCAGTGGAGAAACAAACAAAATCTCTCATGGCACAGCAGCTGAGAGCTGCTCTGTCTGCCCCTGACAAACCTTCGAAAGAAACTGCAATTGCATGACATTTTTAAAATATACTTTCGTTAGTGACGAAAGTATATTGCTTTTTATGCTAAGTGCCCATTTTGAGAAACACACAAATCATTATGAAAACAAATATAAGGTTTAGATTTGTTTGTTCACCCCTGCACCCTGCAATGATTGTTCTTTCATTATTTCTGAACACATTTTTGAAGTGTTTGATTTGAATACAGTGAAATACAAAACTTGCAAATGCTGCTAACTTGAAGGACATACTCAATCATTTGCACTGCATGGGCCAAACATTTGTTCAGTAACTGATTAATACATGTATGGACCTAAAAACATGGAAACCATGAAAATTTCCATTTCAGTTTATGGTATTTATAACATCTTTCCATCTCCAGTCTCCAGAACATTGCAATACTTATCAAAAATATCACTTTTATGTTACTAAACCTCACTATGACATCTCGATACCTCACTGTTATCTTGTCTAGATAATCCTTTTCGCAGCTCTAACTATTATTAGAGGGAGTTGCCTGTGCACTCATGTGAGTTATATTCTGTGAACACAATATTCCTGCTGGAACTGATGTTGCAATGGCACATTAGTCCCTTTTGGGATTTACATGAAATTGTGAACTTTTGTGAAACTACACGCCACTTCTCTGAACAAAGCCGAAGATGAGGGAGATCCCTGCAGCAGTCTCAGCTAAGAATAGAGATACATAATGACATTTTAATTTTGTGCTGCTAACAGACCCGCTGTTTCCCTTCCCCCCCTTTTTGTGTGAACTACCAAAGCCTCAACATCGCTGCTTTCAGAATTAAACAGAGGGTGTCAAACAGGCAAAATTGAGAGTGACATTACTCTCTGACACCACTGTGACAAGAGCCACCTTTGGATTGCTTTGAGGCTGATGCTCAAGAAGACTTTTAAGACATTAAATTGTGGTGGAATGGTAGTACTTCATTTGTCTGTTTCTCGGTGTATCTTTCTGTGAATGAGGCAGGCAGCAGCCTCCATTATTCTGACACATTTCTGACATGTTGAAGTAATCAACAGGATTCTGTCTTTAAAGGGTCACTTCACCCAAACCCCTATAGCCATGCAGATAGTTGTGGTTTTATCTGCTGAGGTTTTGAGATATCAGTCTCTGAGTTTTCTGCCGCCACCCCAGTACAATGGGGGTGAAATTGAATCAAATGGATTTTTTCAAAGCTTTGAGCAGCACAAACAAAATCCCATTCACCTCAATCAGGGTGGCAGCAGGAGTTTCAGAATTGGATATCTCAAAACCATGGCAAAAAAAACCCCGAACTGAATGGCTGGATACCGCAAGGTTTAAGTGTAAGTGTATTTTACTTGATTTTATGTTTGGTAATCTGGGTGACCTGGGTCTTTAAAGCTGCTATAATCAATATTGTTATATTAACAGTGGATGAAATGACAATGTGGAATGTGAAAGAGGTCGCTTGTAGTGACGAACCTGCAAAGAATTATCACCCGACACTGCAGCTCCGTAGCAGGCAGCTGTTTTCAGGGCTCTAAAAACCAACTGTACACTACCTGCCCAATACTAATCTCTATAAACAGATATCTGCAGAATCTGTAGGCAAGGGACAAGACTTTGGTATCGGAAGCATTGTGGTTTCTGTTTGTAGTCCGTTTGTAGTCTGAGTACTATTGACCAATCATGTTTGAGTGAGCTTTGGTTTCATGCAGGTGAACAGTCCGTGTGGAGAGCAAAAGAGACGGAACGTATTGGCCGAAATGCAATCTCGGAACCCAATGGCTATTGACGACAAGCTTTTTTAAAATTGATCTGCATTCAAATTGTCGTCAGACGATAGCCGGTTCAGAGATTGCTAATCAGACTGTAAACAATGACCGGTGAATGGAAGAGGAAGTCTTGGCCCGTATATCCGGCTAAATTGTTGTCAGATGATGGCTGATGGGTTCCGAGATTGGCCCAACACCAAACCACAGACAGACAAAGTCAGAAACTAGCTGGTGATAGTGGAGCATTTAGGAGCTAAAGAGCCAGATATTTCCCTCGGGGGTTGGTGGGAGTACAGTGAATATTGGATTTAGCGTCATTAGGCAGCCAAACACACAAATCCAAATGAATGGTAATGTTGCTCCGTACCTGCGGGGTGTGTTTGCTAGCACATTTAGTACACTGCCCCCAAGTGGCCAAAAAATCAATCAATCCAAGGATAAGAATTTATTTTGTCTTTAGCGCTAAGTACTCTGGTGGGTTTAGACACACGTCATTAGAATGAACCTATACTGTCCATGTGTGCACACAGCTGGGACACGCTTGTTGACAAATTGGTGTTTTGTCTATTTGCATGTGTTTTCTTAAGTTGCAGTGTGTTGAGCACTCAGGGCTATCGTAGTTATGAGGCAACAAAGGAAAAGTTTTCTGTATGCTAGAAGATTTTTCACATAAAAGACCAAAAATGTGCTTAGTTCAATAAATGTAAAAGCTTCAATTGGATGAATAATTAGTTATACAAGGGCTGGCTTACTTACATGTTACCACTAATGCTTGTATATACAAACACTTATATATTTTTTGATTTTACATTGAGATAGCTCAAACCTATGTGAGCTGTTATTTTCCTGTCATTGTCTTTGCCATGGTTACGCCCGTGAAGACACTGAGACCTTCAGGCTGCTGTTAACGCTTCAGGCCTGCTAATGACCTCATATGTGACCAGTGCAAGGGTGGCTATCATACCTCAAAATGACAGAAAACAGACAATAACTGTGTGAGGTGCAGATGCCACTGAACCACTGAAGGCTACTCTGATGTTGAAAGAGAGAGCTGCACTCTGGTAGAAACAGAATAATGTCGTTTGTGATTGCTCAAGTTCAGTCATTTAACCACTGAAACTTAACACCTACTAAAACTAAATATGATCATTAAAATTGGCCTTGGCTTGAAAAACTGAGGCAAAAACTAATAACTTGTGGCAGCATTTTTTTTTACAAAATAAAAACATTAAAAGAAAGACCCAAAACATGCTGAATGGACACACCTTGTGTGTATTTTAATTAGGAGTCTGCATTAAATATTAACATTAAATAAACACATTGCTATCCAACTTAAAAAGAACTACACAGTAAATTCCCCAGTGTAAAATATGCAGTGTCAAAGTACATGGACTCTTTCAGAGTTATTACAACAACAGCTCGAGTAAGATGCCCCCCAGTGTTGGTGAAAATGTTCATAGTTGTTGTGGTGTAAAAAGTACTCTGAAAAGCCCCGCCCACCTCCTTCTCGTTTCAAACGGACCAGAATTTTCTCAGCTCCATTTTCTCCTCGTGGAAAGACAGCGGTAAGTTTCTCCTAATCACCTATTAAACCAATTATTTGGCATTTCAACATAAGCAGCATATTAGAATAACTTTATATTGTTGTTCACCATACACTCCAGCTGGTTTTGTGTCTTAAAATACCGAATTCCAAAGGGCTAACGGGACTGAGTTGATGGCTAGCTTAAATGTACGAGCAACATTAAGCTAATTAACGCTAACTAGCTAATGGCAAACTAGACTAATGTTGGCAAGAGGTAACATTAACGTTGTCAATGTGTAGAGGTGATTGTGTTGTATTCTTTGTAACGTCCATAGATTCCAGTAAAATAGCAAAGAATAATGTGTGGGGAGTTGGCTAAACTAGCTAACGTTAGCTAATGTTACGTTTCGCGCGCGGGCAGTCCTACAAGGATTAACACTAACTAGAAGATGTAACGGTAACGTAGCCTTAACAAATTAGTTTCGTATGAATTAGTCACTGCATATAATCAGGTAATTTTTGGCTAGTTAAACTAAATGAGGAGTTTTCAAACTAGAGTTACTTTACTGTTAAATTACTTTCGCAGCCCTTTCTAATGTGTGTTTGGCAGTAGCTAGTTAAATTTAACTTGACAGTGTTTTCGTTACCACGAAATAAAGACAGACTACTTTTATTTCACGTGGACATGACAGGAAAATTAGCATCAGCCACCAGCCAAATGCTGGTCAAATATGATAGTGGCTGGTTGATTTCAGACACACAATAATGATTTACTATTGAGTGGCTGGTGAATTTGAACATTTATCTGTTAGTGGTTGGTAGATGTTCACATTTTAAAAAGTTAGTTTCCAACCCTGGATATAATATTTCAACCACAGATGGTCTTCCTCATGTAAAAGTAAAGAAGTGAACACACCTGTATTTAATAGGCAAATAGGCAATATTGTTGCATAGTGAATTTTATCAATGTGTCCCTTGGATAAAAGTCAAAACGACAAACTGTGAAACAGGTAGAATGGCAAATTGCTGTGAAGCTAATGGCAACACATAGTGGTAGTTCTTTAAAATCAAAAAGTCAATGTATTTAATCAGGTTTATACCCTGATATAAGCTAGCTGACTTTATTTCCCCTTTATTCCTTTTATTTTTCTACTTTGTTTTTCAGATTTGTCCGTTATGTGCTATGGTCCGGTGATGGTAAGTAACATATTAGATAAGTTAATATTAACATTAGTCTTTGCTTACATGCATGTCAAAATGGTTTCTGCTTGCACATCTCAGAGACTCTACAAAGCCTAGTGGCTTTAAATTTGAAAATAGACTAATTCTGATAGTGATTTTTAAAGCCCAAATCGACCAATACGATTTCCCCGTCTACTGTAACATGCCAGAAGGAGCTGATGCTACTGTCAGAGTAGCTTTGTGTTGTAGGTCATAATACAGATTCAGTTTTAATGTTTTTACAGATACCATCATGTTGATTAAAACAAAGATCGATACCGAACAGAAATATGTCAAGATCAGTGAACCAAGCCTGGATGAATTCCTGAATTCTGGTAAGCCATCAGTAACACGCCATTGTAAATACAAAAGGAAAGTGGATGTGTCAGTTCATGACTTTTGTGATTGACGATTGTTCTACCGTTTGAAAATAATCTCTCACTTTCTGGCAAGCTACCTTTTGGGCATCTCCAGAGGTCACAGCAATCAAGGGCTGACTTTTGTTGGTCGGCTTAGTTGAGTTTTGTTTCTCACCTAACTGGTGTGGTATCTAGGGATCACTGTTTTTTTGAAAGTTGAGTAATGAAAGTTGGTAGGCCAGACAGTGTGACCAGATCAGTGGCATGGTCAAAAGGTATAACTGAGGGCATTTCGGGGGTATACCCTTTGTTAATCTTGAGCATTTCATATAGAATGACTCTCTGTGTTTTTTCCCTAAGCTTTCATGAAGTTCTCCATCCCACCTGTCAGTGAAGGCATCAGAGTTTATGATGAGACAGGAACTGAGGTGGATGCAGACGTATTTCAAGAAGTAGCACAGCTACCCAACGCTGGTGTATTTACTATCAGATTTGAGAACGGTAAACTTATTCTCTCTTGATTCCCATTTCTTTCAGCATAGTCCATGGAATGTTGACTAAGACACTTTTTACACTTTTAGATTGTGAAAAAAAACGACAAATGGTAGGTGTTTATTTGCTTATTTTTTCTCTCCTCCCTCTTTCTCCTGAACTGCACTTAGGTTCCCGGGGAACAACTTCATCCGCCAGTCCACTGCCTGATGTCCTAACCAATTCAGCGCTGGAACTTTCAGCCTGCAGCTCTGATGATACAGTCATCCTGGATGAGGATTACAGCCCTTCCAGAAAACGGCAGAAGGGGGATAAAGATGCCAGACATGTAAATTGATGTGTAAAATGTGTTTGTTGTGACAGCTTCCTTTGGGGATTGCACACATTTTTGATTGTTATATTTTTTTGGGTGTATTAACTGTCAATTGTTCAATATTGTTTATTTTTTGTGTTTCACAGTTGGTTGAATCAACACTGACCAAGAAACCAGGTGGAGACCGTATTGTCAAGGAATACAACCGGACGAAAGGTCTGACTGACTCCTCACGGCGACAGATGGTTAACATCCTCGCTGCAGATATGACTGAAACTCATGGGTAATTCGGATGTCTTTTTTTTCAAGCAGAACTTTTCTTCCATGCTTGTGACATTTGACATGTGACAATACATTTCTTCCATGCTCGTGGGGAAAACATCAATATTTATTAAGTGCCATTCTTTAATTCTCATTGCTCTGAAACTTATTGTAAGCATTGAAATGAATAGACCTATTTACTTTGCTCTTGTCAGGACGGCACCGCCACGGCATGTGAGAGAGATGTATGCCCGAGGCATAGTTGCCCTGTTCCCTTACCTGATGGATCCATATTCCAAAAATGGATATGTAAGCCTTTTTAAGTGTTCTTGTTATTAGACAGTTGAGAGCAAATTATTCCTACTTTAGGCCATACTGAAGAAATAAAGAAGAAAAGGCCACCAACGCAAGTAAATATTATAACACCAGTGCGCCCGAATTTAATTTACGGGTTGCACAACTTAAAATTAGATTGCAGACTAAAATGGTTGCGCTTTAGAGACCTGATGCATACTATGAAAATAGTGAATTGCTATTTCCAAATATTCCAGTGTCCAAAACATTTAGATCACACAAGTTATCCTGTATTGCATTTATCCAACTTCATAATTTTAACCAACTGCTGCTGTTTTCATAACTAATGATCCTGTTAAAACTTTGAAGGAACATTTCTATGATGGTGAAAGTGGCAGTGGTTACTTAGCATGGAGGCTCAAAACCATCCAGAGGAAAAGTGCTTCATCAGAGAGCAGAAGGTCATCAGGTCAGCTGACTGGTGGAGGGCCGACAGCTAGAAGAGATGCTGCATTTAGTCCTGCGATGGCCCTGAGTGAAGAGCAATGCAGGGAGGCCATGTCCTTCATGAAGCATTCTTCTGATGAGGCTGCTATCAAGCAGAAGATGAAGATGACATTCGAATATCGTTGCAATATGGTCCTCGACGAAGAGAAATCCTCAGATGTCTTAACAGAATTTCCACGCTTCAAAGACGTCAAAGGCCTGGTAATTGAGTATTTTACAGAAAAATATGCATTAGGCTATACAAATATAAATTAATGTTAACGGCAACACTTTTGTCCCCTATTGGGAAAGATGAAATAACAAGTATAACTGTCTCCACTTTCCTACACATTTGGTGCCCTCTCGCCATCTTTCCTTGTGTTGCTGTACCTGATTGTATCTACAGTCTGGACAATTCAACTCCAACCAATATCAAATTCCAAACTTAATGTAGTAATATAAAACCATAGAGATTTCATAAGGGGGAAGGTGACGAGGATGGGCCAGACTTGAACTGACTTCAGAGTATCCCTGTTTATACATTTTAAGAACAGAGAGGCTTTTATACTCTGTTGCCTCATCTTTATGAAACTGATACTGTTAAACAATTTGCAAGGCCTTACGGCTATTAAATTTTATAGAAATAAAGATTTCTGTATACCATTAATTGTTTAAAAATCCCAACATGCCAGCCCCTGAAACGCACACCTTGATGTAGTTTGCTTATCTAATCTTGAGCCAGTAGTTAAGTTTATTAAAAACTCCGTCCTGGTATTTCATTTATCTATTGCAGATCGAGCAAGACTTCATCCTGTTGTTTGGAGAAGATGTAGCTGCCAGGTTTTTGGAGAGGTTAGTCCCATCTCTATATTAGTCCTATCCCAAAAACCCAGTTTTGGGTTTATGAGGTCCTCCAATAGGCCTTTTTGTTGTATTCTCATCATCTCTGTATCACATCTACACTTATTTACTCCATATTGGGATACTCCAGGATGTAGCAGTACCGTATTTCCTCAGATAGTGAGCAGGGCCTTTATTTACCTGAACTGCAGAAGGTACCAGGCCTTTATCTGAAGCAGGCTTGTATTAGCTGCAGGCCTTTATTTCTAATTCCCTCTGTTTGATAAGTATAATTGGTCATATTTTAGTACGAAGCCTCGTTTTGATCCGCCTGATCCCGTTTGCCTTGTTAAACTTCCTGTATCCGTTTCAAATTAAAAGCCCTCTAGCATTTCAGTGGACAGAAACCCTTACCCTTTATTTCTTAACAAGGCATTGTTAAACATTTGCAGAAAACGTGTTGTAGAAACAAATTGACTTGTAAGGTTCCCATATGGCACTTGCAGTGTAGCTGCTGCCATCTTGTAGCGTTGTACATTACTACAATATACAGTTTGGCTGAGACATTAACACTCATACACCCGCAGTGACTGAAATCAGACAATAACTCTTTAGAGGAGTAATCCAGAACAACAGTGTTGAAAATGGCACGAGTGTATTGTTGAATTTATTAAAGCGATGGAAATATACATTATGGGCTTAGTTGGCATGCACATAATATGACAGCCACCGCAAATTTATCCAGCCTTGGTTTTTCCCCAGCCTATATTGGGGGCCAGCCTTTATTTGTATGTGTTGACCACACCCCCGGCAATTACTGGAGACCCGGCTTTTACTTGACTACCGGTTTTTATTTGAGGAAATACAGTATTATGTAATTTGTCCACAAGTTGGTGCCATGTTAGCATGGCAATGAAATATGGTTACTTGATATTGGAGACATTGGGTTTTTATTATTCTTATCACTGATAGCTTTATCTGCTTTTCTTTCTTATTTCAGCTATTGGTGTTTGAATTTCTCCATGATGGATTAATAAAGTATCTCTATCTAGGTGGCCTACTACCTTCAAGCAAAAGGTCATCCAACACAGCAAGGCTCTCCCTACCTCAAGCGACCTTGAAGAACTGATCCATTGCGCAGAAGCTATGTCAAATGAAGAGGAAATGGATAATGACACTCTTGCCTCTGGTAGTTTGATTTACTTCCTCTAGGGCTTTGAATTTTTCCTGTTTAAATTCCCTAGCTTTTTTTTTGGTTCAGCTGTAGCTTTAAAGGAATTATGTTTTTAAATTGTAAGATTATAGTACCAATATAACTTTTAGCTCTTTTGTTTCTGTGTACAGGATGGGACAGTGATCTTTCTTCCATTATCCTCCTCCTCCACCTGATTCCTCCTTCAGCCCGTGGCCGGAAAAGACCAGGCAAGGTGTCTGCATCCCAGGCTGAGAAGCATCTTGTGGTGTTCAAGAAGGTTTGTATTGTAGCTTATACGGATGTCAAAAGTGTTTTTTTTTCTATTTGAGAGAACCCGAGTGGACAGAAAGAAGGAAGGAAACCCAATATTTTTGCCTCATCTGTGTATGAAATCGATTCTTGTGTAAAAATATTTTACTGCAAAATTGGTTAAACGGATAGATACTGATACTGAAAAACTTTTTTTATATACCTTCAGTAATAATATAAGATTTTGAACCAGTGAGATTTAAACCATTTTAATCTGTGATTTTCATTGTTTAACTTTTACTCATTCTTTTATCCTCAGATTGGAACAAGCATCCAGGAACATGTTGATGCCATCAACAGCACTACTCAACCCTATCTACTTGCCGTTGGGATGAAGAGGAGCACAATCCATGAGTTCTTCATCGTTCTGGACAAGCAGGTCATACCATGCAAGTCAACCAGTTCTCTTGGAGCTTTCGATGAACTCTTTAAGGCACACTTTGTATTTGGTACCATTTACAATCAGATGCTCCACAACATGTACACCTTCATACAGACAACTGTATACAAGATAGATATCGGCAAAGTCCAGGAGAGCCCACGTGTTGTCGAGGTTAGGGCTAGACTGCTACACTAGTTAATGCATATGTTGACATACGGGGTGAGCAACATATTTGCCGCTTATCTATCAACGCAATGGTGGTGGTGTTTTTGTTTTTTTTGTTGCCGGGGGGGTATTGTGAGTGATTTTCTAATTTCACCCAGTCTTATTTGATACCATGGGGGTGATTTGTTTTGTTTGCCAGACTCATTTTGTGAGTACCAACATGCTTGTGAGGCATATGAGACTGATTCATGGTTTCTGTCCTGGTAAATCACTTCGCCTGAAATGTGCTCAGGCAGGATGTTGTCACGTTTTTGGTACCTTTTCGGGCTTCAGGAAACATTTAAACACAAAACATGCCGAGCAAATTGAGCATGAAGTCAAAACTGATGATATTGTAGACAGTGATGGTGTTGCAGATAATGCTCATTCACAAGATTTTGAAGAAGCAGCCAGTAGCTCTCAAGTCCTGCCAGTATTCAACATGAGTACTCGTGATATGTGTGCATCTGCTATTGCACAGCTTCAGGTTGCTGGTGTAGGCCAGTCTACTTTAAATAGTTTTGTATCATCCATGGAAGAAGTAGTACTGGAGGTACAGAGTCAAGCTAAAGATGCAGCTTTGAAATGTTTATCTTTTCAGGATACTAGTACGAAAGCTAAAATTGAACAAAGTTTTGAAAAACTTGAAAACCCTTTTACTTCATTGAATTCTGAATCAAAAAGAAACGTGTTTTTTGAACAGAAATGGAGAACTGTTGAACCTGTCGAAAAAGTACTTGGTGTCAGATTTGAAAACAGAAGAAACAGATG